>QTSX02007106.1:600000-751880 GCA_014839935.2 Entomophthora muscae
AGAACACCGCACTTATGATTATCTGCCAAGTGAAGAACTTGACCCAGACTCACACTGTAAAGGAGCTCACCTGCGCTTATGAGGAACTCCAACTACGCGCCCCTCCAATATGGCTTTTGACACTCCAGCCACTCACCTCATGTACTATGACGCCCTCAAGTTGCACATAATGAGACACATAAACCTGGATCAAGTAACCAACTTTCAAAGTCTATACTGCAAGGCTGAGAAAGTGGAACAAAAGTCCAATGCCCTCCACAAGGCACAAACAGGGAAAAGAGAACAACCCAAGGACTCTCACCCCGCTGGGCGCTCCAACAGACTACCCCCTGGGAACAATAACGGCAGTACCAACCAAAAACCCACAGGTTCAAATAAACACAGGAACAGAAACAATGGCCAATTTAAACTGAACCCATTTCTGTGCCACTGCCACTCAAGACAACCAAGACAAGGGAAAATCCCGGGGAGAGCATTAAGCAAGCCAAGCTCTCCCCAGACTATCCCCAACTTGCCCAACAATGAGTACCAGCCAGAGGACATGGGTCAATGCCCAATGATTAAAGTACCCTTGGAAGACCAAGTACTGTAAACCATCACCAGACACCCAAATAAATTGATGTCCTATCCTTTCTGTTTTTGCAGTTATACGGGCTCAGCTCTCCTGGACTCAGGCGCAGATCAAAACCTGGTCAACAGAAGCTTTGTAGATAAAGTCAAGTTACCCACTAATCCTTTGCAAATTAAAAACGTGGGTTTAGCTGATGAACATCACATTGCCATGACACAGGAAACTGCCCCCTTCTTCATCATGCTAGAGAACCTACATTCCACCATTTAAGGTCCTGTCATTGATTTTCCCAAGTTTGACATTGTACTGGGACTCAACTGACTGCAAAAGAACAACCCCCATGTAGACTGGACAACCACAGTACTGACCATCAAACAAGAGGATGTCAACCACCAAATCTACCCTGATTCAATAGATCAACTCCTGCGCAACCATGTCTTTGTACATATCAATGAGACCTTGGAAAAACAGGAAAACTTCAAGATAATTAAATGGGACTCTTGCCAGTATAAGATCATACATTTCAAAGATCACCAGGACACTACCACACCACAGGATTGCAAAATTGTAGCTCAACACCCAGAAATCTTCAAGGAAGCTCTACCCGGGTTGCCACTGGAGAAACATATCCAACTCAAAGGAGCGGTACCTAAGGCACGGCACATTTATTGCCTCACCCCAAACAAGGATGACGCCCTGTGTGCTTAACTCAAAGAGGCATTGGAAAAAGGACTTATACGCCCCTCAAAGTCCCCCTTTGGTGCTGATGTATTCTTTGTAGCAAAAAAGGATGGTACCCTACGCTTAGTCACAGACTACTGAGCCCTAAACAAAGTTACCATCAAGAATCATTACCCATTACCACTCATCAAAGATCTATTTGATGCCCTGGGCAGTGCTACAGTCTTCCCCAAGATTGATCTGACTTCAGGCTATAACCAGATCTGTATCAAGGAGGATAACATCCCCAAGACAGCCTTCTGCACCAAGTACAGTAACTACAAATGTGTGGTACTCAACTTTGGCATGACTAATGCCCTGTCCACCTTTGTAACCTTAATGAATGAGGTGTTTTCTCCCCACGTTAGCAAGCATGTCCTGGCATACCTAGAAGACATCATTGTCTACAGTCCCTCAGTGGAACACAATCACAAGAATATAAGGCAGTCTTTGCCACCCTGGCACAACACAAACTGGAAGCCAAGCCCTTCAAGTGCCAGTTCTTCTGCAAACAACTACCCTTCTTAGGACACATAGTTTTGAAAGACAACATTAAACCTGACAGTCAGAAAATCCAGGCCATTTGCAAAATGCCACCGCCCAAAGAAAATTCAGAACTCCACACTTTCCTGGGAATGATTGCCTATGTACGGCAATTCATACCCGGCTGTGGCGTCCTGAATGCACCTCTATCTGCCATAACTGGTGCCAAATCCAAATTTGTGTGAACCCCCAACATGATTTTTGCTTCAGACGTCTATAAAAAAACTCACAACAGCACCCATCCGCAATATCCAAAACACAATGGGGAATACCAAATGGAGACAGACACATCTGATACATCCATTGGAGCGGTACTACAAATCAAAAACAATGATGGTGATTTCCTACCTGTGGCCTATGAATCACCCAAGCTGACAGACAGCAAGTGCTTATACCCCATATACAACAAGGAGCTATTGGCTATTGTGCACTGCCTAGTCAAATGGTGTTGCTACTTAGAATAACAAGAAGAGTTCACAGTCTTGACAGACCAAAAACCACTCATCTACTTCAAAACCCAAGCAAACCCATCCTGCAGACAATCCAGATGGATGGAGCTTCTGGAAAGGTTCAACATGCTCATACAGTATAAGCCGGGCACGTAGCTGGCCATGGCTGATGTGTTGTCTTGACTATACGTCAGAGCCGCAAGGGGCAAGAATGGGCTTGACCCAGACTGGCCTCTCCTGGTGTTACATACAAAGGACAAAGGATTTCCCCCGGTACTACAGATATCACAAGAGAAATTGTCATTAAAAACAAGCACCTATTTGCCAAAGTCTATGGAACCCTACACCAAAAAATGTCTGATGGGACAACTATCCCATACATCCCCACATACCAGCAAGACAATACCATCTTACGCTATCACAGAGACTTGGGCTACACAAAGAGTTGTAACCTTTACAAGTTCCTAAAACACAAGGCCTGGTGGCCGACCTTGTATTGAGACGTTCAAGAAGTCTTAGACCAGTTCAAGGTGTGTGAAAAATTTGCAAAGAGTGAGACCCCAACTAAATCAGTACTACCCATCCACATGCAACTACCATTTAAAGTGTGGGCCCTGGATATTGTGAGGCTATGCCTGGAAAATATAATGACAAAAATTACATTATTACTGCCATTGACTTTGCCACGCACTGAACAGTAGCCCAAGCAGTTAAAACACATACCAGCAACAACATATGACTCTTATAGGAAAAGAAATCATCAGCAAGTTTGGAAAGTCATAATTTCAGGAATGCTTCCTTAAACATTTTTGACAATAAATTATCCTTGCCTAAAGATTCAGAATTATTGGGCCCTTCAATTGCTTCTGATACTGCTAAAGGGAATGGGTTAATAAGCAGTATCTGCTCTTTATTACCTGTTTTAAAACCGTAAATATTTTCTAAGTCACTGTTTTCAGCAACAAAAGTCAAACCTGGGTCAGTTTTTAGCTTGGCTGATATAGGTTTAAATTCAACAACTGTTAATTTTAGTTCAAACCAATCATTGCCTTTTAAATTGGACTCTAACCAATTAACTTCTGGCAACAATAATTTGAATTGTTGGGTATTTATGCCCAGTGATGTTGGCAGCAAGAATGAAGCAGGTAACGTTCTGCGCCTGGGTTTGGGTCCTTTGGTGGCCTCTCCTTCCGTTGTTCCTGGCAATTTACCTCCTGGTCCTCCAGTTTCTGTGGAGAAGTAAATCCCAGTCAAGCCATGCCAAATAATGAAGAGCCAAAGTTAAGTAATTATAGTACTCTATTATTGAGGGACTGAGAAAACTATAAGGAAATAGGTACAATCTCCAGTTTTGAATGTCCCAACTGTCAAATCTCCAATTTATCCCCATTTCATCCCCAACTTTCCCAAACTTCTTTCTCCATAAAATTTCTGCTACCATGCTATAAAAAGCTGGTAAGCTCTGTTTAAGTATTTGTTCAATCAATAAAGTCTACATTCACCCAAGTGACTGTTTATTAAAGCTTTTATTTTATACAACCTCTAAATTTCCAAGGCCATGAAATTGCCCAAGACTCCTCATGGGGAGTGGCTTGGGTATTAATGGTTACTTTGAATAGTCCTGAATTTGATGGTGTTTGCAAGTGTCTCTATAGGTTCCCATGCTGACTCAGGCACAATGGCTGATTCCAAGTTACTGGATAGCTCCTGGCGCCGCGTGATTCCAGGGGTCTGGTATACAGCAAGTCACATTTCCAACAATCCCCCTGTGCGTGAAGAAACCAAGGTTTATGGTTCCTCTCCTCCAACAAACAAACCTCAAGTGTTTTTTCCTTTGGCTTTGGCCTTTTTGTTAAGTTATCTTGGTGTGTACTTCTTCCTGGGTTGCTTTAATCCCCTCCTAGGCAGATACCAACTCCTGGGAGAGTTATTCCATCTGGGAATGATCTCCTTACCTGTGGGATCCCTGGTCACAGGATTAAATCCCTCTGCAATCATTCATCACCTAGGGGGTTTACTCCCTAGTGGGTGGGTGTCTGACACAGAGCTTCTGATAACCAACAGAGGCAAATAATTGACCTCTGAAGATACCAATGTATACCTCACCAAGAATGGGGTCCAGCACACAGTGACAACACCCTACCATCCTCAGGCCAATGGACGCATAGAGCAGCTGAATTGCAGCCTCATGCAAGCCTTGGTCAAGCTCACTGCTGGGAGACCTGAGGACTGGTACAAGCAGCTACCAACTACATTACTTGTATGTCAAACCTGTGTGAACAGATCCACCAGCAAAAGCCCCTTTGAGCTAGTTTATGGAACACAACCCAATATCATCCAGGCGCTATCAGGACCTAAGCTGGAGATGCCAGACAAGGTTCCTCCCTGCCCAGATCCCCAGGTCATACAGGCCAATAGCAACCAAACAGAAAAGGAAGAAAAGCATCTACAAAAGACCTTTTCCCCCATCAAAAAAAGACACAAGGTTGGCAACAAAGTCTGGGTCATGAATACTGACAAGAGTAAACTGCAACCAGAAAAAGTTGGCCCTGATATCATCCTAAAGATAAACGACAGCAACACTTACCTTGTGAAAGGGCTCAGAAAATGTAAACAAGACAAAGTCCTCCACCATGATTGCCTCAGGCCCTGTAAGGCAAGACAAAAGTAACAAGAGACCATGTTACCCGCCACTAAACAGCAGTTAGTCCAGTATGGCGCACGGGCTCCCAATAACCTCCCTGACAACCTGCCCCAGAGGAAGCCAACTCTCAGCTGGGGGGGTGTCCAAACAGCAGGCTCAACCTGCCAGCAAGGTTCTGAGTAAGTGGGTTTGTGACCTGCAATCCAATTATCCATTTACTTGCAGCCAAGTTAAGAAGACAACTTGAATTACCAAATACAATAACATAACAAAATCTGATCACTTTTGGTGGGTGACTTGTTTTGGTGCTTGACTCATTATAAGGATCAAGCCACCCCCTTCACCATCCAACCATGTGATCAACATAATCATGTTTCTGTTATCCTTGATTCACAATAGCTATATAATCCATATCTCTCAATAAAGATTATTATCTAGTTTCCAAATATTTTTCCCCTTGTAACTCTGCTAAAACAGCACAGTTACAAAATTTTGTAAAAATAATTTTTTATTAGTAACGCAAGTATGAAAAACTTTGAGATTTGACTGAAAACTTGCAGTCAAAATGGCGTTTTTGAAGTGATATAATTGAGGTGCTGTAGCTCAAAAACATATTTTTTGACCATTTTTTATATTAAATTAACAATTCCGGTGGAACTACCTCAACCAGACCAAAAAGTAAAACTTGAATTTCTCAAAAACTAGCTTGTACAACTGGGGTTAAAAAGAACTCAGTGGTTTAGAAAAGGCCAATATATATCTTAAGTTTTTGCTTAAGTGGTTTTAGACGTGAAACTATACTTTATAAAACTAGAAAGCAAGAATTGTGGTGGGGGAATCAATATAGCGTAGCCTGGCGTCATATGAAATTCCCCTTATTTTCCCCTATCTATTGTGCGCATAAAATCAATTGGGTGATATGAAACTTGGTGGAATTTGAAGTGATGTAAATCAAAATGGTGTAATCACCCCTTTCATATTAAAATCACTATTAATTTTTTATAAGGAAACCCTTATCAACATAGCCATGTATAATAAAGTTATAAATTACATATAATAAAACTGGGTCTTTTTACCCAGAAAGGACAATCACTAGAAGGACTATCATACTGGCGTCTATTTAAGTTGTTCTTAGTATAAGTGACTTAGATCAATACTATAGGAACATCTTCTGTAACTATACAATAGGCTTTGATTTAGTTCAGGTATATGCTTATTTTAGTTAAAGATAGATAGTTTTATTCAAAATGACGTAAAGCCAAGATGGCGTAAACACACCCCACACTAAGTGATTTTATATGTAAATAAAGTTAGAAAAATAAGATTTAATTAATATGACTCAAAGTGACAGAATTGAGATGGTGTAAATTTGAGATGCTGCATTATAAAGGTATATGTAAACTTTAACTATTTTATTGTTTATTTTATTTTTTTGTGATTCAAAATCACTAACACAAAAAACGCCATCTTGAATTAAATTTGAGATGGCATAAATTGAAGTGCCGTTTTTGAGATGATGTGTCCTACCCTCCAGTAAGTAATATCTGGATGTTGACCCCAAATAAGAATCCATAAATTTCTTGATAAAATATACAATATTCTAAGAATAACTACTTTTTATTATTTTATACTGCTGTTTTTATTAAATATATATTAAGATAAGCATTGAACAAAGACATATGTCAACTTTCATAGTGTTCTTTATACAGTAGTTTTAAAAGCTATGGAACAACCAAAAATACCTCAGATTTAAACAAAATGATTTCAGATTTAAACAAATTCCAACTATCGGAGTAAAATATACACTCTGTTAACAGGGTTTATTGGCGTTAATGGGCAAAATGAGTCAACACAGCAAAGAAGTGCTCACACACAAAGCAAAACTATTCAAAATACAATCCAAAAAACATTGATTCACAAAAAAAATGATGTGAGTTGACTTTAGGTGTATATATGTTTCTATGTGAATTGGTGACAAAATACACCCAAGTAAGGTGAGTCAAAACTCAATCAAAAATGAAAACAATAGCAACTCACTATGTAAACTAAATCACTCAATCAGTTTGTGCAATGGATTGTAATCAATAATAATACCAAGGTATCTAAAATAAGACACAGGATATAAAACAAATTTTTTTAAAAATATTGTGTTAGGTGATTAATTTGGCGTAAAATCTGGGAAAATGGATGGAAATTATTTCAGGAATTCTAAAATGGGTGTTAAAAACCAAAAACAACTAATTAAGAAATAAAAAATCTATAATTGGTATATTGAGTGGGAAAAATATTAATCAAATATCCATATTAGATAAATAGCAAAAATTAAAATTAGGGAGTAACTTAATAAAGTTTTATTTAATATTTTATTAAGCTTTAAAATGGAAAAAACACAACAACAGAGTACCAATGCACCTGTTGTGCACCGCAGTTGCGGTTGCCCCCAAAGGTCAAAGAATAGAGTTAGTGCAACCCAAGTGCCTACTCAAGAAGTAATGTGAGAGGAGAGTTCAATAGTGACGTTGCACTGACATAGCCAGTTCAAGGAGCACAAGCTGCTAGGGTGCAGAGCATCAATCCTCTGGTCCCCAAACTGACCCAGAAGCCCACCAAGGTCACCACTACAAAAACTGTTGAAAATTGCACAATTAATGCTATTTCAATATGGCCTTCAGATATTGATATGTGCAAAGATTTAGTCAGTTTTGCTTTCAATTTTGGGAATTCCTTGCCTTTTATAAATGGGTTTGGTTCAATATCCACCCCTTCTAGAATATAATACCTGTTGTTGACTGATCCTGGTATCACCTCATCCCAATGTGACCCCTTCTGCCATTCTGTCTACCTAATGAGTGATCATTGGCCCTTGTCTACTATTTAAGTAGAATCATTTCTCCTAATAAAGACAATTTTATCCACATTTGTGTTGGCTTTAATATTCTTAAAGCTTTTTCCTTTCCTTTTTGCCAAACAGAATTTCACATCTTTTATTCCAGGAAATTAAGGTATGTGCCCTTAATTTTGCCCTGAAGGCTATCCCAAGGCTAGCTTTAAACCTCAAATCTTTTTTCATAAAGATTTCCTGCCGTGTTCTCCTGGATGTTGTCCCCAGGAGCCAAACACAACAAAATAGTGCTCACTACAGGGGCTGCAAGCCCCTTGGTTACCTGGTTCTCACGCCCATTCTCTGGTCCTTCTCCCTTTGTTTCTGAAGTACCCAAACAACCTAAAGTTTCTAGTCCTCCTCTAGAAGGAGACATCACCAATGCTTCTCAACTCCCATGGTACTGGTGCTGTTCCCCAGGCCCGCATGGGCCCCCTTTCCAGCTTTCTCTCTCAACTACAAGCAAGCTTGTGCTGCGCCTGCTCTCTACTCCATTCTGGCACTGTGGCAATGCCCACTATCCCTGGTCTATGTCCCAGGTATGCTTTGGAAGACTTGTACTCCTTCCTCTTGGACTTTGGTCTCCCCCCTGTGCTGATGGAGTCCATGGATATGATTGGTGTGTTAGTCAACCAGTTTATTCAACCCACCCTGGTTTACTATCAACTTGCATTAGGATCCCGGAACCAGCTTTTAGATGCTGTAGCCACTGCTGTCTCAAACAACCATGCTCAGAATATGGCATATCAAGAATGGTCTCACAGCATCTTTGTGTGTATTTTCAATAACCAGTGCAACTTGCTGGCCTCTCAGAAGTACTCAACCTCCTCCCTGAATTCCCTTTGTTCCTTGCTCCCTGGGTACATCAAGGATCAACTATGCAAATTGGATGAGCATCAAGCAACGTGGCATGGGCAAATTGAAGCCTCTCTGCTAAAGCATCACCAGGTCTTTGAGACTCTGGTTAGCAAACTTTACCAATTTTGAGATCATATTAATTCTCAGCTTTAAATTGGTTGGAACTCATGTTGATATTTGGGGCCACCATCTGCAGCATCAATATGGTCTGAATAAGGCTGCACTAGGCAACACTCTGTATCAGGTACAAAACTATGTGGATAATAGAGTAGCATCCATTGAGGGGAGACCTCCTGCTCCAACTGTTGAGGTCCCATCAGACTTTGAAGCCAAGGTATGGGAAGTCATAGTAGAGCTCAAGGCTACCACTTGGCGTCAATTTTCTGTTAAAAACCCTCCTCCAGCTGAACCTATGCCTGACCCTTGCATTGCTTTGCTCACTGATCAATTAGCTACTTTAGGAGGAGAAATTAAGTACTTAAGACAACGCTTCTCTAATCCTGAGGACTTGTCCTCTGAGTCTGAAGGTGAAGAGGAAACTAAAGTTGCTAATAATCCTGCTCAGGACAATCATGGTTGTTGCCCTGGTTTGGAAGGACAACCCTGGGTCAACTGTGCATGTGCACTAGATCAGCTTGCAGAAGTAACAAATAATGTTGCTGATAGGCAGGACACATTGGAGAGAGAGGTACAAAAACTCTCTTGTTTTTCAAGACAATGAATGAACAGGTCATCCCCTTGGTTGCCCAGACCACTTCCCTGACCACTTGCCTCAATGGGATTACTGGCACCCTATTGGTGCAACAAATTAAGATTGACAAATTTGGAGTTGCTGCTGCCACCACTTAAGATATTAGTGGACAGAACAGCTCTACCTTGGATACCCTAGAGGAAAGCCTTTGACTTCTCTGGGCTAGACAACCAGCTGCTGAATCTAAGTTTGAGGGCAATCCTCACATTAACTTCTCAACTCAGGTGACAACAGCCAATCCACCTCCTCATTCATTGACCCCAAATACAAGCCTTTGTTAAAAGCAGATATTTGACCCTAAAACCTCTACCATTGCTGCCTTTCTGAAAATCTATGAAACTGCAATGCTTAGGGCCACTGATGAACTTAAGAAGGAGCATATTCTTACCTGCCTGCATCCCACATGCAAAAAAGTTGTGGTCCCCAAACTCCCTTCTATTATCACTTGGGATGACATAAAGCGACTCCTAATTAAAGAATTTGGAGGGGATCTCTGCTTGGGAGTCAAGAAGGATGTGTTTATGCATATAACATTCAAGCCCAAAGAAACCTTGGATGAGTTTGCTGATTGTTTCTACATTGAAGGACAACAGTTGATCACCAGTTGCCAATTAACTCCCTGGGAAGTGTACACAGCATGTTCAAATGTTTTGAAGGTGAACCAACTCCTATGTCTGCACTTAAAGGCCCACAAAGCTTCCCCTACTTCAATGAAGAGTATCAAGACCCTCTTGCAGGACATGCATTTGACCCATGGGGGTACTGTTGTGCGCAAAAATAAGGCCAACAATACAGGAACCACCTCCTGCACTCCACACATTATGACCCTAGGCTTAAGTGGGAAATCTAAGAGACAAGGATGTCATAACTGTGGTCAAATAGGACACCACTCACGTACCTGCACCAACCCTTGGATAGAGAGTTGCAACCCAAAGGCGCAGGCAGAAAAAGAGAGGTCAGCTTAGAGGCAGAGATGCTCTCTGCTGACCAATCTCCCCCGTCTCCTCCTGATCCCCTTTCTGACAAGGAATCTTCCCCCTCAGCTGGACCAACTATCCTTCACTTGTTTCATAACCTCTCTAGTGATTCTGAGCCTGAGGATTCTGACTGTGATGAGTCTGATGGTTATGGCTACTTAGTGCTGGCAGTCCTGGAGACAGTCTTCATCCCTTACAAGCTACATTCAGGGAAAACCACGACTACAACTTGCCCATCTGCAACTGAAGCTAAGGCCATAGTGGCTTGTCCTTACTTGGCTCAGGCTTATAGTCCCCCTGTCTTGGTAGATTCCTCTGAAGAGGCTGATGAATTATCAGAGGCTCTCTTTCAGAATGTGACTGTATTGCTCCCCTTGCAGACTGTTTATAAGGAAATTCCTGCCTTACGGTGCATGCTGGCCAAATGGGAGAAAGAATTGGAGGAATTTCATGATGTGCTGGCTGTATTACCTCCTTTGGTAAAGATACTAATCATGTGGAAGTATCAATCCAAAAGATAAAGATGGAAGCTATCTTGGACACAGGCTCTCCAGTCAATGTGGTATTGTCCAAGTTAATGAAAAAACTTAAGCTGGCTCCCAACCTCAACTACACTCAATCATATGGTACTTCTGACATGGCCCAAAATTGAGCCATTGGTGCTTACTCTGCCCTGCCCATGAGGTTTGGGAAGCTTCTTATTGCATCCCCTGTGGTTGTCCTTGAAAATAAAAGTTAAAATCTCCTGGTTGGTACACAGTTCCTTTATGAGTACAACGGGATTTTGAACCTTAGAGATGGGTAACTATCACTTATAGGGTATGAGATCCCTTTAATCTTTAAAGAACCCCACGTCTCCTGGGAAAAAGTCTTAAGACTTGCGTGCTCAAGTACCCCACTGGTATTTTCTCACTCAAGTACCGGACTCATTCTTCCAATATGTGTTCCTCTCCTCCTTCCTGTCCTGTAGAGGAAGGTGTGCCTCTTCTTGCCCCCTTAGCTATTACCATCCCTCCAGGCTCCCAAGTGATTATAGACTCACAGATATTCTACAAACTTCCTGAAAAATCATTTCTGGAGCTATATTCACCTGATTCATTAAGCCGTAAAGAGCCTCGGCCATGCCCTGGGATTTTGGACCAAACTCATAAGCAGCCTGTACAGCTGTTTTTGGCTAACCTGGCCGCCCTGCCTATGCAGGTGACCAAGAGTCAGGTTGTTGGGAATGGTCGCATATTAGGTTCAGAGCAAGTGGTGTCCCTCTACCCTTTTTGAATGTTTAGTGATTTCAACTTGCCTGAAGGAGACACTCAAGTTCTCTCCCTTTTCACTGCCACAGACTTCCCACAACTGTTATCCAGTCAAAAAAAGATGCTCTGGAACTGCTAGCCAGTTTAAGGATATCTTAGCTTTGGGACCCACCAACTATGGACTAGCATTGAAAATATCCACCAGATCAATATGGGTGATGCACCACCCTTTTGTGCCAAACCTTACTGCCGCAGCAGGGTAAAGGATGCTCAGGTCTCTAAAGAACTTAAGCAGCTCTTAGACGCTGGGCTACTATCTCCCTCTCAGAGCCCTTGGGCCTCCCCATTGTTGATTCTCCAAAAGAAGGATGGAGGCCACCATATTGTGATGGATTACCATTGCCTGAACTTGCTCACCAAAAAAGACTTTATCCTCTGCCTAGAATTGATGATGCGCTTAGAAGATTAGGGGGATCAAAGTTTTTCTCTGCTATAGATCTTGCCTCAGGATACTGGCAGGTTGACTTGTCTCCTAAAAACAGAGAAAAGGCTGTGCTGATCACCTCAAAAGGCATTTTTATACCCCCTTGTATGCCCCAAGGACTCTGCAACGGCCTGGCTACGTTTCAATGGGCTATGAGCTCCATCCTGCAAGATTTGAAGCTCTCCTGCGTCCTCATATACATTGATGATATTACTGTGTTCAGCTCCACCTTTACTGATCATTTGGACCACCTCAAAGCTGTCTTCCTCAAAATTTGGGAGGCAGGCCTGAAACTTAAACCCTCTAAATGCTCTTTTTTCAAGGATCAACTTGAATTCTTGGGCCACAAGGTCAACCAAACTGAAATACACCATATGAATACTAAGGTGGAAGCCATTGACAAGATGCTGCCCCCACAAGCCTACATGAGGTACAAGTGTTTCTTTTATGATGGGGTACTATCAGCAATTCATATCTGATTTTGTTGAATTAAGCAAACCTCTTGTCCAACTCCTTTGCAACATACCCTTTGAGTGGACCAACAGTCAACAACAGTCTTTTGAAGCGCTGAAAGCCAAGCTCAAAGAAGCTCCTATCTTAGTCTACCTTGATTATGATAAAGAGTTTACTTTGTACACTGACGCAAGCAGAGTAGCTGTGGGTGCCATCTTAGCCCAACTTGACAATGAAGGTGTAGACCAACCTGTGGCTTACTCTTTGCAAGTCATCAACAAACACAAGAAGAATTATAGTGTCACAGAAAAGAAATGTCTAGCTGTTCTGCATGCAGTGAAACAGTTCAGACACTTTATTTACAGGACTCACTTAACGGTAGTTACTGACCACTCCTCCCTAAAGTGACTGCAGCAATTAAAGGAGCCCAAAGGTCAACTAGCCCGTTGGGCTTTACGCTTGCAAGGATATGATTTCACCGTAGAACATTGCCCTGGGGCGCAACATCAGAATGTTGATGATTTGTCAAGAATGCTCATAATAGCCATACATCTCTCTGACGCTGATTGCCTATAAAAATTGATTGGGTACCCTAACCCCTGAAACACTGAATCAAAAGACATTTGTCTGGCCCTGCAAATCCTATCATAGGACACTGTGATTTGAGATAGACAACTCTTCAAGAAAGTCAACAACACTTTTCTGCCCTACTTCCGCCCTAGCATGAGGATTGCCATCATCCTCCAAGCCCACATTGACATGGGACATGGAGGCATAGCAAAGACTTATGACCGGTTAGATAAAAACTTCTATTGGGAGGATATGCGCCTTCTAACTCCTAACGCCCTTGACTCCTGTCATCCTTGTCAGCTTCAACGCCCCCAACCTTCATAACATCAGTTCAAGCTCATCCCCCCTAAGCATGCCTTCCACACTGTGAGTATTGATGTGTTTGGGCTTCTCCTGCATTCTAGGTCTGGGTGTTGATTCATCTTGGTAGCTGTTGATCACTTTAGCAAATGGGTTGAAGCCAGAGCAACCAAAGATATAGCTGCCAAGACCACGGCTAATTTCTTGTTACAAGACATCTTCTACCATCATGATTGCCCTCAAGTCCTGCTTTCTGAAAATGTGACTAACTTTAATGCTCGCCTCATAATGTTCATTTTAGAAGCTATGGGTACACATCAATCCTTCTCTGCACCATATAACCCATCAATCAACGGGACTATGGAACAAGAAAACTCCACCCTTGTGCCCATCATGCGGAAGCTTAGCCTCTCTGATGCTGCTAACTGAGATATGTTCCTCCCTGCTGCCCTCTTTGCATATAGACTCAGCAGAAAACAAGTGACTAATCAGTCCCTCTTTGCCATGCTGTATGGACAAGAAACCACTACCCCCTCAATCTTGGGACCCCCATTGATGGAGGTTGATGCCTCTACTAATCCTGAAGCTCATGTCAAAGACTTGACTAACTTTATCATTGACATCCAAGCTACTGCCTATTCTACTGCTTACAAGGTCAAAGACCTGGAACTTTTGCCCTATAACGCTTCCAGAGCCCACTCCCTGAGTACCAAGTGGGTGACCTTGTCCTCTATTATCAAAATTGTACTGGGGGTGTGCGCATAAACTAGACTCCCTCTGGGTTGGACCTTGTGAAGTCACCTACAAGAAGGGTGTTGAGTATACTGTGAAGCTATTGTCCTCTAGCCTTTCTTTTGCCTGGAACATTCTAAATTTCTCCGCAAGTATCAACTCCCTGTTTCCAATCTTGAGGGGGGAGATGTCAGAAATTGCGCCATTGATGCTATTTTGATATGGCCTTCAAATATTGATATGTGCTTAGATTTAGTTGGTTTCTCTTTTAAATTTTGGGAATCCCTTGCCTTCTGCAAATGGGTCTGGTTCAATATCCACCCCTTCTGGAATATCATACCTGTCCTTGACTGATCCTGGTATGACCTCATCCCAACATGACCCCTTCTGCCACTCTGTCTACCTAATGAGTGATTATCAACCCTTGTCTACTATTTAAGTAGAATCAATTCTCCTAATAAAGACAAGTTTATCCACATTTGTGTTGGCTTTAATATTCTTCAAGTTTTTCCTTTCCTTTTTGCCAAAAGGAATTTCACATCTTTTATTCCAGGAAATTAAGGTATATGCCCTTAATTTTGCCCTGAAGAGCTAACCCAAGGCTAGCTTTGAACCTCAATCTTTCTTTATAAAGATTTCCTGCCGTGTCCTCCTGGATGTTGTCCCCAGGAGCCAAACACAACATTGGTGTTTTGTAGGATTAGAGTTAGAGGGGGGTTCAGGATTTCACAATTATTGAGAAGGTTGTACTGTTTGGTAGGGACATGGACGTTGTTGAATACAAGAAATCCCGTAGGGACTTCCTGTACTTCTTTGTAGTCTCTCCAACCTGGGGGGGAGTTCCATCTTCTGGGTTCTTTTCTTGGGTATGAATTTTTCCTTTAAGTTGCATAGGTGTGGATAACCTATCTGTGCTACCACTATTGAGTATATAATTCTGAGAAGTATAATAAACAATATAAAGAGGAAAATTAAGAAGAGAATGATAATTTATTTTATATAAATATATAGGATTATATATTATAATGAGAAGCCAAATACTGTTCATGTATGTCAAGGTAATCATGGGGATTATCTGAGTAATATTCCATCTAAGTCACAGGGCTTGTACAAGTGATGTTCTAGCCAGGGTAAAAAAGGCTTGATCCTCATAATAGATGGCCAAATAATAGGAGTGACACCAACTAAATGGTTGGTTGGTGTGCCATTTAGTGATTCATTTGATGATCTACTTGGGGCGTTAAATTCCTGAGAGGGATTAATCAAAGATTTTGCAGTACAATTAACACAGGCCAGCAGTTAATTGCTCTTAGGAATGGTTTCAACAAATTAATGTGGACTGCAGGTTTGTGGAATCAATGATTAAATCATATCCTGGCTTTAACAAAATCCTTATCCCTAATTAATGAGTGAAACATGCAGATATTGTGCATTTAATTAGTTCACCTTAACAACCACCTCAAACATGCTTCTCATAATAATCACTATTCTAAACTTTAATTATATCCTAGAACAAGAGTGTAAATACACTGCCCCTTTGGCTTTGCATTGCACTATCTTCCCTTGCCGCACCAAGAAAAACCCCAAAATACAAGCCAAGCTGCTTGATTTGTTATGGGATTTGGCACACACTGTAGACAAAAGATTTGTAGCAGCCTACTCTGTAGACCATCTGGACTTTTCTGCCTCCTGAGAAGAAACACTGTTCAATTTGGACTACTTATTAGCTTGGTATTGCCTGATTTAAAAACAATCAGAAATAGCCAATCAAGTGAAGCCACATCAATGCCCACAAATTTAAGTAATTTACAACTTCTCAAAACCCACTCCAGCCAATCATATGACACCCCGTAAATTAGCATGAAACCCTCTAGCTCCCCTGACTTAGGTCAGCAAAATTTCTCTCCTGATCAATTAGATCCTGGTCAGGTGGTCATGTGATTGACCATTCTGCAACATATCCCTTAAAACATAGCAAGGGACTTTCAGTCCCCTGCTTGTTGATTCTCTCATTATATTAAAGCTTGTAGTTTGTTGCTGAAATTTAAATTTTATTTTAAGTTTAAACTCCGTATCTAAAGTTCCTTGAAATTTCAAATAGTATTAGTAGTTTTCTTAGTAATCCTTACCTTCAATGGGTCCTGTTTGAACTCAGTGACCTTTCTGAGACCCCTAGTAGTAGTGTCAGTGTATACTGTTTTTTCTGACTGCTTTTGCTTTTGAAAAGAAGTTTTCAATCAAGAAATCAAGTCTAAAATTAGCATAATACCTACTTAAATTCAAAGTTTACTGTTTTTTGCTTCACTTTCAACTTTAATCTCCCTTTTCTTGACATTCAAGTCACCCAAGACCATCCCCAAGGTCTCACTGAGCCTCTCAGTCTATTTCCTTGACAATTTGCTTGCAACTACTCTAGTAGCACCAAAAATTATCTTTTTGATGAAAAATACCCTTTTCTGCTCTAAATTTTCTGGAATTTTCAATAATGTTACTCCCTGCTCTCAAATTTGCAGTGTTTTTATTTGCTCCATTTCTGATGCTTCTTTGGTCAACCTCTCCAGACCTTTGGAGCCAACTCCTCTCTCCTGTGTGCCTTGTGAGTGACAACCCTTCCAGTCTTTTGCACCTCCCAGGCAGCCTTCTCATTTCAGGAGAGGCTTTGGCCAAGAGTTTAGCATATGAAAACTTAGACCTGTATTCCTCTGATCTCATCTCACTCATTTCTGTTTCCAAGGGAGTGTTGTCTTCTCCCCCTCCTCAACTGGAGGTCAACAACCCTGTTTGTCTGCAGGTACCTGAGCCCTTGACTCATGGTTTTTTGCGGGCTCCTTGGTTGCTCTCCGGTCTCATGTTGATGGACCTAAACACTTACTTCCCTCAATTGTCCCCAGTGTCCTCTCTCTGGTCCCCTCTTAGAGCAGCTGTTCCTGTAATCTACTGGGTGACATCCTGGTGTCAAAACCACAGGCTTGACCTGCCAGCAAGGTTCCAACCAAATGGTTTGTGACCTGCAATCCAATTACCCGGTCACCCAAAGCCAGACTAGGAAGTCAACTCAAATTACCAAATCCATCAACATGAACAGATGATGATCCTTCACAGTGGATAACTTGATTTTGCACTTGACTCATTATTGGGATTAAGCCACCCCCCTCTTCCATCCAGCCGTGTGATCATCAATCATATTCCTGCTATCCATTGATTCACAATAGCTATATAATCACTATCTTGCAATAAAGATTATTATCTATCTTCTAAATATTTTCCCCATGTAATTCTGCTAAAACAGCACAGTTACAACATTGGTAGCACAGGTAGGTTCTCCATCATACCACATCTTGAAAAATTCCGCCTGTTGCCCGCACACGCCACAGCCAACAAATCCTCAACAGAATTATGTCTAGCCTCCCGCCCAACTGGACGCCGTATACTCCTGGTACTGAGATACCTGATGGTTTTGTTCTCTACCAAAACACAGTGATCCCGCTACCCACCTTCAACGCCCTGTCCGCCCAGTAGTTCTTTCAGGCACCTTCCTCAATTCCATAACCAGCTGACAAAACCACCATGCCCGCTTATGTTGCACAAAGACTTTGAAGCACTGCCTTGGAGCCCGTTTCAGGGGCCAACAACAACAATGCTGCTGCATGGATCCAGCCCGCCCAAAGCAAGCTGGCTCAGATGGAATGCCCACAGCAATTTTGGATTGCAGAGATTTCAATTTTCCAGACCCATGACACTAGCACCTGGTGTGACAAGTGGCATGAAGAGCACACTGACAAAAACTGGGACTCCTTCAAGCAGGACTTCTTGGCAATATTTGTGCTGAAGGACACCGCACTTATGATCATACACCAAGTAAAGAACCTGACCCAGACAGGCACTGTGAAGGAACTCAACCGCGCCTACAAGGAACTGTAACTTTGTGCACCATTCAACATGGTCTTTGACACCCCAGCCACACACCTCATGTACTACAATGCTCTCAAGTTGCACGTGATGAGACATGTGAGCCTGGACCAGGTTACCAACCTGCAAAGCCTGTACCGTGAAGCAGAAAAAGCGGAACAAACCTCCAACGCTCTGCACAAGGCACAGACTAGGAAACAGGAGAGACCCAAGGACTCACATTCAAGTGGGCGCTCCTCGCAACCACCTCCTGGAGGTAACGGCAATAACAACAACCACAAACCCACGGGTTCAAATAGGAATGGGAATAACAGCCAATCAAATTGTACCCATTTCCGTGTCACCACCACCCAAGTCAACTAAGATGAGGGAAAAGCCCGGGGGAGCATTAAGCAAGCCAAACTCTACCCATGCAACTTCTGACTTGCTCAACAATGGATACCAACCCAAGGACGTGGACCAATGCCCAATAATCCAAGTGCCCTCAGAAGACCTGGTACTATATACCATTGCCAGACATCCCAATAAATTGATGTCTTAACCTTTCTGCTTTTGCAGTTACACTGGCTCAGCACTCCTGGAATCAGGCGCAGATTGAACTTTAGTCAACAGCAGCTTTGTGGATAAATTCAAGCTGGCCACTAATCCTTTGCTGATTAAAAATGTGGTCCAGGCTGATGAACACCACATTGCTGTGACAAAGGAAACTTCCCCCTTCTCTTTCATGCTTGAGAACCTTTACTCCATCATCCAAAGTCCCAACATTGACTTCCCTAAGTTTGACATTGTACTGGGACTAGACTAGTTACAGAAAAAGAACCCCCACGTGGACTGGGCGACCTCTGTGTTGACCATCAAGTGTGAAGTTGTCAACCACTAGATCTACCCAAACTCTGTAGACCAACTCCTACAAGACCACGCCTTGTACACATCACGGAGACTTTAGACAAGAAGGAAAACGGAAAGCAATTGACTGGGACTCCTGCCAGTATATAATCATACACTTCAAGGACCACCAGGACACCTCCACGCTGCAAGATTGCAACATTGTGGCCTGTCACCCAGAAATCTTTAAGGAAGTGTTACCTGGGCTACCCCCTGAGAAACACATCTAACACTCTATCCACTCAAGGGGGCTGTACCCAAGGCACGCCCCATTTACAGGCCAACCCCAAACAAGGACAATGCCCTATGCGCCTATCTCAAGGAGGCACTGGAAAAAGGACTTATCTGCCCCTCACAGTCTCCCTTTGGGGCTGCCGTATTCTTTGTGGCTAAAAAGGATGGTACCTTACGCCTGGTCACAGACTACAGCACCTTGAACAAAGTCATCATCAAGAATTGTTACCCCTTTCCACTAATTGGCAATCTCTTTGACGCCTTGGGAGGAGCCTCTGTCTTCTCCAAGATTGATATAACTGCAGGTTACAACCAGATCCGCATCAAGGAGGAAGACATCCCCAAGACAGCCTTCTGCACCAAGTACAGTAACTACAAATGTGTGGTACTCAACTTTGGCATGACTAATGCCCTGTCCACCTTTGTAATCTTCATGAACAAAGTGTTTGCACCACACATAGGCAAACACGCCCTAGTGTACCTGGACAATAAAATTGTCTACAGCCTCTTGGTGGAACAACACCACAAAGATCTGGAGGAAGACTTTGCAACCTTGGCATGGCACAAACTGTTGGCCAAGCCCTCCAAATATCAGTTCTTCAGAGAGCAACTACCCTTCTTGGGACACATAGTCTCAAAAGACAGCATCAAACCCAACAGTCAGAAGATATAGCCATCTGCAAGATGCCACCTCCTAAAGACAAATCAGAACTCCGCACCTTCTTGGGAATGGTGGTCTATGTATGACGCTTCATACCCAATTGTGGCGTCTTGACCGCCCTCTTGTCTGCCATAACAGATACCAAGTCCAAGTTTGTATGGACCCCCCAACATGACCTCTGTTTTAGATGTCTCAAGGAAAAGCTCACAACAGCTCCCATCTTACAATTCCCCAAACAAGACAGAGATTACCAGATGGAAACCAACACTTCAGATGCATCCATTGGGGGAGTACTACAAAATAAGAATAGTGATGATGACTTCCTGCCCGTAGCCTATGAGTTGCACAAACTGACAGATGGCAAGTGTTGATACTCAATCCACGACAACAAACTGTTGGCCATTTTACACTGAACTATCAAATGGTGCAGTTACCTGGAACAGCAGGAAGAATTTACAGCACTAACCAATCATAAGTTGCTCATCTACTTCAAAACACAAGTAAACCTGTCACGCCGCCAAGCGCAGTGAATGGAAATCTTAGAAAGGTTTAACATGCTCATCCAATATAAGCCTGGGGCCAAGCATGCCATGGCAGATGCCCTGTCCTGTCTGTATGTCCGCGCTTCTAGGGGAGAGAATGGGCTCAACCCAGAATGACCTCCTAGTGCTCCATAAAAAAAACAAAGTGTTCCCCACAGGCACAACCAATATCACCAGAGAAATTGTCATCAAGAATGAGCACCTCTTTGCTGACATATACAGGACTCTTCACAGAAAGATGTTGGATGGCACAATCATTCCCTAAATTCCCATACATCAACAAGTTGATACCATTCTTTGCTACCACAGAGATCTTGGACATACCAAGAGCCAAAATCTATACAAATTCCTAAAACATAAAGCCTGGTGGCCAACCTTATACCACAATGTCAGGAAGTGCTAGAACAGTGTGAGGTCTGCAAAAAGTTTGCCAAAAGCAAAACCCCGCCTAAGTCTGTACTCCCCATCTGCACACAACTACCCTTCAAAGTATGGGCTCTTGACATTGTTGGTCCCATGCCAGGGAAACACAATGACAAGAAATAAATCATCACTGCCATCAACTTTGCTACAAGATGATCAGTAGCCCAAGCAGTAAAGGCACACACTGGCAATGACGTACAACAATTTATTGACAAGGAGATAATCAGCAAGTTTGGAAAGCCAGAACTCCTGATAACCAATGGAGGAAAAGAATTGACCTCCAAAACCACCAACGTTTACTTTGCAAAAAATGGGGTCAAACACACCGTGACAACACCATACCACCCACAGACCAATGGACATGTAGAGCGGCTGAATGGTAGCCCTGTGCAAGCCTTAGCCAAACTTACCACCAGGAGACCTGAAGACTGGTATAAGCAGCTACCAACTGAACTACTTGTGTGTCAAACCCAAGTGAACAGATCCACCGGGAAAAGCCTGTTTGAACTGGTATACGGCACACAGCCAAATATCATTCAAGCAGTGACAGGATCTAAACTGGAAATTCCAAGTGAAGTCCCTCCACGCTCAGACCTCACATTGTAAGAGCTAACAGCAAACAAACAGTGAAGGAGAATGAACTTCTACAAAAAACCTTTGTCCCCATCCGCAATAGACATGAAGTTGGGGACAAAGTTTGGGTCATGAATGTTGACAAGAGCAAGCTACAACCCAAGAAAGTGGGACCAGCAATCATTCTGAAGGTAAACAACAATAACACTTACCTTGTGCAAGGCCTTGGAAAACGTAAGCAAGACAAGACCCTACACCATGATTGCCTACAACCCTGCAAAGCAAGACAGAAACAACAAGAAACCGCCCTGCCACAGAACAGCAACTAATTCAATACTGCACCTGGGCTCCTGACAACCTCCCTGACAATCTGCCCCCAGAGGAGGCCAACCTTCAGTTGGGGGGGTCAAAACCTCAGGCTCAACCCGCCAGCAAGGTTCCAATCAAGCAGGTTCATGACCTGCAATCCAATTATAAGGTCACTTGAAGCCAGACTAGGAAGTCAACTCAAATTACCAAATCCAACAACATGAACAGGTGATGATCCTTTACGGTGGATACCTCAATTTGGTGCTTGACTCATTATCAGGATCAAGCCACCCCCTTCTTCCATCCAGCCATGTGATCACCAATCATGTTCCTGCTATCCATTGATTCATATGAACTATATAATCACTATCTTCCAATGAAGATTATTATCTAGCTTCTAAATATTTTTCTCGTGAAACTCTGCTAAAACAGCACAGTTACAACACAATTAAATTCATATATCTTTTGATATGTTTTTCAGTTGCTTTGAGCAAATACCAAGTTTTTCATTGAATTTGCCATCCAGACATTAACACCAGGAAGAACGTTACCTCTGTCTTTTGAACCTTACACAACTTTTAAAAGAGCAACTTTTTAGTGTAATCTTACATTGGTGATCCTGCAAGGGAAAACTTTGAAATGTTTTCCAATAATCCCCCTAGAGAGACTTCAAGCTCTTTATTTAATCCCCTGGACCTATTGAAGGCCATTGCCACTCAGAACATCCCTTTCTTCAATGGAACCAACTTCCCACTTGGCTCAGCTGTTTTTTACTCTATTGCAAAAAGCATAGAGTTAAGCAAGGAGACCACTTTGAGAAAGTTCAATACTTCTTAGAAGGTAGAGCTGCTGCTTTGCACAGCTCACTGACAGGCAACTATACATGGCCAAACTGGAAATCAGCCGCATTTGAGCGTTTCAGAGGTGGCACAGAAACAGTAATTTCCAAATTAAAGGAAGTAGACAAAACACACTTCAAAACAACAGAGGAGTTTATTGAGGAATTAAATACTCTCCTAAATTGATACCAGGACCTAGTCTATAGTAGCTACAACAAAGTGGAAGGTAAGCACGCCTGGCAGACCTTTCTGGAAAACCAAGGGTTAGATTGGGTCTGTGAAACGCTTACCTCAGAATACTATCAGTTTGTCAAATCCCATGCTCCTAGTAACGTAGAGGAAGCATATGTATTGATCTGTTGCCTTGGGAAGTTCAAGGCTAGGGGCCAGTTGCTGAACCCTCATACTGCCGTGAAACCCAAGGAGAAGCTGAATTTCATCATGCCACCTCTAGATGACCTATTCAAGAACATGAAGAAGTTGGCACAGGGAATGGCTATGTTTACCACATATATAACAAGTGGTGAGCAAGCAAAGTCAAACCTATATTGCCACAACTTCAAGAAGCAGTTCATCTCACAGGCACCTTCAAAGGACCCTGCAATAGATGCAGAGCCAAAGGACACGTCTTTGTACATTGTCCAAACAACCACCAGAACAAGCCAAAGACACTGGCTGTAGAGTCTAAGCAGAACCAAAAGTAGGCACCCATGACCAAGAAGGAGACAGAGCCTGCCACATCCAAGGATGAATCTTACCTGGTGGAAATCATGGCAGCAGTAAGAACAAATGCGGCCCAAAAGCACAGGCTCAGCCACATTGTTCATCACTATAATACACCTGATAAGCAAAAAAGGCTGAGGTAGCCAAGCCTCAACAGTCTACTGCTGATGCTCACTTACCTAATCAGGCGCCCCTATAGCCCCTGAGCCGGAACAGTCCAATTCTAGCCAGTCAGCGCACCCAACTGACCATGAGGCTCAACCACCTGAACCTTTTGGGATAAATATGGATGAGGAGGATGGCACTTGCCCTGTTGAACCCACTATTAAGGTTACAAAGGGGACCACCTCCAAAGCAACCACCCTAAAGAAATCAAAGGTCAAATTACCATTGTTACCTCAAGTAAAGCCCCCTAAGCTTAATGTGCTGAAGATCCTTGCAGACACCCAGGTCCCAATATCCCTATATAACTTGGCAGAAACTGCGCCAAGCGTTAGAGCACAAACAATACATTACCTTGGGGCCACCAGAGTCCAAGACCCAGAGGAGCAGTTTGCAGTCACTGGAGAACAGCCACAAGATGTCCAGTAAGTGATTGACATTGTTAGCAAGGGAGCACCACATATTGATAGGGAGGTAGAAGGCCACCCCACATCCATCATTCTGGACAAAGGATCTATGTCCAACATAATCTCTGAGTCTTTTATAAGACTTTTAGGAATACAGGAATGTAGTAAAGTCAAATAGAGGTTTTCCTTTGCAAATGACAAAACAGAAGAGTGCCTTGGAGTTGTGCGCAATCTCACTGTTGAAATCTGTGGTGTTTGTGTGTTAATCTCTGCATCTATCTTTGCACTTACCAGGTACAATATTCTACTTGGGCATCATGCCTTGAGTGACTTTGTTGTCACTATATCCTTCTGTTGCCACAATTGGTTCATTGAGCACAACAACAATCTGGTTCCTATAGATGTCAGCTACTCCAAGCTGCAAGAAGATGGGGGAGTCTTTCCTTACCATCACTGAGGCCGTTAAACAGAATCAAGGGCTATTCACTAGTCAAAAGGGGAGAATCTCCACATTTATGCTCAGATACACAGATCTCTTCCAGGATGAAGATGATTCTCTACCACCAACAAAGAGAAGCACATTAATGACACTGGAACAGCAAAATCTATCTGCAAGGCGCCTTACTGTCTGGCCAAGAAGTACAAGGAGTACGTCCAACAGGAGATAGACCCCTTGTTGTTCAAAAGCATTATTGGGCTGTCTACTTCACCTTGGGCTTTGACGGTTGTCATTGTGCCTAAAAAGAACGGGAAGTTTTGTATGTGTGTTAATTACATACCTCTAAACTCAGTCACCAAGGTTGATAACTATCCCCTACCTCTCATCAGTGAGATCATGAAATTGCACACCAGCTGCAAGTACTTCACAAACATAGAATTGTTCTCTGCGTATCACCAGTTTGAAATACACCCCATTAGCATCATCAAAACGGTCTTTGTCACTAATCAAGGTCAGTACCAGTATAAGCATATGTTTTTTGGACTTTGTGGAGCCCCACGTACCTTCCAGCACGCCATGAACTCCATCTTTGCGGACCTCCTGTACAAGAAGGTGCCAGTCTACCTAGATGACATTGAAGTGTTTAGTGCTACTTTTGAAGAGCATCTGTAAACACTTACCAATGTCTTTAGCTGCATCCAGAAAGCCCAGCTGTCAGTTAATGAGTCCCAGCTATTACTTTACCAAACCAAACTCCATGTACTAGGATATGTAGTAGACAAAGAGGGGATACACCCTGATTTGGACAAGGTGTTGGCAATCTCACAGTAGCCAGTACCTACCAACGTTGCTTGCCTACAGTCCTTTCTCAGTAATTTGGGTATTATTCCTGTTTCATACAGAACTATAGCAACATTGTTAGACCTCTGTTTAATTTAATCCATAAGGGGACAGAGTTTATCTGGACCCCTGAACAGGAGGTTGCTTTTCAGACCTTGAAAGAGTGCCTCATGAAGGAGCCCGTCCTGATCCACCCAAACTTCCAGGAGAAGTTTTCAATCTTCACTGATGCCTCAGAAGAAGCAACAGGGGGAGTCATTACACAAGAATTTGACGGCCTGTTCAAACCTGTTGAGTATACAAGCAAGTTTTTCAGTGGCCCAGAGCTATATTACAGCATCTATGATAAAGAAATGTTAGCAGTAATTAGAGCACTTAACAAATTCAAGTACTATATACTAGGAAACTACATTACCTTGTATATGGACAACATGGTGTTGTCCTTTATCCTGAGCAAGCAACAAGAGAACATGAGACACGTGAACTGGGTTATGGATATGCCCAAGTATCTTATGGACATAAAACACATACCTGGGAAGAATAACATTGTTGCTGATGGTCTCTCAAGGCAAGGATTCCACAAGTTATACCTGATGGAAAAGTTAGCAGAAAGTTACAAACCCAAGTTATATGCAGTATACTGAATGCTTACCACAGGGGAAATAGACACTGAATTACCTGTGCTCAAGGAGAGCAGATACTACGTGATCCTAGGGGACGCTCTGTACAGAAGTATGGGCAGATGCATTGTGAAGGTATCCAAGAAAGAAGAGCACCAGCTGATACTCTGCAAAGTCCACAAAGTAACTGGGCACTATGGAATTCTTACCACAGCAGACAATTTACGCAAGAAGTATTGGTGGCCTAACTACTTCAAAGACTTCAGAAAATACATCAAGAGCTGTCACCCATGTCATATATTTGAGAAGAAGCACCCAGTATCAAAGCCTATCAACTCAATCACAGTAAGTGGGTTATTTGAAATGTGGGGCATCAACTACATTAGACCTATAACAGAGAGTGTTACTGAAAATAAGTACATTATTGTTGTAACAGAATAATTTACCAAATGGCCAGTAGCCATAACTACCAAGGAGCACAACACAGAGACCATGGCCAAGTTCCTGTATGAAGTAATCTCTACTGTATATGGACCTCCCATAGTCCTCCTAAGTGATCAATGGAATCATTTCAAAAACAAGTTGGTAGATAACTTCTGCAAGATGGTTAGTATCAAGCATAGACTTACCACAGCGTACAATCTACAATGCAACGGATTAACTGAACACTTTAATCAAACCCTGATTCAGAGCTTGGAAAAGATCACAACAGAAAACGCTACACATTGGTACATTCACTTACCTGCGGCGTTAAAGAACTACCGCTCTTAAGTTCAAGCAACAACAAAGTTCAAACCTTACATACTCTTATATGGTGTCCCTATCAAAAGCTTAGATGTTAATAATATAAGCTCAAACAAACTTACCATGTTGGAAGCTTGTGATTAAGCCAAATTTCAAGTTTTCAATGCTGCTGTTAAAGTTGAGAGCAAAAACGTGCACAGCGCCCACCATCAATCAAGTCCCTATTGGAACTGAAGTTTTAGTCTTTAAAAATTCAGTATCTCAATCTCTTAGAAAGAAGTTCCTTCCTAAGTGGTCCGGTCCCTACAAAGTGATTGGCCATGCAACATCCAACAATTATTACCTTTTCAATCAAGAAATTCAGCCCCTCAACTTTGTCATTAGTGGCAATTTAATGAAGGTATTTTACCAAGCCAATGAATGAAGGCAAAAATGTGGCATAACTGTCAATTAACTGAATTTCAGTTAACTGAACCCCCCCCCAAAAAAAATCCCCACTTTTTGGTTACACACCAGCCTCATGGCTAACCCCCTCAACTTCCCCAAACCCCCCATATTTTATCAGTTGACAAATACTATATATTTGGTCAAATTATCCAATATTCAAACACAAGTAAATTCATATATCTTTTAAACAGTTTTTCAGTTGCTTTGAGCAAATATCAAGTTTTTCATTAAATTTGCCTTCCAGACAATAATACCAGGAAGAATGTTACCTCTGTCTTTTGAACCTTACACAACTTGTAAAAGAGCACTTTTCAAGTGTAATCTTACACTGGAATTGTTAAACCACTAAAAAAATTTGATATTAAGTTACCAAAGTGGCTTTCATTATGCTGTAGGATAAAACTAAAACTGGAGTGGGATCAAGTTGAGGTACGCTTGAAAAAATCAAACTTGTGAAAATCAAAGACAGTCAACTTAAA
Organism: Entomophthora muscae; assembly: GCA_014839935.2. Taxonomy (NCBI): domain Eukaryota; kingdom Fungi; phylum Entomophthoromycota; class Entomophthoromycetes; order Entomophthorales; family Entomophthoraceae; genus Entomophthora; species Entomophthora muscae. Next base: position 627,420 of record QTSX02007106.1, read on the forward strand.
TTGAACAACTAAAAGCCAAATTGGCATGCAATTAAGTAACTGATTGAGACATGAAAATTGAAAACAGTCAAATTGAAACCAAAAACATACTGTAAATTCAGAACCTAAATGTAAAATTGTGGGATTGTCAAATCCTTGGTCCAAATTTTAAATCACATTTGCAGGCAGGTCAGCTGAGTGATAAATAAAACATTTTAAAAATCAACCTTTTAATATGACTTTTTTGATTTATTTAAATTGGCAAATTTTGAATTCATTGGCAGATAACTCAACTAACTAAAGAAAAAAACAGCAAGCAAATGCCAGATACATAAATCAGAATTACAGGTATCTAATGTACAATTTGAGATTTACTGATTGTCAAACAAACCATAGACATCATGTAAAAATTAACAAATCTTAAATTGTAGATTTTCAAATCCAAGAATCAAATTTCAAATCAAAAATGAGGTGAATTTGAAATAAATATAATTTATGGGTATCTCAAACAGGATGTCAAAGGATCTAGAGTGAATTTGTGTTAATTTTTTTAGGAATCATAGGCATTCTCAAAAATCACCCTATTCCATTTTAGGATGGCTAAAATTTAGATCCTACTATTCACCAACTTAAAATACTTAACAATAAAATTGAATAAAATTATACACTCCTTTTTTTGAGTTTAATTCTTTTAATAAAAATTTATTATGTCTTCTTCCAATAAAAACCAAGTCAACAACCTGTTCCCTGGTCTTGACCAAATAAAGCAGGCTATTCTGGATCTCTTAATGGTCAAGCCTCTGTCTATGGCCACTCCCAACCTACAGGCCCCTCCCCAAGCACTACCCAGGAGTGTGTTCTTTCTCCTGTGTCCTCAAGCTTTGCCCTGTTTGCCCATCACGCACAGGCAGCTGTTAACCCAAATCATATATCAACACTAGCATCCAGAATCAGCCAATTTAGCCAAGGGGTCACCCAGGTAAGCCAGAATCTCAAAATAGCCAATCAGATGACACAATCTGGTTCCCAAGACAGACACATCCCACCCCCAGCCAATCAGCCTGCAAGACACACAAGAAACTTGATTACCCTAGAAATTGTTCTCAAATGATCAAAAAGCAATTGATGCTTATGTCCCTTGGTGTCATGAATGACATTTCAATACTTGTATTGAAAACCCAAGAGTTGAGCCCCAGTTTCCAGAAGGCAGATCAAACCCTCCAGAACAGTCCAGGACCCGCCAATCCGTTAAGTCACAGGCTCAAATTGTTAAATTATCCTGCAACCCGCCGGCCTACTATGGAAGATTCCCTGAATAGTTGCCAGTCTGCTAACAAACTGGTGCCAATGAAGACCCATACCTATAACGTATATTTAACCTGGCTAACAGAGGTTGGGGAAGGACCTACTGCCAACCTGCTAGAGCCAATACTGGAGCTTTGGAATCAACGCTGGAAGCCCTGGAATCAAACCCTGATCCTCCAAAGACTACTCGAGCCACACAAAGTGGACAGGAACCCGCCCACTTGCTAAATTGCATACCCAAGTTGACAAGTTACTCCAAGACCCGCCAGTCTCTAAGGACAATTCCCCAAATAGTCATCAGATTGATGCCAACCTTGAGCCACCAAAGACCTGAACCTATGCAGAGGTTGCAGCTTGCCTTAAGGAGGTTAAAACAAAACCTATTTTTAAATCTGCCAATGACCACCATCAACTGCCAGCATTCTTTCCAGAGAGGGTAGTGCAATTGAACTACTCAGGTGACATAGTGAACAGTGGCAGCGGAACAAAGCATTGTCACTTCTATTCACCAGAGCAGGCACAAGCTGGATCTGCTGCCCTTGAGACTCTAAGCCAAGATCTATGCCCCACCAGTGCCTTGTCTGCAAACCTGAACCCTGCAAAAATTGAAGAAGACAAGTCCCATGGTGTAAAAACCCTGGCGGTATGGTGAAGACCACATTGTCATTTTTGATAATAAAGTTTTATGAACCTTTGGTTTGAAAAAATCTTACCCTATCTAGTCTTAGTGATCTTCCATCTTAATTCTGGTCAAGTAGACTACCAGGCTACCGCCCCCTCCCAAGACCAATCTGCCAAATTGCCCCAGGCATTATACTGTCCCCCAGGAGCCCCTTTTGGACCTGTGCACTTTACTGAATACCCCCAACCCAGCCTATTCAGAGTACAACTTGGAAACCATCCTCATTGCCAACCCTTTGGCAAGGACTAGAAGTACTGAATACATAGGACACAAAAGAAAGAGGGTTGAGATACCGCCCTTATTGTTCAAAGACAAGTACAACTACCTACCAGCGTACTTTGTTCCCATGACTCCACTATTAGCCCCAAGTCCAGACCGCCAACTGGAACCTACTGCCGCCGCCAAGACCACCTCTACCCAACTGTTTGGAGTACTCTACATTACTTTGACAGGATTTGTGGATTCCATGGTCCCCAACTCTGGACCCTGGTCCTTACTTGGGCAATATGTATCTTATATTATCAAGTTAGCACCCATTCTATGGTGGGCCTTACCCGCCAGCTTGGCTGCGCCTCACCCCAAGCTGCCCAATGCCTCCACCTATGACTGGCTTCATGACACTTGGGGAAATAGCACCTGCAATAGGGTTTTCAAAGTCCAGTATGGCTGAAACCCTGTGAGCCCACACTTACTGTGTCCACCCTCCCAAGAAGACCCTAACTGGTGCCTGTACATCAACAGAAGGTTAAAAAGCCCACCCCATTATGATGGCTATCATGAAACGCAACCTGTGAATGCCCCTGGTTGAGGTGTATCTCCAACTGGGACTCTGTGGCATTTTCACAAATAAGAGAACAGTCAATTTTTGGATTTGCAGAATTGTGGTTGCTGCTAGAATCTGGTCCAATAAAGTTCTCAGTGGCCCCAGTTTTGTGAATACTTACCCCTACATTTTTACCCTTATTAGTTTTATAAAAGGGAGAGCAATGAGAGCCCATAACAACACAACTTCTTTTCATATGCCAAGATTTCTGCAAGTTCTAAGACTGTAGAAAAAAATGTATTTGATCTAATGTTTACAAACGTGGCCCAATTTTGTATCAATATGTTAGGATTTTGCTGGAAGTTATCCCATTGTGTCAGGATACTGCATCCCAGTGGGGGTTCTGTTGGCCTTAGCTGCCAACTTCCTCTGTTAGGAGAAGTGTCACAAGTGACAAACTCCTATTAGCAATGCATTTGGTAGTATCAAACTACAGGATTCAACCCCTGAAGCCCTGCAGACCGCCAGCCCACAGGCCCAGCTGCCTGGGTGCCTGCCTTTTTTTGGGCTCAAACTAGAAAATAATTTGATTTCAGGGGAATTTCTAAGACCTATCAACTTGGAGCCATCTATGCCAATGCCTTGCCTGCAAAAAGATCCTGTTAGCTCTGCTAATGAGAGCACTTACCTGATCAACAATTACAAGATAACTGGGGCCTCCACTGATAGTAAAATGAAGAAACTTCCCTTAGAATGTGGGCCTCCAGAGGATGACAAATCCTGCGGCTCAAAAATGGAATTTAAGTTTCCCAGCCTCAATCCAGACAATCAGAAATCCCTCATGCAGGACGCCACCAAGGGTTTCCAAACCCTGGTAGATGGTACCACCTGGCTCAAGGGGGTTTTCAAAGGTTTTTCCATGGTGGATGGGAATACTTATACCCTGGGCTGCCAGGAAGTTGCCCATCATCATTCTCACATTAAAGTGATATGAATCTTTGGTTCAACCAGGTCATCCTGTATTTGATTTTGGTTCTTTTTCATTTGCAGTCTAACCTATGTGGCACCGTTCCTTATGCCAACCAACCCCAAGAAACTGCAGACAGACTGCCCAAACTATACCATCCACTAGGAGCACCCTTTGACCTGGTACATTTTACTGAATACCCACCCAACCCAGTGTATTCATAATTTACCTTAGAGGAAATGCTACTCCACAACTTTGAAGCCAGGACTCAATAGACTGAGGTTGTTGGCTGAGAAGGAGCCTGGATCACTGTGCTCCCTGTTATTCCAAGACAAATACAACTACCTGCCTGTCTACCTAGTGCCAATGACTCCTCCTCTCACCCTGCAGCCTGACCATATTGTGAATGCCGCCATTCACCATGTTTCAATTTTGCCTTTGATGGGTTATTTGAGGAAAAATATCTCTCTTTTGCTTTTCCCCCTTAAAATGAGTCTGGTTCTGGCTTGGGAAATTAAATTGTTTATTTGCTGATTCTGCACAACTCACTTGCCCCACTCATGCTTTTGGCAAGTGATTCTACTGTCCTGGTAGTGTCTTGTGGTATCCTCAACCACTATATATTCAATTTCTTACTCCCCAATAAAAATTAAGTTCTATTCACATTTTTGTCTTTGTATCTCCCAGTACTTTGGCGCCTCTCTAGCCATGTCTAGTAGATATTATTCAATCAGGGTCACAAGGTAATCATATAGCCTTCCCTTCCATTTTAACCAAGACTTAGTACAAATCTAATTGAAAGGTTATGATTCCCTGTTGTGTGTCTGTGCTGCGCCTCAGAACACAACAAAAATGGTGCTCACTACAGGGGCTATAAGCCCCTTGATTACCCCCTTTGTAACTACGTTTTCAGGTCCTTTGCATCCTCCTATGCAAGAGCCAACTTCCCCTGAAATCACTAGTCCTCCTATCAAGGAAGACATTGCAGACCTACTTATTGTCTCTACTGTGCTGAACCTCATGAATGTTCCCTGCCTAGTGGCCTACCCTTTGGGTACCCCTGACTTGGAACAAGTCATGGCAGTAGCCCTTGGCATAGCCCGTGATGGGGCCATCCCTTGCCTCCAGCTACAGTTCAGTCAAGCAGAATACTAAAAATTGATTGTGGCTCCGCAATTTCCATAGCATCTCCTCTCAGCAGCTAGCTCTGCTGAGGACCTATTGTCATCATTTGTACAACCGGCCTTAGCCAACCATCAAATGGTGTTAGGGCTCCACCTTCAGGATATTTTGTCTCTAAAAGCAGCTGTCAATCATTGTTGGGATCATTTTTCTGCCTATTAACAGTGGATTTACTTCCTGTTTTCCTTTGTGTCAGACAATCAGTGCAACTCTATCACTTCCCAAACTTTCTTAGTTAATTCCATTGAACAAATGTGCCAGTCCATCCTCAAATACGTCATAGAGCGTCTACATGAATTCCACCAGCTAGAACAACCATGGTGAGCCCAAGTAGATTCTACTTTGAATGCCTATCTTGTCAACTTTGAACAACTTGTACAATAGCTCAATGTGTTCAGCGCTTACTCCTTTGATTAACTGCAACAAGTAGCAGACCTTGCTGCTAGAGGCCTTTGCAATCTCAGTGAATAATTTGATCACAAAAGGGTTGCCACTGCTGCTGCCATTACCAAGCTCCAGACTCAAGTGAATAAATTGTTTATGCCCAAGCCAGATTTTCCACCTTCTCCCCCATTTGAAGATTTTGTGGATAGAGAATAGAGGCTATGTGATACCATTCAAGAGCTGAAAGCGTCCACCTGCAGCCAAGATTTCCCTACCAAAGCACCTCAGCCAGATTTCCAAGTGCTTGCTTTGACAACTCAAGTTGCTGAGCTACAGCAAGAGGTTGCTGCCTTACACAAAATGGTGGCAACTACTGCTAGTCCAACTGGGGTTATTGATGAAGATGGCTTCTGCCCTGGCCTGTCAGAAGTTCCCCAAATTTACTGTGCTAGAGAGTTAATTGCTCTAGCCAATGAGGTGGACTACTTGAAGTGGGACCACTCCAAAATTGATAAAGAGGTGTAAGAAATGAGTGAATTGATTGACTCAGTAAATGACAGGCTTGCCCCTTGCCTCTCAGTGGTGCCTTCCCTTACCTCCTGGATGGATGAGCTTTCCATGGTAGTAACAACACAGGGCCAACACCTAGACATTACTGAGAGACCAACCACCTTAGCTAATAATATGGGTGCCCGCCCTGCTGAGACCTTGACTACTCTTGAAGAGAGTGCTTGTCAGCTGTGGGCCAGGCAGCCCCCCTCTGAGTCTAAAGCAGAATTCTCCCTGCGCATAAATGTACTCAATAGCAACAATGGTGGTCCAACTCTCAAAGTACACTTCAAACCTACCTTTAAGCAAGTCTTTGACCCCAAAACTTCTACCATTGCAGATTTCCTAACTAACTACAAAGCTGCCATGAGGAGAGCCTCTGATGAGGTTAAGAAGGAACACATTCTAACCTTCCTGCAACCAGCCTGTCAGGAGGTAGTAGTACCTGAGTTGCCCACCATCAAGACTTGGGAAGATATGAAGCAGCTTCTGATCAACAAATTTGGTGATGAGCTTAGTTTGGAAGTGAAGAAGCACGTCTTCATGCATATTGCTTTCAAGCCTAAGGAGACACTAGATGAATTCACAGATAGATTCTACATGGAAGGATAGCAACTGATAAAAAGCAGACAAAGGACAGCGCACAAAGCTTACATGGCTTGCGCTCAAGCCCTCAACATTAATCAGCTTCTTTGTCTTCACTTTAAGGCTCATAAGGCCATGCTTTCCTCAATGAAGAGCATAAAGACAATGCTGCAGGATATGCACCTTACCCATTCTGGAGCGGTTGTGCAGGAGAATTGTGCTGCCTCTGATTCTTGTTTTTCTTACTGTGGCCCTTGCATCCTCACCATGAACTCACAGAACTCTCTAGACGCCAAGGCTGCCATAACTGTGGCCAGATAGATCACCACTCTCAAGTCTGCACCAATCCTTGGGTTGAAGGAGCTGATCTCAAGGAACAGGCAGGAAAAGAACAGTCAACCTAGAGGCAGAGACGCTCTTGGTTGACATTTCTTCCCAGTCTCCTTCAATCCCCCTTCATAGCTGACTCTGAGCCTGCTGACACTGAGGCTCCTACCATTCTGCTGCTGTTCCAAGACATCTCTGACAACTCTTACATGGATGATTCAGACGTTGATGATCCTGACGCCTATGGGTATTCAGTTCTTGCTGTCCCTAAAACTATTGTGGTCCATTATAAGTTACACTCTGGGAAAACTACAATGACTGCCAAGCCTTTGTCTTAAGCCAAAGAGGTTGTCTCTTGTCCATACCTCACCCAAGCTAAGAGGTATCCTGTGCTGGTAGAGTCATCTAAGAAGCTGTTGATTATGCTGACACTGTCTTCAAGATAGTTTCAGCTTTGCTTCCTCTCCAGACTGTCTATAATGAGTTTCCAGGCTTGAGATGCATGATTGAAAAGTGGGACAAAGAACTAACAGAAGCCCAAGACATTCTGGCTGTCCTCCCTCCCTTTGGTTGCACCACCACTTGTATTGAAATATCCATCCAAAAGGTAAAAATCAAGGCTGTCTTGGACACTGGATCTCCTGTTAATGTTGTCTCCTTGAAGCTTGTCAAGAAGCTCAAAATTGCCCCCAACCTTAACTATCACCAGTTTTATGTTACAGCTGGGCTATCCATGACTTGTGCTATAGGGTCTTATTCTGCTCTTCTCATGTGGATTGGCAAGCTACTCATAGCCATGCCTGCTGTTGTCTTGGAGAATGAGAGCTACAAATTTCTAGTTGGTACTCAATTCCATAGGGAATATAATGAGATCATCAACTTAAAGGACAGCTACCTCTCTATCTTAGGGTACAAGGTCCCTTTTATCTTTGAAGAGCCAGTTGAAGTTCCTGGAAAGTGCCTCAAACATGTGCTGTGGAATATCTCACTGGTGTTTTCTCCCTAAAATACTGTACACATTCATCCAACATAAAGTGCCCTCCTTTGGCTTGTCCTGCATCTGAAGGAATTCCTCTCTTGGCCACTTCTGCTGTGACTATTCCCCCTGGGTCTCAGGTTATCCTAGACTAACAAATATTGTATGAGCTGGCTGAGTACACATTCCTAGAGTTGTACTCTCCTCCCTTGCTAGGATGCAACACACCCTATATCTGCCCAGGAATCTTGGATGACTCTCATAAAGGCCCTGTTAATTGCTGGTTGCCAACTTAACTGCTATCCCCATACATGTGTCTAGAGGTAGGTTGTTGGCTATGACAAGTTGCTAAATACTCCTGATGTCCTATTGCTACATCCCTTTGGTACGTTCCAGGATTTTAATTCACCTGAAGACAAGCCGCAATTCCTATCCTTGTTCACTGTGCAAGATTTCCTGCAGTTATCCCCAGTCCAACAGAAGGAAGTACTTGATTTGTTAGATTGGTTTTCAGATGTCTTTTCTAAAGATACCACTGATTATGGTCTATCCAAAGGTGTCATTCACCAGATTAATACTGGTGACGCTCCCCCCTTCTGCGCTAAACCATATTGCTGCAGTTGCATAGAGGACACTCAGGTGTCTAAAGAGCTCAAACAACTTTTAGACGCTGGGCTACTGGCTCCTTCACAAAGTCCATTGGCCTCCTTTTGCTCATAATAAAGAAGAAGGATGGAGGTCATTGTATTGCAATGGACTATTAACATTTGAACTCCTTAACCAAAAAGGATTCCTACTCTCTACCATGTATTGATGATGCTCCCCGCTGCCTTAGAGAATACAAGTTATTCTCCTCTATGGATCTAGCATCTGGGTACTGGCAAGCTGATCTCTCTCCTGAGAATAGACAGAAGGCCGCACTCATCACTTCTTAAGGACTTTTTATGTCTACCTGTATGCTGCAGGGACGCTGGAATGCCCTGGCTACCTTCCAGCAAGCTATGGACTCCATCCTCTTTGACTTGAAGCTTTCATGTGTATTAGTATATCTAGACAATATAATAGTCTTCAGCGCTACTATAGATTCAGAACCTAAAGGTAAAAATGCAGGATTGTCAAATCCTTTTGAAAAAAACTCACCAAATTAATGGGATATTTTTTATTCTTTTATATGAAAAAGTAAGTTGTGTATGGGATGAAAATTACTTCATTTAGTTGCTGAGTTCATACAAAATAATTTGATAATCCTGAATTTTTACCTTTAGGTTCTGAATTTACAGTACCTTTACAGATCACTTGTCTCCCCTCAAAGAAGTATTCATAAAGATTTGAGAGGCTGGCCTTAAACTGAAACCATCTAAGTGTGCTTTCTTTAAAGAACGCCTTGAGTTCTTGGGCCATGAGGTAACCCAGATGGGGATTTGCCCAATGACTAAGAAAGTTAAGGTCATTGATAAAACTCTTTCACCCACCAACCTGCAATAAGTGCAAGACTTTCTGGGCATTATGGGATACTACAGACAGTTTATCCCTGACTTTGTCAATACTAGCAAACCCTTGATCTAATTGTTACGTAATGTCACTTTCAAATGGACTGCTAGTCAGCAACAAGCCTTTGAGACTCTTAAACAAAAACCCAAAGAGACTCATATCCTAGTGCATCCTGACTACAATATGGAATTTGTCCTTTACACTGATGCTAGCAACCTATCCATTAGAGCAATCTTGGCTCAACTAGATGATGAGGGTGTGGATCACCCTGTAGCTTATACTTCTTGTGTCCTGAACAAGCACAAGAAGAATTACAGTGTCACAGAGAAAGAGTGCCTTGCTGTGTTGAATGCAGTCAAGCAGTTCTGCCATTATGTTTATGGCATTCATTTAACTTTGGTCACTGACTACGATTTTTTTAAGCGGTTACAGCAGCTTGAGGAACCAAAAGAACAACTAGCTATATGGGCTCTCCACCTGTGAGGTTACAGCTTCACTGTACTACATTGTCCTGGGACTCAACATCAGAACGCAGATAGATTATCCAGAATGCCCATCCTTGCTCTACACCCTGCTGAGGCTGATTGACTTTATGGATTAATTGGATATCCTTCCTCTTGGGAGAGCAAGACAGAAGAAGTTCAAATTTCTCTTTCCAAGCTATCCAAGGACACCTCATTTTCAACAATCAGCTTTTCAAAAAAAGTGTAAGACCAATACCTGCCTTATGTACAGCCTAGTCTTTGCCTTTTGTTGGTGCTCCAAGATCATAAGGAGATAGGACATGGAGGCATTGCCAAGACCTATGAATGGCTCTAGAAAAACTATTTCTAGGGAAATATTTGCCTGCTGATTCCAGACGTCATTGCTAGTTTCCACAACTGCCAGCTTTAGCAACCTCAAGCTGCCTCTCACGAGTTCAAGCTAGTCCCCCTTCAACACGCTTTTTACACTGTCAGCATTGACGCTGTAGGGCCTCTCCCTTGCTCCTGCTCCAGTTGCTGCTTTATCCTAATTTCTGTTGATCATTTCAGCAATTAGGTAGAAGCTTGTCCTACTAAGGACATTACTGCCAAGACAACCGCCGCCTTTCTGCTGCAAAATGTATTCTATTGCCATGGTTGCCCTCAAGTGTTGTTGTCTGACAATGGGACTAACTTCAACGCCAAGTTAGTAACCTCTGTTTTTGAGGCCTTGGTATCTCACCTGTTTTTTCTTCCCCCTATGATCCTTCTACCAATGGGGTGTTTAAGTGTGAAAATTCAACTCTGGTTTCTATCATGAGGAAACTCACTTACTCTGACGCTGCAAACTGGGATCTATACTTACCCGCTGCTCTCTTTGCCTATTGCCTTAGCAAACATTGTTTCACTGGGTATTCCCTCTTTTTCTATGCTGTATGGGTGTGAGGCCACCATTCTGTTGCTTCTGGAGGGCCCCTACTCTCCTTTGATAAGGCTATGGACCCTTATGATCATATCAAAGGTCTAATCAACTGCATAATTGACATACAGGCTACAGCATAAACCTCTGCATATAAGACCAAGATGATCAAGCTCTCTCATTACAATGCTGTCTGTTCCCCATTTACCTGAGTTCAACATTGAAGATTGTGTTCTCTATTATCAGCATAGAGTAGGAGGACATGCTTACAAGCTAGATACATTGTGGGTCGGGCCTCTAGAAGTGACCTTCAAACAAGGGTCAGAGTACACTGTGAAGCTCCTCTCTAGTGGTTGTCTGTTTGACTGAGTGCATGCCAAGTTCTTCAGCAAGTACAGCCCTCCAAGGCCAATCTAGAGGGGGGCAATGTTGTGAATGCCGCCATTCACCATGTTTTGATTTTGCCTTTGTTGGGTTATTTTGAGGATAAATCTCTCTTTTTTGCTTTTGCCCCTTGAAATGAGTTTTTATCTAAACTGTGAAATAAAATTGTTTGGTTTCCTGATTCTTTGCATCTTGCTTTCCTCAATCATGCTTGTGGAAAGTGATCCTACCATACATGTACTGTTTTGTGGTAAAGCTACACAGTGTATTTCTAATCTTTATACTGAATAAAATTTAAGTTATATTCAAATTTTTGTCTTTTTATCTCCAAGTACTTTGGCGCCTCTCTCTAGCCACAACTAGTAGAGATCATTCATCCAGGGCCACAAGGTAATTGCATAGCCTTCTCTGCCATTCTAACTGAGACTTATTACAAATCCAATCCAAAGGCTAGGATTCCTGTTGGATGTCTGTGCCGCGCCTCAGAACACAACAGGGGACAGCATCACAAGGACTTGGAGGCATTCTTTGATACTGTGGTGTTACAAAAATGCTGGGCAAACCATCTAAATGATATTACTTCTGTGAGCAGCTACTCTTCCTTGGGAATTTGGTGTTGAAAGGCGGTACTAAACCTGACAATCAGAAGATTCAAGCTATTTGTAAGATGCCACCGCCAAATGACAAGTCTAAACTCTGCACCTTCTGGGGATGGTTGCCTATGTCTGACAATTCATCCCCAACTGTGGTGTTTTAACATCACCCTTGTCAGCCATAACAGGCTTCAAATCTAAATTTGTATGGACCCCACAATGTGACCTCTTTTTCCAGCGCCTAAAGGAAAAATTGATGCCCATCCTCATCCTTCAATACCCCAAGTGGGATAAAAATTACCAGATGTAGACCAAAGCCTCCAATGCTTCTGTTAGAGGATTACTACAAATTAAATCCACCAATGGTGACTTCTTACCAATAGCCTAAAAATTTTGTAAACTGAAGACAGCAAATGTTGCTATCCCATCCATAATAAAGAGCTATTAGCAATTGTATATTATCTTGTTATGTGGCTCTGTTACCTGGAACGCCAAGGATAAATTCATTGTCCTGACTTACTACAAGTCACTCATATATTTCAAGACTCAAGCCAACTTATCCAGGCGCCAGGCACGCTGGATGGAGTTTCTCAAAAGATTCAACATGAATATCCAATACAAGCCGGGACCTGGACTGGTCATGGCAGACACGCTCTCCTGTCTGTACATCAGAGCCACAAGAGTTTAGAACAGCCTGGATCCAGACTAGTCCCTCCTGGTACTCTGGACCAAGGACAAAGGCTTCCCTCAAGCACCACCAACATTACTAAGGTGATGATCATTAAGAATGAACATCTCTTCACAGATGTATACATAACACTACATCAAAAAATGACTGACAGAAGCACCATTCTTGTCAGGAAGCCAGGCATAGGTAGAGGCATTGGTTGGCTTGGGTCGGAATACGGCCGGGCCAGAGGGTAATGCCCACTATAGAATGGGTGCTAACTTAATAATATAGGAGACAGATTGCCCAAACAAAGACCAGGGCCCTGGATTGGGCACCATAGTGTCTACCATTCCCGTCAAAGTAATGTAGAGTACTACAAACAGTTGGGTGGACATAGTCTTGGCCGTGGTGGGGGTCTCCATTGGGCAGTTGAGTTGCGGGGTTAAGGGCAGAGTCATGAGAGCAAAGTAGGCAGGCAGATAATTGTACTTGTCTTTGAACAATCTTGGTGGCCTCTTGTACCACTTTCCTTCACTTCCTATGTATTCAGTTTCTCTAGTCCTTGCCAAGGGATCATCAATGAGGATGGTCTCCAAGTTGTACTCCAAATAGGCCGGGTTGGGCGGGTACTCAGTAAAGTGCACAGGTCTAAAGGGGCTCCTGGAGGACGGTATAATGCCTGGGGCAATTTGGCAGGTTGGTCTCTGGAGGGGGGCAGTTGTCTGATGATCTACTTGGCCAGAGTTAAGATGGAAGATCACTAAGACTAGATAAGGTAAGATTTTTTCAAACCAAAGGTTCATAAAACTTTATTATCAAAAATGACAATGTGGTCATCACCATACCACCAGAGCTTTTATACCATGGGTTTTGTCTTCTTCAATTTTTGCAGGGATCAGGTTTGCAGACAAGGCACTGGAAGGGCATAGATCTTGGCTTAGAGTCTTGAGGGCAGCAGATCCAGGTTGTGCCTGCTCTGGTGAATAGAAGTAGCAATGCTTTGTTCTGCTGCCACTGTTCACTATGTCACCTGAGTAGTTCAATTGTACTACCCATTATGGACAGAAGACTGGCAGTTACTGGTGGTCATTGGCAGAGTTAACAGTAGGTTTTGTTTTAACCTCCTTAAGGCAAGCTACAACCTATGCATAGTTCCAGATCTTTGGTGGCGCAAAGTTGGCATCAATCTGGCAACCATTTGGGGAATTGTCCTTGGGAGACTGGCGGGTCTTAGAGTAACTTGTCAACTTGGGTTTGCAATTTATCAAGTGGGCAGGTTCCCGTCCACTTTGTGTGACTCAAGTAGTCTTTGGAGGGTTGGGGTTCAATTCCAGGGTCTCCAATGTTGATTTAAAACCTCCAGTATTAACGCTTGGCAGGTTCCTGTTTCCCCTGTTTGGGGTCATCTATCTCTGGTGGTCCAGGGCTTGACCCAACTAGCAGTTGGGCGGTTCCCTGTCCACTCTGGTCAACATAAGGCTTTCCCTGAGACCCAGGTTTCAATTTCCAGGTTTTCAATACAAGTATTGAAATGTCATCAATGAAAATTTTGTACATTCCCACACATCAAAAGGTCAATACCATCTTGCACTATCACAGGGATTTAGGCCACACAAAAAGCTGTAATTTTTAAGAATTCCTAAAACACAAAGCATGGTGGCCGACCCTATACCAGGATGTACAAGAGGTCCTCAACCAATATGAAGTATGCAAAAAATTGCAAAGAGCAACACTCTGCCCAAGTTTGTGTTGCCCATTTGTTCCCAGTTGCCCTTCAAGGTATGAGCCTGGTCATTTTGGGCCCAATTCCTGGGAAACACAATAATAAGAAGTATATCATCACTGCCATTGACTTTGCCACTTGCCGGCTAGTAGCCCAGGCGGTGAAGACACATACTGGAAACAATGTCCAACGTTTTATTGACAAGTAGATCATTAGTAAGTTTGGAAAGCCAGAGCTACTGATCACAGATGGGGGCAAGGAATCAACCTCAGAAAACACCAATGTGTATATCACAAAGAATGGGTTCACACACACAGTAACAACGCCATATCATCCTCAGGCCAATGGCTGAGTTGAGCAGCTAAACAGCAGCTTAGTGCAGGCCCTTGCCAAGCTCACCACTGGGAGACTTGAGGACTAGCATAAACAGCTATCAACTGCACTCCTTATGTGCTGCACCTGGGTGAACAGATCCACTGGGAAGAGCCCTTTCAAACTTGTACATGATACTCAACCAAATATCATCAAAGCCCTCATGGAACCAAAGTTAGAAATGCCCAACAAAGTCCACCCTTGTTCAGCGCCCCAAGTGGTACAGGCCAACAGTGATCAGCAGGAAAAGGAAGAAAAGTGTTTACAAAACATGTTTATCACTATCCAATCCAGAAACAAAGTCAGGGACAAAGTTTAGGTAATTAACACAGACAAGAGAAAATTGTAGCCTGAGAAAGTGAGCCCCACTATCATACTAAAGGTAAATGAAAACAGCATTTACCTAATACAAGGACTTATCAAACGCAAGCAGGATAAAGTCCTACACAATGATCAATTACGCCCCTGTAAGGCACAACAGAAACAACAGGAAACCACCCTACCAGCAACTGAGCAGCAACTGATCCAGTACAGCACCTGGGCTCCTGACAACCTACCTTATGACCTGCCCCCAGAGGAGGCCAACCTTCAGCCAAGGGGAGGGGCAACAGTGGCAAAATTAACTTTGGGGATGCAAAAGTGAGAATCTAAAAGTGGTCAAGTCAACACTTTTTAAAATTTCAAAATGGCTTTTTATAATAAAGTAACTAATTTTTCTTGACTTTTTTAGTTGAGAGAATGAATAAAAAGTATTTTATATACCCATTGTAATTTTTAATTACAGATGAGTTGTTTTAATTTAATTTTGAAATTTTAAAATTGTTGACTTGCCCACTTTTAGATTCTCACTTTTGCATCCCTACAGTTAATTTTGCCACTGTTGCTGGGAGAGGGGGGTGTTAAAACAGCAGGCTTTACCTGCCAATAAGGTTCCAATGAATGGGTTTGTGACCTGCAACCTGACTTCCCTGTGACCCATAGCCAAACAAAGAAGTTGACTAAAATTTCCAAATCCAAAACATGAACAGATGGAAATCTCCTATGGTGGATACCTCAATTTAGCGCTTGACTCATTACCAGGATCAAGCCACCCCCTCACCATTCAACCGTGTGATCAACACAATCATGTTCCTGTTATCCACAATTCACACTAGCTATATAATAACTATCTCTCAATAAAGAATATTATCTAGTTTCCAAATATTTTCCCCTTGCAACTCTTCTAAAACAGCACAGTTATGACATTGCCATAGCTTTTAAAACTACTGTATTATATCAATTCAGTTATTTATTAGATAAAATTGGAGACTTATATCTCAATAATCTTACTGTCAAAACCAAGGGAAGTTTATTAACCAGAGATAGCCAATATATAGAAGTTTATCAAAGCTAGTGTGTCATGTTAATCAATTATAACTTCTTTTAAACTATAATACACAGAATTCAACTTTATGTTCTCAAATAATTTAAGATATTTTCTTTAAGGTTATCCAATTATAACTACTTGTTTGATCGTTTTTCTTTAAGTATAATAAATTGTAACCTTTATTTAAATTGATCGATTTATTTTGATTTTTATTTAAACCGAAATCAAAGCTTATATCTAGCTTATTAATTTTCCATCTCAAATTACATTATTTCATATTGCCAAAAGCACCATACTAGTCTTAACCAAATTATTACTTTTAAACTCTAAGTTTTTATCTTATATCAAAACTATCTAATTTCTCTACAACACCTCATATTTTCTCCCTTGAAAGTGCTAATGAGATAGATTAAATTTCCTAAAAAACAGCTTCTCCCTTATTATTGGATGATTTTTGTGTTTTACATAAACCTGATAAAAACTTAGTTAAACCCTCATTAGCTATCTCAAAAGCTAACATTTAAAATGAATTTTAAATTAAAAATAAACAGACGTCTTGATAATATTTTCGATAAAATATGTAGAATATATATCTTGTACTTTAAAAATACATGTAACCAAGTGATTACAAATCATAAGAAATAAGTGGAGTATGAACGCAATGAAGCAATAAATTGGGATTGACTTAAAAATGATCCAGATATATCGCCTACCAATGCCAAATCCATATCCCTTCTTTAAGAAGACATCTTGAAACAAGTGGAATCGCTAGGTCAGCTGCTCTACGTAGTTTGTAAAACTATACTATTATACTATGGACTTTAGAAATAGGGAAATATACCCCTTATAATACATTGTTTAAACTAAACATGTATTCTAAAAATAAGATCCCCAGTAAAGCGAGTGCTATTTTATTCGGCATACAAGTTGACATTGAACATGTTTTTAACTTGCAGCAAACCCAAGACCTCTATAGTCCATTATTTGTAATACAAAAGCAAGGATTGTTGGATTACAAATACATTCCTAGTTTATTTACATGAAAGCGTATAGTTGAAGCAAGTATAAATGGCCACAGGGGTTGAAAATCAACATCAATACAATGAAATACACTCCTCTTATCTGCTGCATCTTGCCTATTGCTGCCCTTCTTTCTGATGAAAGGTAAATTGCTTATAAAATGTAGCTAATGTTCTAGCGCGCCAAAGGAAATGTCTCGAGAAGAACTAGACGCGATAATCCAACAGGTTTTCGGTTCCCTTTCAAATGACGTTAGTCATGTCAAGTACGGCAAGGATGACAAGCATGACGACATTCTTTCAATCCCTTATTAAAAGTAGGCTAAGCATGTTTATTTTCCAAAAATAAATGTGTATCTTGGATTAAAGAGTTTTTATTGAAGATTTAACTTTTATACCCTAAACCCATATATTTTTACTAAAAAAGTCGATTTTATATGACAGCTATTTGCAGGACTTAAAAAATTATATTTTGGAATTGCAAATCACTGTAGCTATTGATATACATAAATGATTATAACACTAAATTTAAAAGGACTTTAAAAGCCAATTAATGAATTATGTCTTCGAAAAGTTCAAATATTTGTTTTAAATAATTAAATCTAATACACAGAGTGCCATCATCTATATTTTAAAAAAGAACATAGTTTTTCGACCAATTTATTTAAGCCCCTTTCATTATAAGTAACACACATTTGAAGATCGATAATATAAGTTATTAAATTTTAGTGGAATAATTGCCTCTTTGCACTTTTTGCGTTTATTTTGGTTAATTTTCTAAAATAAATATGCTTTTTATTCTTCGGATAAGCAAAATATTATATTGATAGTAGTATAGAAAGATATATGGTTTCTTGGTACCCTTTTTTGGTAGACCTTCTCTCATCCAGAATCCTTGATTTGATTTTTGTAAGGTTCAACTTCAGAAGAAACACACTTCAATAAGGTAATTTATTAAGCTTATTAGTCAGTCTGTTTGGATTTTCTTTAGGTCATCTATAAGTCTATTTCTTAACCTTGTAATAACTTTTATTACAGCAACTTTAGTCTATTATTTTCCATAGACAGGAAGGTTTTTACTATTTGAACGGCAACTGGAGTGAAGTCAACTCCCTGATAATTGACTCTGATAGTCAGCAGATTTTCAATTACCAAGGAATTACTACCAGTATTTTAAACCAAGAATAAATATATATGTAAGAAATTTAAACATTTTTAATTTTATTCATAGGTGCAAAAAAAGATTAAAAACATTAGGAGTTGACTTCTAATAAGCCTACATGTTTAAACAGCAAATAAAGGGGTACTTTTCATGTGCAGTTACTAATAAAAGGCCTAAACTGTCAGGATACCAGGAGTACTGCAATGCTCCTGCAGGTGAGAGAGGAGTAGAGGCAGGTACTGGCATGGCCCACCATGTCAGGGCCCAGAATGGGCCAGACAAACCCCTATATTGCATAGGTTCAATGCCTGCAATAGAGCAATTGTGCAACCAAGCAATTGCATTTTCAATCACACAGATTAACCCAAATGAAACTTTAATTCCAAGTGGAGAATCAAACCCTGGTCAATGTCAATCCTGGGGAGAATTGAAAACTATTCCAAAGCCGAGTGGAAAAGATTTAATTGGCCTAAACCCTCTGAAACCCAGAGTTGGGGACTTGGGTTGCCAAATGGCTCAAAATTCCCCTACCAGCTTCCCCAGGGCAAAAATAATGAAAGTATCCATCTAACTCATAAATCAGGAGTTACTAATGGAACCCAACTTGAGAATAATTCATTGACAACCAATAAGGAGCTTCCAGTAAGTCCAATTGCAGTTTCCCAGCAGGATATAGCTGAGAATACTGGCATCCCCTCTCACTGTTGACACCTTCAAATTAAACAATTTTATGCTCAGGATTTATTATTTTCTTGCAATAACTATCTACTTTTGCAACAATATAACTATTCTGTTTGCATTTATTCATGACTCCACTACATTTTGCCACCTACATATCTTCTCCCTCCTGGCTATCAAGAGTGATCATTTCACCCTCCATGCTAGAGATTCCTCCTACTCTCCCCTGCCAACTGTACCTCCTGCCCAAGACTTCAGTAAGTTAGGATTTGTCTATATCACAGTATTAGGGCTGCCCAATCAGGTTGTGCTCTATACTGTGTGTTGGAAATCTTGCCATTAATGCTATTTTGATATGGCCTTTGAATATTGATATGTGTGAAGATTTAGTCAGTTTTGCTTTAAATTTTGGGAATTCCTTGCCTTCCACAAATAGGTCTCATTCAATATCCACCCCTTCTGGAATATCATACCTGTCCTTGACTGATCCTGGTACAGCCTCATCCCAATGTGACCCCTTCTGCCACTATGTCTACCTAATGAGTGATCATCAACCCTTGTCTACTATTTAAGTAGAATCATTTCTCCTAATAAAGAGAAGTTTATCCACATTTGCGCTGGCTTTAATAATCTTCAAGCTTTTCCTTATCTTTTCTGCCAAAAGGAATTTCACATCTTTTATTCCTGGAAATTAAGGTATGAGCCCTTAATTTTGCCCTGAAGTCTAACCCAAGGCTATCTTTGAACCTCAAGTCTTTTGTTATAAAGATTTCCCAGTGTGTCCTCCCAGATGTTGTCCCCAGGAGCCAAACACAACAAAATGGTGCTCACTACAGGGGCTGCAATCCCCTCAGTTACCCTTTTCCCACATGCATTCTCTGGACCTTCTCCATTTGTTTCTGAAGTACCCAAACAACCTAAAGTTTCTAGTCCTCCTTTAGAAGAAGACATCACTGATGTCCCCTCAACTCCCATGGTATTGGTTCTGTCCCCTGGGCCCGTGTGGGCTCCCTTCCAGCTTTCTCTCTCAACTATGAGCAAGTTTGTGCTGCCGCCTGCTCTCTACTCTATTCTGGCACTGTGGCAATGCACACTATCCCTGGTCTCTGTCCTGGGTATGCTTTGGAAGACTTGTAATTCATCTTCTTGGACTTTGGTCTCCCCCCTGTGCTGATGGAGTTCATGGATATGATTGGTGTGTTAGTCAACCAGTTTATTCAACCCGCCCTGGTTCACCATCAACTTGAATTAGGATCCCAGAACCAGATTTTAAATACTGTAGTCACTGCTGTCTCAAACAACCATGCTCAGAATATGGCATATCAAGAATGGTCTCACAGCCTCTTTGTGTGTATTTTCAATAACCAGTGCAACTTGCTGGCCTCTCAGAAGTACTCAACCTCCTCCCTGAATTCCCTTTGTTCCTTGCTCCCTGGGTACATCAAGGATCAACTATGCAAATTGGATGAGCATCAAGCAACGTGGCATAGGAAAATTGAAGCCTCTCTGCTAAAGCATCTCCAGGACTTTGAGACTCTAGTTAGCAAAATTTACCAATTTTGAGATCATATTAATTCTCAGCTAAAATTGGTTGGAACTCATTTTGATACTTGGGGCCGCCATCTGCAGCATCAATATGGTCTGGACAAGGCTACACTAGGCAACAATCTGTATCAAGTACAAAACTATGTGGATGATAGAGTAGCATCCATTGACATGACACCTCCTGCTCCTCCTGTTGAGGTCCCATTAGACTTTGAAGCCAAGGTATGGGAAGTCATAGTAGAGATCAAGGCTACCACTTGGTGTTAATCTTTTGTTCAAAACCTTCTCCAGTTGAACCTATGCCCAACCCTCACATTGCTTTGCTCACTTATCAAGTAGCTACTTTGCAAGGAGAAATTGAGTACTTAATACAACACCTCTCTAATCCTGAGGACTCATCCTCTGAGTCTGAAGGTGAAGAGGAAACTGGAGTCGCTAATACCCCCGCTCAGGACAATCATGGTTGTTGCCCTGGTTTGGAAGGCCAACCCTGGGTCAACTGTGCCCTTGTACTGGATCAGCTTGCAGAAGTAAAAAATGATGTTGCTGATAGGCAGGACGCATTGGAGAGAGAGGTACAAACCTCTCTTGTTTTTTAAGACAATGAATGTATAGGTCATCCCCTTGGTTGCCCAGACCACTTCCCTGACCACTTGCCTCAATGAGATTGCTGGCAACCTATTGGTGCAACAAATAACATTGACAAATTTGGAGTTGCTGCCACCACTGCTAGAGATATTAGTGGACAGAACAGCTCTATCTTGGATACCCTAAAGGAAAGCCTTTGACTTCTCTGGGCTAGACAACCTGCTGCTGAATCCCAGTTGGAGGGCAATCCCCACATTAACATCCTTAACCCAGGTGACAACAGCCAATCCACCTCCTCATCCATTGACCCCAATTACAAGCCTTTGTTCAAGCAGATATTTGACCCTAAAACCTCTACCATTGCTGCCTTTCTGACAATCTATGAGACTGCAATACGCAGGGCTACTGATTAAATTAAGAGGAAGCATATTCTTACCTGCCTGCATCTCACATGCCAAGAAGTTGTGGTCCCCAAACTCCCTTCTATTGTCACTTGGGATGACATGAAGCAACTCCTAATTGAGGAATTTGGAGGATATCTCAGCTTGGAAGTCAAGAAGGATGTGTTTATGCATTTATATTCAATCCCAAAGCAACCTTGGCTGAGTTTCTCAATTATTTATACATTGAAGGACAGCAGTTGATCACCAGTTGCCAATTAACTCCCCGGGAAGTGTACACAGCATGTTCAAATGTTTTGAAGGTGAACCAACTCCTATGTCTGCACTTCAAGGCCCACAAAGCTTCCCTTACTTCAATGAAGAGTATCAAGAATCTCTTGCAGGACATGCAATTGAACCATGGGGGTATTGTTGTGCACAAAAATAAGGCCAACAATACAGGAACCACCTCCTGCACTCCGCGCATTATGACCCTAGGCTCAAGTGGACAGTCTAAGAGACAAGGATGTCATAACTGTGGTCAGATAGGACACCACTCACGTACCTGCACCAACTCTCGAGTAGAGGTTTGCAACCCAAAAGAGCAGGCAGAAAAAGAGAGGTCAGCTTAGAGGCAGAGACACTCTCTGCTGACCAATCTCCCCTGTCTCCTCCTGATCCCCCTTCTGACAAGGAATCTTCCCCCTTGGCTGGACCAACTATCCTTCACTTGTTTCATAACCTCTCTAGTGATTCTGAGCCTGAGGACTCTGACTGTGATGAGTCTGATGGTTATGGCTACTTGGTGCTGGAAGTCCCAGAGACAGTCTCCATCCCTTACAAGCTATGAACAGGGAAAACTACAACTACAACTTGTCCATCTTCAACTGAAGCTAAGGCTGTTGTTGTGTTTGGCTCCTGGGGACGGCATCCAGGAGGACAAGGGGGGAAATCTTTATAACAAAAGATTTGAGGTTTGAAGCTAGCCTTGAGTTAGCCTTCAGGGCAAAATTAAGGGCACATACCTTAATTTCCTGGAAAACAAGATGTGAAAGTCCTTTTGGCAGAAAGAACAGAAAAAGCTTGAAGATTTTTAAAGCCAACACAAATGTGGATAAGCTTGTCTTTATTAGGAGAAATGATTCTACTTAAATAGTAGAAAAGGGACGGTGATCACTCATTAGGTAGACATAGTATCAGAAGGGGTCACATTGGGATGAGGTCATACCAGGATCATTCACAGACAGGTATGATAATCCGGAATGGGTGGATATTAGACCAGACCCATTTGCAGAAGGCAAGGAATTTCTTAACTCAAAAGCAAAACCAGCCAAATCTTTGCCATTATCAATATTTGAAGGCCATATTGAAATAGCATCAATGGCGCAATTTCCAACACTGCCTTCCTCAATATTGAACACAGGGAGTTGATATTTGCGGATAAATTTGGAGTGAATGCGGGAAAAAGGACGTCCAGAAGACAGCAATTTCACAGTATAACAACACCCTTTTTAAAGGTGGCTTTACAGGGCCCAAACCAGAGGGATCCAGCTTATAAGCTCTACCACCTGTACGGTTCTGGTAGTAGAGAATCAGGTCACCTATTTGATACTCAGGGAGGGGGGCTCTAGCAGCATTGGATGGGGAGAGCTCCAGAGCCTTAACCTTGTAAGCAGTGGAATAAACTGTTGCTTGGATGTCAATGATACAATTACTTAAGTCTTTAACATGGGCCTCAGGAATTGTAGACACATCAGCTTCAATCAAGGAGGGTCCCAAGATTGAGAGGATGGTGGCTTCACGTCCATACAGCATGGCATAAGGGGACTGACCAGTTACTTGATGTCTACTGAGCCAGTAAGCAAAGAGGGCAACAGGGAGGAACATATCCCAATTGGCAGCGCCAGAGAGCGTGAGCTTCCTCATTATGGACACCAGGGAGGAAATGGCTCATTTGACAGCTCCATTAGTTGAAGGGTTATATGGCGCCAAGAACAATTAGTGGGTCCCCATAGCCTCAACAATAGACATGATGAGGCAAGCATCTAAGTTGTTACCATTGTCGGAAAGCAGGACTTGAAGGCAGCCATGTCAATAGAAGATGTCTTGCAGAAAGAAAGTAGCTGGGGCCTTGGCAGTTATATCTTTTGTTGCTCTGGCTTCAACCCATTTGCTAAAATGGTCTATGGCAACTAAGATAAATTGACACCCCAACCTAGACCAAGGGAAAGGCCCAACAGCATCAATACTCACAGTGTGGAAAGCATGATTGTGGCGGATCCAGGCCTAACCAGTCCATCCTGCCATTATCCTGCCCTTGACTCTTATTGCTGCTACCTTCCTGGGACAAAGCTTTGGGGAGCTTTGCCTCCAGGGAGGCAATTTTCTTGGATAACACTTTATTGTCATCCCGCCAACAAGCCATGATTTCAACGCTTTTTTCCTCTCGTGCTCTCAACACCTCAATTTCACAATTCACCATCTCTTTTACTTGTTGCAAGATTTCATCCCATCCTACAAACAAGTTCCAATCATCCCAAGCATAAATTTGGTTCCCTTGGATGGGAGTCCCTTCCTTTGCAAAGTAATTGGAATACAGCTTTTCAAACACAGCCTTTACTTCTACTAAAGATTTGGCAGGAACAGTCTTAGTGACCTCCAGGCT
Source organism: Entomophthora muscae (assembly GCA_014839935.2). Classification (NCBI taxonomy): domain Eukaryota; kingdom Fungi; phylum Entomophthoromycota; class Entomophthoromycetes; order Entomophthorales; family Entomophthoraceae; genus Entomophthora; species Entomophthora muscae. Next base: position 651,138 of record QTSX02007106.1, read on the forward strand.
GGTCCAAGCTTCTTCCAATAGACTTGTAGGAAACTCCTTTCTTGCAGCAGCGGTTTCCACACAAAGGACCCCAAACTTGGCTCTCTCAAATTTTAACAAAGAAGGCATGACAATTGAAAAAATAGGTGAGGGGAAAGCGTTGAAACCAAAAATGAATATCTTTTATTAATGTTTAACTGTTTTTGCTTATATACCATTCAGGGCATACACAGCTGAAAACCACTCTGTTTCCTGAATCAACCAATGTTTTTGTCACATGGTCTATGACATTTGAGTCATTCAACATAGATCTTTACCTGAAAGATCACCAACAATTCCCAACCTATGAGAATTGACCTACAATGGACAGAAGTCACCTGACTCCATCCAACCCAATGTACCAATTTGGCATGGAGCTTCCCCAGCTCCCAGGGCCAAAACCCTGTGGATTGCACATCCTAAACTCAGCTATCAGTGTTCCAACTGGGAACCAGCTGATCAAACCTGAATTCCTAGGTATCCTTGCCTTTATTTAGTTATTTTTACATTTAATGGTTTTTTGCCTTTAAACCCATTAAACTGCTTCAAACCTTGAACCAGGCGCTACTGCAACGCCCAGCAATTTTCCCAGGCAGCGCCCCAGTGCCTGAGAAAATTTGATAGCGGCGCCTCAGTGCATCTCAAATTCATTAGGCAGTGCAGCGGCACCTCTAAACCAATAAATTTGCTGACGCGGCGCTTTTAACCCAAATTTTTTTTGGGGGGGGGTTCCCATGGTTAACCTTAACCAAACTTCTTGAAAAAGTCAAGGAAATTTTAATATAATTAAATCCTCATTAATTATATACTGTATTTATTAATTAATCTTCCTGGTTAACTAAACCATTTTGAGGTGCCTAGTCCCCAAGATTGGTTTGGCCAATCTTGCCTCAATTCTTTTAGTTAGCCTAACCTAACTAAACATCCATATTCTGTTCTTTTATTAAACATAGGTATCTAGTTTCTAGGAACCTTTCACTCAAGAATTCCAAACAAATCTATCTATACGTAATAAACAACAAAAACAGAACATCTTTATATTTTGGAGCATTTATTTGGCTAAACACTCAGCAGTGACTGTAGTACGGTCATAATGATTAGGGGATGAGTTTGAATTGGTGTTGGGATGGGCAAGGGCGTTGGAGTTGGAACAAATGACAGGAGGCAAGAACATCAGGGATCAGAAGGCACATTTTCTCCCAGTAGAAGTTCTTGCATAACCAGTCATGAGTTTTGGCTATACTCCCATGCCCAGTGTCAATGTGAGCCTGGAGGATAATGGCTACCTTTATGCTAGGGCAAACATAGGTTAGGTAGGCATTGTTGACCTTTTTGAAGAGCTGCCTATCTTGAATTACTTTTTCCTTGTATAGGGTTTGTAGCGCCAAGAGAATGTCTTTTTGTTTAGTAGTCCAAGAATCAGGGTACCCTTTTAATTCATATAGGCAATCAGCGTCAGCGGGGTGGATAGCTAGAATTGGCATTCTTGACAAGCCATCAGCGTTCTGATGTTGGGCCCCAGGTCAGTGTATCACAGTGAAATTGTACCCTTGTAGACACAGAGCCCAACACGCTAGTAAACCTTCATGTTCCTTTAGTTGTTGTAGCAATTTCAGGGAGGAGTGATCTGTGACCACCATTAAGTGGGTCCCATAGATGTAATGCCTGAACTGTTTTACAGCATGTAGCATTGCCAGACATTCCTTTTCAGTGACGCTTTAGTTCTTCTTGTGCTTTATTAAGGACCTGTGAAGAGTAGGCTACAGGTTGATACACGCCTTCATTGTTAAGCTGGGCTAATATGGCACCCACAGCTACTCTGCTAGCATCAGTATACAAGATGAATTCTTTATCATAATAAGGGTAGACCAAGATAGGAGCCTCTTTGAGCTTGGCCTTTGACGCTTTGAATGCTTGTTGTTGGCTGTCAGTCCACTCAAAGAGGATGTTGTGAAGCAGTTGGACAAGGGGTTCACTCAGCTCAGCAAAATTGGGTATGAACTGTTGGTAGTAGCCCATCATAACAAGGAATACTTGAACCTCTCAAAGATTTGTGGGAGGTAGCATCTTGTTAATGGCTTCCACCTTATTATACATAGGGCGTATTCCAGTTCAGGTGACCTTGTGGCCCAAGAATTCAAGTTATTCCTTGAAAAAGAAGCAAATAGAGGGTTTGAGCTTCAGGCCTGCCTCCCAAATTTTGAGGAAGACAGCTTTGAGGTGGTCCAAGTGATTGGTAAAGTTAGCACTGAACACGGTGATATCATCAAGATATACAAGGACACAAGAGAGCTTTAAGTCTTGTAGGATGGAGTCCATAGCCTGTTGAAATGTAGCAGGGGCATTGCAGAGTCCTTGGGGCATACAAGTGGGTTCAAAAAGGCCTTCTGAGGTGATAAGCACAGCCTTTTCTCTATATTCAGGAGATAAGTCAACTCTCTAGTATCCAGAGGCTAGGGGTATGGCTGAGAAAAACTTGGAACCACCCAGCCCTCTGAGAGCATTATCAATTCTGGGCAAGGGGTAAAAGTCTTTCTTAGTGAGGGAGTTCAGGCGGCAATAGTCCATTACAATGCAATGTCATCCATCCTTCTTCTTGAGGATCAGTAACGGGGAAGCCCAAGGACTTTGGGAAGGAGCCAGTAACCCAACATCTAGTAGTTTTTTGACTTCTTTAGACACTTGAGCATCCTCCACCCTACTACAGCAGTATGGTTTGGCACAAAAAGGGGGTACATCCCCAGTATCAATCTGATGGATGACTTCTTTAGCCAGGCCATAGTCCGTAGGTCTAGAGGCAAAGATGCACTAAACTAATTGAGCAAGTCCAACACGTCTTTTTGTTGAATAGGAGACAGTTGGGGGAAATCAGCACCGTGAACACAGAGAGAACTTGAGGATTGTCTTCAGGTAGATTGAAATCACTAAAAGTTCCTAAGGGGTAGAGAGAGGCCACTTGTTCTGCTCCCAATATATGGCCATGCCCTACAACCTGGAATTGGGTCACCTGCATGGGCAGGGCTGTCAGGTTGGCAAGCAGGAATTGTACAGACTCTTTGTGGGTTTGATTTAGAATCCCAGGACACAGGCAGGGTTCTTTACAGCTTAGGGATTCAGGTGAGTAGTGTTCCAAGAGCAACTTTTCAGGTAGTTCATAAGAAATCTGAGAATTAATCACCACTTGAGAGCCCAGGGAATGATGATAGCCGCTGGGGCAAGAAGAGGTACCCCTTCTTCTGCAGGGCAGGAAGGAGGAGGGGTGCACATGTTGGAGGAGTGAGTCCTATACTTGAGAGAGAAGATACATGTAGGGTACTCAAGCACACAAGTTTTAAGAAGTTTCTCTGGGAGGCGCAGAGGTTCCTCAAAAATCAAAGGGACCTCATATCCTAGGATTGAAAGATATCCATCTTGTAAGTTTGCAATCCCGCTATACTCTTGGAGGAATTGTGTACCAACCAAGAGGTCATAGCTTTTGTTCTCAAGGACAACAGCGGGGGAAGCAATGAGAGTTTAAAACCTCATGGGTAGAGCAGAGTAGGCAACAATGGCTCAAGTTTGGGCCATGCCAGCTGTGTCATACAATTGTGTATAATTGAGGTCAGGGGCCAACTTAAGTTTCTTCATTAACTTGGAAGATACTATGTTGACTAGAGAACCTGTGTCCAAGATGACTTTGATTTTAACCTTTTGGATTGATACTTCCATGCAGGTTTTATCTTTCCCAAAGGGGGGCAAGACTGCCAACACATCTTGCGCAGCCTCTAGCTCCTTTTCCCATTTAGCCAACATGCACCTTAAGGCAGGAATTTCCCTATATACAGTCTGCAGTGAGAGAGATACTGATACATTTTTGAAGAGAGCTTTGACTAGCTTGGCTGCTTCCTCAGAAGAATCAACCAAGATGGGAGGTCAATGGGCTTGAGCTAGGTAAGGCAAGCCATCATGGCTTTAGCTTCACTTGCAGATACTCGGGAAGTGGTGATGGTCTTCCCAGAGCAAAGCTTGTACAGGAAAGAGATAGTTTCTGGATCAGCCAGGACAGAATAGCCATAACTATCAGAATCTTCAGGGTCTGAATCACTGGAGAGATTGTGGAATAGGTTAAAAATAGCTGGGCCAGAGGAAGACAGAGCTTCCTCATCAGAAGGAGGATCAGGGGGAGACAGGGGAGATTGGTCAGCAGAGAGCGTCTTTGTCTCTAAGCTGACCTCTCTTTTCCCGCATGTTCCTTGGGGTCACAAACTTCCACTTGGAGATTAGTGCAAGTACACAAGTGATGCCCTATTTGTCCACAGTTATGATAACCTTGCCTCTTATTCTTTCCACCTGCACCCAGTGTCATAATGTGCAGTGTACAAGAAGTAATCCCAGCATTACTGGCTTTATTTTTGTGTACCACTGTATCCCCATGGGTCAGATGCATGTCTTGCAAGAGCGTCTTAATACTCTTAATGGAAGTGAGCAAAGCCTTGTGTGCCTTAAAGTGTAGGCATAGAAGCTGGTTCACTTTTAAAGCATTTTAACAAGCCGTGTAAGCTTCCCGGGGAGTTAACTGTCAACTAGTGATTAACTGCTGGTCTTTAATATAGAAACAATCTGCAAACTCAGCAAGAGTTTCCTTGGGCTTAAAGGCGATGTAAATAAATGCATTCTTCTTGAACTCCAAGCTAAGATCTCCTCCAAACTCCTCAATAAGGAGGTGCTTCATGTCCTCCTAAGTGACAATGGAGGGGAGCTCAGGGACCACCACTTCTTGGCAGGTGGGATGGAGACAGGTGATGATATGTTCCTTTTTGAGTTCATCAGTAGCCCTATGTATTGCAGTCCTGTAAATTGTTAGAAAGGCAGCAATGGTAGAGGTTTTAGGATCAAATATCTGTTTGAAAGTCAGTTTGTAATTTGGGTCAATGGACAAGAACTGACTGTTTTTGCCAGGGATGAGGACATTAATGCAAGTATTGCCTTCAAACTTGGATTCAGTAGCAGGTTGCCTAGCCCAGAGGAGTCAAAGGCTTTCCTCTAGGGTATCCAAAGTAGAGCTGTTTTGGACATCAATATCCCTAGCGGTGGCGGCAGCAGCTCTGAATTTGTCAATCTTAATTTGTTGCACCAATAAGGTGCCAGCAACCCCATTGAGGAAGTGTTCAGGGAAGTGTTCTGAGCAAACAAGGGGCACAACTTGTCCGTTCATAGTCTTTGTAAAGCAGGAGAGGTTTTTTACCTCCCTTTCCAATGTGTCTTATTTATCAGCTACATCATTTGTTACTTCTGCAAGCTGATCTAGTGCACATGCGCAGTTGACCCGGGGTTGGCCTTCCAAACAAGGGCAGCAACCATGATTGCCATGAGCGGGAGTATTAGTAACTTCACCTTCCTCTTCATCTTCAGAATCAGATGACAAGTCCTCAGAATTAGAGAGGTGTTGCCTCAAATACTCAATTTTGCCTGGCAAAGTAGCCACTTGATCAGTGAGCAAAGCAATGTAAGGATCAGGCATAGGCTCAACTGGAGGGGAGTTCTGAACAGAAGATTAACGCCAAGTGGTAGCCTTGATCTTGGCTATAGCTTCCCATACCTTGGCCTCAAAGTCAGAGGGGGCCTCAGCAGGAGGAGCAGGAGGATTCACCTTGATAGACGCTACTCTAATGTCCACATAATTTTGTATTTGTATTGAGTGTTTTTAATGCAGCCTTATCCAGACCATATTAATGCTGCAGATGGCGGCCCCAAGTATCAACATAAGCTCCCACCAATTCAAGTTGCAAATTGACATGTTCTCTGTATTGGTTAAGCTCACTAATCAGAGTCTCAAAATCTTGGCAATGATTTATCAGAAATGCCTCAATTTGTTCATGCCAAGCTGCCTGATGCTCATCCAATTTGCATAGTCAATCTTTGATTATCCAGGGAGCAAGGAACAAAGGGAATTCAGGGAGGAGGTTGAGTACTTCTGAGAGGCCAGCAAATTGCGCTGGTTATTGCAAATACATGCAAAGAGGCTATGGGAACATTCTTGATATGCCATATTCTGAGCATGGTTGTTTGAGACAGCAGTGGCTACAGCATTTAAAAGCTGGTTCTGGGATCTTAATGCAAGTTGATGGTGAACAAAACAGGTTGAATGAACTGATTGACTAACACACCAATCATATACATGGACTCAATCAGCGCAGGGGGGAGACCAAAGTCCAAGAGGAAGGAGTACAGGTCTTCCAAAGCATACCCAGGACGGAGACCAGGGATAGTGTGCATTGCCACAGTGCCAGAATGGAGTAGAGAGCGGGCGGCAGCACAAGCTTGCTCATAGTTGAGAGAGAAAGCTGGAAGGGGCCCATGCGGGCCCAGGGGACAGAACCAATACCATGGGAGTTGAGGGGGCATCAGTGACTTCTTCTTCTAGAGGGGGACTAGAAACTTTAGGTTGCTCTGGTACTTCATAAACAAAGGGAGAAGAACCAGAGAATGCATGTGGGAATGGGGTAACCAAGGGGCTTGCAGCCCCTGTAGTGAGCACTATTTTCTTGTGTTTGGCTCAGGGAAAACATCCAGGAGGATACAGCAGAAAATCTTTATAATATAAGATTTGAGGTTCAAAGCTAGCCTTGGGTTAGCCTTCAGGGCAAAATTAAGGGCACATACCTTAATTTCATGGAATACAAGATGTGACATTCCTTTTGGCAGAAAGGATAAGGAAAAGCTTGAAGATTTTTTAAAGCCAGCGCAAATGTGGATAAACATGTCTTTATTTGGAGAAATGATTCTACTTAAATAGTAGACAAGGGTTGATGATCACTCATTAGGTAGACATAGTATCAGAAGGGGTCACATTGGGATGAGGTTGTACCAGGATCAGTCAAGGACAGGTATGATAATCTAGAATGAGTGGATTTTGGACCAGAGAACATTTGCAGAAGGCAATGAATTTTCAAACTTGAAAGCAAAACCAGCCAAATCTTTGCAGGTGTCAATATTTGAAGGACATATCAAAATAGCATTAATGGTTTGATTTTCAACAGCCGTAGTGACTTGTCCTTACTTGGCTTGGGCTGTTTGTCCCCCTGATTTGGTAGATTCCTCTGAAGAGGCTGCTGAATTAGCAGAAGCCCTCTTTCATAATGTGACTGTATTGCTCCTCTTGCAGACTGTGTATAAGGAAATTCCTGCCTTACAATGCATGCTGGACAAATGGGAGAAAGAATTGGAGGCAGCTCAGGATGTGCTGGCTGTCTTACTCCCCCTTTGGGAAAGATACTACTTGTGTGGAATTATTGATCCAAAAGGTTAAGATCAAGGCTATCTTGGACACAGGCTCTCCAGTCAATGTGGTATTGTCCAAGTTATTGGAAAAACTTAAGCTGGCTCCCAACCTCAACTATACTCAATTATATGGTACTGCTGGCATGGCCCAAACTCTAGCCATTGGTGCTTACTCTGCCCTGCCCATGAGTTTTTGGAAGCTTCTATTGCATCCCCTGTGGTTATTCTTGAAAACAAAAGTTATTATCTCCTGGTTGGTACACAGTTCCTTTGAGAGTACAAAGGGATTGTGAACCTTAGAGATGGGTACCTATCACTCCTAGGGTATGAGATCCCTTTAATCTTTGAAGAACCCCGGTGTCTCCCGGAAAAAGTCTTAAGACTTGCGTGCTTGAGTACCCTACTGGTATCTTCTTACTCAAGTACTGGACTCATTCTTCCAATATGTGTTCCCCTCCTCCTTCCCGTCCTGTGTAGAGAAAATGTGCCTCTTCTTGCCCCCGCAGCTATTACTGTTCCTCCAGGCTCCCAAGTGATTATAGACTCCCAGATATCCTACAAACTTCCTGAAAATTTTTTTCTGGAGCTATATTCACCTGATTCATTAAGCCGTAAAGAGCCTCAGTCATGCCCTGGGATTTTGGACCAAACTCATAAGGAGCCTTCACAGCTGTTGTTGGCTAACCTGACCGTCCTGCTATGCAGGTGACCAAGGACCAGGTTGTTGGGCATGGTTTTATATTAGGTTCAGAGCAAGTGGCGTCCCTCTACCCTTTTTGAATGTTTAGTGATTCCAACTTTCCTGAAGGAGACCCTCATGTTCTCTCTCTTTTCTCTGCCGCAGACTTCCCACAACTGTCATCCAGTCAACAAAAAGATGTTCTAGAACTGCTAGACCAGTTTAAGGATATCTTAGCCTTGGGACTCACCAACTATGGACTAGCAAAGGGGGTTATCCATCAGATTAATATGAGTGATGCACCACCCTTTTGTGCCAAACCTTACCGCTGCAGCAGGGTAGAGGATGCTCAGGTCTCTAAGGAACTTAAGCAGCTCTTAGAAGCTGGGCTACTAGCACCTCTCAGAGCCATTGGGGCTCCCCATTGTTGATCCTCAAAAAGAAGGATGGAGACCACCACATTGTGATGGATTACTGTTGCCTGAACTTGCTCACCAAAAAAGACTTGTATCCTCTGCCTAGAATTGATGATGCACTTAGAAGATTAGGGGGGTCAAAGTTTTTCTCTGCTATGGATCTTGCATCAGGATACTGGCAGGTTGACTTGTCTCCTGAAGATAGAGGAAAGGCTGCGCTGATCACCTCAGAAGGCCTTTTTGAACCCACTTGTATGCCCCAAGGACTCTGCAACGCCCCGGCTACATTTCAACAGGCTATGAACTCCATCCTGCAAGATTTGAAGCTCTCCTGCGTCCTTTTATACCTTGATGATATTACTGTGTTCAGTTCCACCTTTACCAACCGTTTGGGCCACCTCAAAGCTGTCTTCCTCAAAATTTGGGAGGCAGGCCTGAAGCTCAAACCCTCTATTTGCTTCTTTTTCAAGGAATAACTTGAATTCTTGGGCCACAAGGTCACCTGAACTGGAATACTCCCTATGAATAATAAGGTGTAAGCCATTGACAAGATTCTGCCCCTCACAAGCCTACAAGAGGTCCAAGTGTTTCTTGGTATGATGGGGTACTATCAAAAATTCATCTCTGATTTTGCTGAATTAAGCAAACCTCTTTTCCAACTCCTTTGCAACATACCCTTTGAGTGGACTGACAGCCAACAACAGTCTTTTGAAACACTAAAAGCCAAGCTCAAAGAAGCTTCTATCCTAATCTATCTTGATTATGATAAAGAGTTTATCTTCTACACTGACGCAGGCGGAGTAGCTGTGGGTGCCATCTTAGCCCAACTCAACGATAAAGGCTAGACCAACCTGTGGCCTACTCTTTACAAGTCCTCAAACACAAGAAGTATTATAGCGTCAGGGAAAAGGAATGTCTAGCTGTTCTGCATACAGTGAAACAGTTCAGATACTACATTTATGGGACTCAATTCACGGTAGTTACTGACCACTCCTCCCTAAAGTGGCTACAGCAATTAAAGGAGCCCAAAGGTCAACTAGCCTGTTGGGCTTTACGCCTGCAAGGATATGATTTCACTTTAGTACATCACCCTGGGGAAAAACATCAGAATGCTGATGATTTGTCAAGAATGTCCATACTAGCCATCCATCCTGCTGACGCCAATTGCCTATACAAATTGATAGGATACCCTGAGTCCTTGACCACTGAACCAGAAGACATTTGTCTGGCCATGCAAGTCCTATCAAAGGACACTGTGATTTGAGATAGACAACTCTTCAAGAAAGTCAACAACACTTTTCTGCCCTACTTCTGCCCTAGCACAAGGGTTGCTATCATCCTCCAAGCCCACATTGACACAGGACATGGAGGCATAGCAAAGACTTATGATTGTTTCTGCAAAAACTTCTATTGGGAGGATATGCGCTTCTAACTCCTGACGCCCTTGACTCCTGTCATCCTTGTCAGCTTCAACGCCCCCAACCTTCATAACATCAGTTCAAGCTCATCCCCCCTAAGCATGCCTTCCACACTGTGAGTATTGATGTGTTTGGGCTTCTCCTGCATTCTAGGTCTGGGTGTTGATTCATCTTGGTAGCTGTTGACCACTTTAGCAAATGGGTTGAAGCCAGAGCAACCAAAGATATAACTGCCAAGACCACGGCTAATTTCTTATTACAAGAAATCTTCTACCATCATGATTGCCCTCAAGTCCTGCTTTCTGACAATGTGACCAACTTTAATGCCCGCCTCATAACGTTCATTTTAGAAGCTATGGGTACACATCAATCCTTTTCTGCACCATATAACCCATCAATCAACGGGACTATGGAACAAGAAAACTCCACCCTTGTGATCATCATGCGGAAGCTTACCCTCTCTGATGCTGTTAGCTGGGATATTTTCCTCACTGCTGCCCTCTTTGCATATAGACTCAGCAGACACCAAGTGACTGGTCAGTCCCCCTTTGCCATGATGTATGAACAAGAAGCCACTACCCCTCAATCTTGGGACCCCCATTGATGGAGGTTGATGCCTCTACTAATCCCAAAGCTCATGCCAAAGACTTGACTAACTGTATCATTGACATCCAAGCTACCACCTATTCTACTGCTTACAAGGTCAAAGCCCTGGAACTCTTGCCCTCTAACGCTTCCAGAGCCCTCCTCCCTGAGTACCAAGTGTATGACCTAGTCCTCTATTTTCAAATTTTATTAGGGGCGTGCGCATAAACTAGACTCCCTCTGGGTTGGATCTTGTGAAGTCACCTACAAGAAGGGTGTTGAGTATACTGTGAAGCTATTGCCCTCTAGCCTTTCTTTGGCCTGGGTACATTCTAAATTTCTCCGCAAGTATCAACTCCCTGTGTCCAATCTTGAGGGGGTAGATTTCAGAAATTGCGCCATTGATGCTATTTTGATATGGCCTTCAAATATTGATATGTGCTTAGATTTAGTTGTTTTCTATTTTAAATTTTGGGAATTGTTGTGTTCTGAGGCGCGGCACAGATACACGGCAGGAAATCCTAACCTTAGGATTGGATTTGTACTAAGTCTTGGTTAGGTGACAGGGAAGGCAAATGTGTTTACCTTGCGGCCCTGGATGAATAATCTCTACTAGGCGTGGCTAGAGAGAGGCGCGGAAGTACAGAAGACACAAATACAAAAATTTAAATAGAACTTAAACTTTATTGGTAGAAGTGAAATGGAATATATACTGTGTAGCTTTACCACAAAACAGTACTTGGACGGTAATCACTTGTCACCAGCATTAGTGGGACAAGTGAGTTGTGCAGGATTCAGGAAACCAAACAATAGTATTTCCTGAATTGGTTATCAATTCATTTTGAGTAACAAAAGCAAAAGCAAGAGATTTGACCTCAAAATAACCCACCAAAGGCAAAATTAAAATATTGTGAATAGCAGCATTCACAACAGGAATCCCTTGCCTTCCGCAAATGGGTCTGGTTCAATATCCACCCCTTCTGGAATATCATACCTGTCCTTGACTGATCCTGGTACAACCTCATCCCAATGTGACCCCTTCTGATACTATGTCTACCTAATGAGTGATCATCAACCCTTGTCTACTATTTAAGTAGAATCATTTCTCCCAATAAAGACAAGTTTATCCATATTTGTGTTGGCTTTAATTATCTTCAAGCTTTTTCTTTTCCTTTTTGCCAAAAGGAATTTCACATCTTGTATTCCATGAAATTAAGGTATGTGCCCTTAATTTTGCCCTGAAGGCTAACTCAAGGCTAGCTTTGAACCTCAAATCTTTTGTTATAAATATTTCCTGTTGTGTCCTCCCGGATGTTGTCCCCAGGAGCCAAACATGACACTGAGAGTTGGTGTTCCCTAGCTACTATAATCAACTATCTGGTCAGAATTGTGCCTATTATGTACTTAACTCTCTAGGCCTTCCTCCCCTGTGGGAGTCCAGCCAGACTCTCATATGGGCCATGCCGGTATGTCAACCATAAAAAAACTAGTAACCCTGGGCCCCTATTCTTCTTTGATTATAGGGGCATTTTGTATGCTTTTATTTTTGACCTCAGCTTACTATTTAAGATAATATACAACCAAGAAACAAGAAAAAAACAAAAGCCAAGAAGGAGTTATTGCCAAGCCATCCCAGGTCCAGACTTTGATCATCTCCACCTTGAACCAGAATACTGCTGCCCCTTCAACCTTTCCTTCCCTGCCAAAAATGAACATGGCTGGCTTCAGAAAAGAAATAATCATGATAAACGCATTGTTCTGTGCCTACACCAAGAGCTTCAGAGACAACACTCAGAAGTTCATGATGGTGGCCGCTCAACTGAAGGACAATTCCAGAGAAACCTCTTGACCAGCCTTGAGGAAGACCCAGACCTCATACTCTCCTACAATCAATTCCTGGAGAGAATGAAATCTGCAACTACCCCTACTTGGGCCAAGATTCAAGCCTACATGGGTCTCATCTGCCTGACCCAAGAAATAGACAACCTGGAGACCTACATACAACAATTCCTACGCCTGGCAGAGGCAGCCAAGATTCCTGACAACATATCAGGTCTGCATTTCAGAAACAGTTTGAACCCGCACCATGCCAGCCTAATGAGACACCACCAATGCAACCTTCCCAAAGAGGAGCTCCTGGCTATTGCCAGAGGCAAGAACTTCAGACAACTACAAGAATACCACGCTAGTCAACCCCAGAACAACCAAACCCCTGGTGCAAGTAGGCCTCATTTGAACATGATCCCTGAAAGTGTACCAACGCCATGTCAGAAGTGGGCTATGCTTCTATTGCCACCAGAGTGGCCACTTATCCAAAGATTGCACTAGCCGCTCCAACGGAACCCAAGAAGCCACCATCTCAGCAATAAACAATACTTCTCAGTATTATCTTATAATTGAAACTACTTTATGCTATCATGACCATGAGGTGAACACTGTAGCCCTCGTAGACAGTAGGGCAACCCTCAACTACATGGAACGTAGCCTAGGTGAGCTGGGTGTACTGTTGCAACCAAGATTCAAACCTTGCCTGCTAACGTATCTTACAATACACAGGGGGCGCTCAATGAGTTGCCTCTTGACGTATCTAACGTTATGAATGAATCTGATGGCAATGTCAAATGGCAGGCACTTCATCCTAATTAGGAGTGTTGCCAATTTGACCTGCTGATCCCTGCACAAGTTATTCCTTGGCTCCAAACCCTACATGGAACTCCCCACTATGCCACCCCCTTGTGGCTTCCTCATTCAGTATATTAATCACAATATCCTACAATATACAATACCTTATTCTTATTATTATGTCCTTTCCTATTGGACTGTTGTCTTCCCCAACTCCAAGTGCTGGCCCTCATTGGTTCAGTTGCAACAGTGGTAGCAGAAGTAGGTTCTGACCTATTTTAAAAACAAAATTCCCCCAAGAAAGGACGGAGTACGGGCTGCATGGCTACTCCACAACAAGAGACATTCCTTCCAATCCCTAAGGGGGACATTCCTAAAGGTTATGTCATCTATCAAGATCAGCTATTTCTTACCAGTGTATACAATTGGCTCCGCCTTGGGCAGCGTGACGCTAGCGTCACCCTGCCACAGTCAGATCTGTTGCAACGTATGCTCCTCCTTCAACTATAGTCCTTCATTGGCAGTGTCAAAGGAGCTGGCATTGTCAGTTGGCTCCAGTTCACCAAAACGCGCCTTTGTACCTGTCAGGTTCCCAAGTCCATGTGGGTTGCCACCACATCTGGCTGCCTTACAGGACCCGCCGCCGTGTGGTTCACCAACTGGGCCAGCCAGGAGTTTGACGTCACCTGGGCAACATTTTGGGACGCCGCCAAGTCCCAATATAGCAAAACCTTCTCTCCCATTATCTTGGGGACTCCCCTCTTAGCCATCAAGCAAACTAATTCCGTCCCTGAGTATCTTGCTGCTTGGCAACAAGCCCTTGCTGCTGCCCCCAAAGCAGTGACCAATGGGAACGCCATGTTGCTCACTCTCATTGTCAATGGGTTAAAACCCCATATTTGCAAGTGGGTTCTTGATGGTTGCTGCACCTCTATTGACAACTGCTATAAAGCCATTGTAGAGGCCAATAACAAGGCTTCAATGGGTTTCTGCCGCACCAACAATGCTCCACCCCAACCACGTCCTGCATCTAACAATGGCCAAGGTCAAGTGGGCTGTTGCCAACTGCGCCAGCAAGAAAGTACAGCTAAACGCCCCTGCAAGGGGGAGCTCCAGCTAGCACTAATTGAGGACCAGGGCAAAGCCTGGGGGTTGTAACAACAAGAGGCCTTACAACCCCAACTGACCCGCCCTCTCAGCCCTTGCTTGCAAAGAACTCCCACAACTACAATCTTCACAAGGTCGAAACCTTAGACGTCTTTCAGGTCCATAGCGACAATTCCGTGTTGCAAGCTGCTCATTCCGCAAATAAAGTAACACACTTGTCCAATCCCTTCTGTTTCCGTGGGAACACCCACAAGCTACTGGTAGATACCGGGGCTGATAACACCATGGTAGATCAGGTGTTTGCTGACTCCCAGCATAAAGACCGAGTACCCAGCAGATTCAAAGCAGTATGTGTAGCTGATTCCTGCAGAATTGCCATCACCCATGAGACAGTAACCTTCTCTGTAAGAATGGGGAACGTCCAGGTTAAGCTCTCTGGGCCAACTATGGCAGGCCTCAGCCACGACGTAATTGCTGGCCTCAACCGGCTCTGGCATAACCACCCTTACATTGACTGGGATACCTCTGTCATCACCCTCAATAGAAATGGGGTGGGTTTTCAGATTTACCCCATGGAAATAAACAAGCTACTACATGACACTGTGTTTGTCAGAATGACAGAAACAGGCTCATACAATTTCAAGGGGGGAGACTAGACTTTAACCAATGTTCAGTCAAAGTTATCTGTGCAGAACCGTCTGCAGTCCTTCCCTTGTCAACAGAACCACCACCAGTGCTTGCTGCACTCCTTGAGGAGTACAAGGACATATTCAGTGAAACACTCAAACAACTACCTCCACCCCGGGAGATCCAGCACGCTGTACAACTTCAAGGATTGTTACCTAAAGCACAACCATTATACTATCTCACACCAAAGGAAGATGAAACCCTCCGCCAGCACCTTGTGGACGCGCTTGAGTAAGGGATTCATTTGCCCCTTGCTCTCTCCATACAGGGTGGTGGTCTTCTTTGTAGCTAAGAAGGATGGTTCTCTTTGCCTGGTCACAGATTACTGCACCCTAAATGAGGTGACAGTTAATAAAAAATACCCCCTGCCACTGATTGACAACCTGTTTGATACACTTGCAGGCGCAAAGGTCTTTAGCAAGATTGATCTCACTGCAGGGTACAACCAGGTCCGCATTGCACCAGGGGACGAGGCAAAAACTGCCTTCCACACACGCTATGGGTTGTTTGAGTTTTGTGTCATGAACTTTGGAATGACTAACACTTCCTCCACCTTTGCCATGTTGATGAACAAAGCCTTTGAGGAACTGATTGGAAAGTGTGTGGTGGTGTTCCTTGACGGCATTATTGTCTTCAGTAAAGATCAAACCACACACCTCCAACACCTCTGTGCTGTCCTCAACACCCTTCAGAAAAATCAACAAAAAGCTAAACCCTCCAAATATGAGTTTCTCAAGTTGGAGTTACTATTCCTTGGGCACGCCATCTCTGCCCAAGGAATAAAGCCCAATCCTGCCAAAATCAAGGCAATCACCAGCATGCCGCCCCCCACTGATGTGGGCCAAGTGCAAACCTTCTTGGGCATGATTGCCTATGTACACAAGTTCATCCCCAATTGAGGAGAACTAATTGCATCTCTTAATGAGCTCCTCAATACCAAAAAGTGCTTCCATTGAACCCCCTCCAGAGATCAAGCCTTTGAGATGTTGAAGCAAAGGCTCACAACAGCACCAGTGCTGCAGTTCTCTAGCCAAAACCAACAGTACAAACTCAAGACTGACGCTTCTGACAGGGCCATAGGGGGCGTGCTAAGGGTAGAAACTGAGAATGGTGTCTTCCTCCCCGTAGCATATGAGTCCAGGAAACTCACTGACTCGGAACAACATTATCCCATCCATGATAAATAGCTGGCAGCCATTGTACACTGCGTTGAGAAGGAGCGCTGTTACTTGGAAGGTGCAGCCTTCCCACCCTGCGTTCTGACAGACCATAAGTCACTCCAGTACTTCAACACGCAATCCCATTTGACACGCCACCAAGCAGGATGGGTTGAGTGTCTATCCCCCTATCAATTACGCATTGAATATAAGCCTGGAAAAGAACTTGTCACAGCCAACGCTCTTTCACGACTCTATGTAGAGTCCATCACTGGGGACAACGGTCTGGACCCAGACTAGCCCATGCTCTACCTGCGCCCTGAGGCAATCCGCTACAAGGGCATTAACTCGGTCACCATCTCCAAGCTGAAGGACAACAAAAGTCAGTTCAACATTGATGCTGGGAATGTCTGCCGCCAGGCAAAGACAGGTGAGAAGACACCTTATATCCCACCACACAACAAGGAGACACCATCTTGCACTACCACCAGACCTTGGGTCACATCAGAGGGCGTAACAGCTTCAAGATCATGAAACGTAAGGTTTGGTGGCCGCGCATGCGCTAAGACATCTTGGACCTCCTTGAGACGTGTGTGCTGTATGAAAAGAATATGTTTAAACTTGCACCTCCCAAGTCTGTCCTACACATCAAGGCTATGGAACCCTTCAAACAGTGGGCCCTCAACATTGTGGGACTGCTTCCTAAAGACAGACTGGGTAAGAAGTATATTATCACTTCTATCAACTTTTTTCACACGTTGGCTAGTGGCCTGGGCCACAACCAACCACACTGCTACCACTTTTAACCGCTTTATTGGCAAGAAAATTGTGGCTTGCTTTGGGTGACACAAGCGCCTTATCACAGATAGCAGGCCCAAACTTGTTGGACACATTGTGAAGGCATACTGCGTCAAGAATGTGCTCCAACATATAATCACAACTCCCTACCACCTGCAAGCCAACAGACGTGTGGAACGGTTAAACAGCTTCCTGGTTCAACTGATTGCCAAACTCTTGCAAGAGCATCCTAACACTGTGTGGACTGAACATCTTTCCACTGCTGTACTGATCCTGCAAGCAAGAATCAACAGGGGCACTGGGTTCAGCCCTAACACCCTGGCCTTTGGAACACCTGACGGTCTGACAGGGGTTGAACAGGGGAAACTACAGTCCAAGGTTCCTGACAAGCCCACCTTAGTGCCAACTCCCTTCCTAGACCAATGGCGTGCCAAGGCCCAAGAAATTGAACACAAGCAGATTTCAGGATGGACCAGACACCCTGAAGATAGATACGCCATAGGTGACCCCGTCTACACCCTCAATCCCAATTCTGCCAAATTAGAACCCAACCACCTTGGACCCTTCAAGGTAGCTGCTGTCTATGACAACCATACCTACCAACTTGAGGATGCCCAGGGAAACACCAAGAAACTTCACCACAATTGCTTGCGTCCCTGCCGTGCCATCCCCACACAAAGGTTGTTTGTGTGGACCTTCCCAGACCTTCTGCAGACTCCAGTCCTGGCGTCTGACAACAAGCAGGGTTCAAGGGGGGTGTTGCAACTGAGATTCAAACCTTGCCTGCTAACGTATCTTACAATACACAGGGGGCGCTCTATGAGTTGCCCCTTGATGTATCTAATGTTATAAATGAATCTGATGGCAATGTCAAATGGCGGGTACTTTATCCTAATTAGGAGTGTTGCCAATTCAACCTGCTGATCCCTGCACAAGTTCTTCCTTGGCTCCAAACCTTACATGGAACTCCCCACTATGCCACCCCCTTGTGGCCTTGTGGCTTCCCTATTCAGTATATTAATCACAATATCCTACAATAAACAATGCCTTATTCTTATTATTCTGTCCTTTCCTATTGGACTGTTGTCTTCCCCAACTCCAAGTACTGGACCCTCATTGGTTCAGTTGCAACAGTACCAATCCAGGAAACTCCCAACTGGTAACCTTGGGTAACAAGACAACAGACTTTTCACACAAATGTGAAGAGTTTGTCTCCTTGAAGTTAAACAAGAGGCAGCTTCCCACCAGATTCCACGTTATGGAGAAGCTTCCCAAACCTGTAGTGATAGGGTTTGAATGGTGGGTTGACCACCAATTGAACTTGGACTATAAGAACCATCAAGTGACTGTCACTCATGAGAGCCAAACCTTAGAGGTCCCCTGCCTGAACCCCCGGCAGACCCCTGAGTTAAACAACATCACCATGAAATCCTGCAAGGCTGAGATCCCAAATTTTTTGAAGCCTTAGGAGTCTGTCTTCTCAGAAGAAGAAGCCACTGCCTTGCCTAAACACAGTCAGTTTGACCACGCCATTGACCTCCTCCCCAGAATTCAACCTAAGCATGGATCTGTCTATAGTTGTAACATGAAGGAACAAGCCGCCTTAAGAGAGTAATTGGACAAGATGTTGAAGAAGGGATTTATATGTGTCTCCAAATCTCCTTGTTTATCAATTTTATTGTTTGTTAAAAAGAAGGGCAGCAACCTACGTCCTTGTGTCAACTACTAGGACCTAAACAGTATCACAGTGAAAAACAGATACCCTTTACCCAATGTTGAAAGTCTCTCAGACCAGCTTTCAGGAGCCAGCATCTTCTCAAAGGTTGATTTGAGGGATGCCTTTAACCAGATCTAGGTCAGGCCTGGCTATAAATGGAAGCCCGCCTTCAAGACTAGACAAGGTCTCTTTGAATACTTGGTTATGCTGTTTGGGTTATGAAACGCTCCCAGCACTTTTCAAACTATGGTGGACGTGGTCTTGGGAGGACTCAAGGACCAGTGTTGTTTAGCCTACTTAGATGACATCCTCATTTACAGTTGCACACCTGAGGAACATGTTGAACGCCTTCAAGCTGTTCTACAATGCTTCAAGGAACACGGACTCTTTGTTAAACTCCATAAATGTCAGTTTTTCAAGAGGAAGTGGATTTCTTGGTGTACAATGTACTGAAAGGAGGATTTGAAATGACACCTGACAAAATAGAGGCTGTGACGTCATGGCCTGAACCTAAGAACTGCAAGGAGGTCAGAAGTTTCCTGGGCCTGGCAAACTTCTGTCAGGAATTTGTCCAAAATTTTTCTTCAATCTGCTTGCCCTTGACCTGCCTCACCTCTGAGAAACACCCTTTTGTGTGGGATGATACTGCTAAGTCAGCCTTTGAGTTGCTAAAGAACGACTTTTTTCTGTCCCAGTCTTAGCAATGCCGGTTTACAATAAGCCCTTCATTGTGGAAACAAACGCCTCTGACTTTGCATTGGGGGGTGTTGCTTCAGGAGGGGCGTGATAGTAAGCTGCACCCTATAGCTTACTACTCAAGGAAGTTCACTCCGCCTGAGTTGAACTACTCCATCTAAAAAAAAGATGCTTGCTATCATCCAGTCCTTGAAACATTGGAGATTATACTTGTGTGACGCCAACCACCCAGTGAGAATCATGACCAATCACAAGAACCTGACATACTTCTTCAAATCATGACAACTGAATCAGCAACAAGCTAGATGGGCCCTATTTCTAGCAGATTACAACTTATCAATCAGCTACAAGCCTGGAAAGATCAACATTGTAGTGGATGCCCTAAGCCAAAGAGTTGACCTTTTTCCTAGCGCCAAAGAGAAAGAAGAATTCAACACTAAATCCTTGCTGTCCCCAAACATGATTGAGCCAATGCTCCTATTCCTGGGACTAGTCAGTAGATCAGAGAAGAAATCCAACTAGCTCAGACCGTAGACCAGCACTGCATCTCCATCATGGAAGACTTAAAGAAAGATATCAACAGTTGATACTACCAAACTGGTTACTCCCTACATAGAAACACCCTACAGCTACACGGATGCACCTATGTACCAGAGGGTCCACTGTGCTTAGAGATACTGAATAAATACCACAAATCTCTCATGTCAGGACATCTGGGCGTACAAAGTCTCTCAAAGGGATTCAGAGAACCTATATGTGGCCTAAGATGAAGCCAGAAATTGAAGGATACCTCAGTGGCTGTGAGACATGTGGAAGTACTAAGCCTAAACGAGGAAAGCCAGAAGGATTACTAAATCCTCTTCAGATTGCAGAAAGCCCCTGGAAGTCAGTTTCCATGGACTGCATTGTGGAGCTACCCAATTCAAAAGAGTTCAACACCATCCTTGTAATTGTCAACCGTTTCATCAAGACAGCTCACTTCATTCCAACAACAACCAAAGTAACAGCAAAGGAAACTGCCACTCTATTCTGGAACCAAATATTCATGAACCACAGACTCTCACAAGAAGTAGTCTCAGACAGAGGCCCATAATTCACCTCTAAGTTTTGGGCCCAAATCCTAAAGGACCTGGGAATAAAAATATTTTTGTCTACTCATATTACCCCCAGAGTAACGGACAGACCAAGAGAGCAAACCAGGTCCTTGAACAGTACTTACAATGCTATGTTAACTTGAAACAGAACAATTGGGTAACCCACCTACCAATGGCCCAGTTTGCGTACAACAACCAAGACCACAGCTCAACTGGTATGTCCCCCTTCAAAGCCAACTACAGATTCAACCCCACATGACATGCCCCCCACAGAGGAAGCCAACAATCCCAAAGGACAAGACTGGGTCAGCAACATCCACATGTGCCAAGAAGAATGTGCCAAGAACCTGAGTAGAACAGTACAAGTATACAAGGATTTTGCCAACAAGAAACAAAGTCCTGGCCCCCAATTGAAGTAGGAGACCTTGTGTACCTCAGCACAAGAACATCAAGACAACTGCTCCTTGTGCTAGCTTGAGCCCCCAATAAACAGGTCCTTACAAAGTCTTACAATACATTGGTACTGTAGCCTACCAACTAGAACTGCCCCCCAGATGGAAGATTCACAATGTATTCCACCGCTCCCTATTATCAAAAAAGAAAGAACTTTTTCCCCTGCACCAGATAGTGAGAATGGCTCCCCCGCCCATAAAAGTAGGAAGCTTCACAGAACACAAGGTCAAAGAAATCCTGGGACACAAACTCTGATACCAAAAACTTCACTTCCTGGTCAAATGGAAAGGATACCCCCATGAAGAGAATACTTGGGAACCAGAATCCAACCTGGAGAATGCTGCCACCCTGCTGAAGGAATACAAGTCTCAGAATAAAGAGTTGTGCTCTACAAGCTCAACTATGGTGGGGGAGATGTCAGGGCCCAGAATGGGCCAGACAAAACCCTATACAGCATAGGTTCAACGCCTGCAATGGAGCAATTGCGCGACCAAACTATTGCGTCATCATCACACAGATTAACCTAAATGAAACTTTAATTTCAAGTGGAGATTCAAACCCTGGCCAATGCCAATCCTGGGGACAATTGAAAACTGTCCCAAAGCCGAGTGGAAAAGATTTTAATTGGCTCACACCCTCTGAAACCCAGAATTGGGGACTTGGGTTGCCAAATGGCCCAAAATTCCCCTGCATGCTTCCCCGGGAAAAAATAATGAAAGTATCTATCTAACTCATAAATCAGGAGTCACCAATGGAACCCAACTTAAGAATAATTCATTGAAAACCAAT
Source organism: Entomophthora muscae (assembly GCA_014839935.2). Classification (NCBI taxonomy): domain Eukaryota; kingdom Fungi; phylum Entomophthoromycota; class Entomophthoromycetes; order Entomophthorales; family Entomophthoraceae; genus Entomophthora; species Entomophthora muscae. The sequence continues at coordinate 672,634 of QTSX02007106.1, forward strand.
AAGGAGTTGTCAGTAAGTCCAATTGCAGTTTCCCAGCAGGATATAGCTGGGAATACTGGAATCTCATCTCACTGTTGACATCTTCAAATTAAAAAATTTATGCTCAGAATTTATTATTTTCTTGCAATAACTATCTACTTTTGAGCCAATATAACTATTCTGTTTACATTTATTCATAACTCCACTACACTTTACCACCCACATATCTGCTCCCTCCTGGCCACCAAGAGTGATCATTTTGCCCTCCATGCTGAAGATTCCTCCTACTCCCCCTGTCAACTGTGCCTCCTGCCCAGGACTTCAGTAAGTTAGGATTTGTCTATATCACAGTATTGGGGCTGGCCAATCAGGTGGTGTTCCATACTGGGAGTTGGCAATCCCTAGCTACTGCAGTCAACTATCTGGCCAGGATTGCGCCTATTGTGTACTTGGCCTTCCAGGCCCAGCCTGCCTTCCCTGTGGGAGTCCAGACTGACTCTGATATGGGCCATGACACACCAGATGATGGGACTTAACTTTACCAGGTAGGAAAGGGACTTACCAGCCACAGTCAAGGGTCTGACCAATGGCAAGGCAAAATCAATTGATCCTGTGAGCAACAAGTATAGCTCTTCCAGGAATTTACTACTCTGGCCAGCGTCATCAGAAGTGGGTGGGTTTGAGATGGTCAATTTTGGTGTTGGGGGTGGTTCTATTGGCATCAAGTAGGCGGCAGGGTTGTTGTATTACCTGTTGAAGATCAAAGGATATATAGTGATTTATCTGCTGTCACAGACAATTTGATATAGATCCTTGGGAGCATATGGGCGGGTATACCACTATAAGTCTTCCAAGGTCCAGAGTTTGTGATCAGGGTTGTGGGGATACTCAGTGAAGTGCACAGGGCCAAACAGAGCGTCATGAGGGTGATAGTAGTTGAAGGCTTTGGTTTTGTTAGCTGTGACTTGGCTATCAATTCCTGAGGATGGGTGCTGGTGCTTTAGTGATTGAAGATGGAAGAGTATCAAAAATATGTAAGGAATCAGATGGGTTAAATAAAGGTTCATAACAGCTTTATTTGGTAAGGATGACAATACAGAACTTTTTCAGGTGCTTCTGACTTATATACTTACTCACATGCAAGTGCCTCTGGGAATTTTTCTGGTGTTATCTGTGTGGCAGGGCTTGGCATCTCAGGTTCTGTTGTTTAGTTGGCTGCTTCATGGTCATTTTTAGGGTTCTCAGGAACAGTTGTTTGGCTTTTTGGTGGTCCATTGTCATGGCCCATACCAGAGTCCAGCTGGACTTCCATAGGGGAGGCAGGCCAGGCCTGGAAGGCGATGTACACAATAGACACAATACAGACCAGGTAGTTGACTGCAGTAGCTAGGGGGTGCCAACTCCAAGTATGGGGCACAACCTGGTTTGTCCAGCCCCAATGCTGTGGTATAGATGAACCCCAACTTGCTGAAGTCCTGGGCAGGAGGCGCATTGGGTAGGAGGGAACAGCAGTAATCTCCTTCATAGTAGGTGGGAGATCCAGATGGTGGGGGTATTAATAATCCACTTCAAGAGCACAGGTAGATTAACTGATATGGAAGGAGTATAGCCAGGAGGTGTAATACCCAAGTATTGAGAGTAAAACTTTAGTAACATAAGATGGCAGGTTAGGCGGCTCAAAGCCGTTCAAGGCATAGACAATTGGATAAAAGTTCACTTCCTGATGGAGGGATTTGGCAAGGATATTGCATTGTCTAAGACTGACAGCAAGGTAAATTAGCTTACCTTCAGGAATCACATAGTTAGTCAAGTTAGGAGTTGGGCAAGATGACGCCAGAGGTGTCCACAGATTTAAAACCATTGAGTTGAGATGAGTTGGCTCATTGTACAATATCCCTTTTGGTCCCTATGGTTCAGGACCAAACTGAGCATTGGTTGGCTGGTTGACCCCTATCCCAAGGTAAGCTGTCAAGACAGCTGTGAAAATGATTTAGTTCATCTTCTGACTTGGGGAGGGGTATTGGGTTTAGTAAGGTTACTTGCTTAGCCTGGGTAGAGGATATTGATGTGATACTATTGAGGAGGATATTTACTCAATGATAGCACAAACTATCATTGAGGGGTTTTTCTTTATTAATACTAGTTGACCTCAAAGACATGATTATTGGAAGGCATAGAATTGGGGAACCAAGAGTCTGAGTTGCATCTGTTATTCCCTTTTCTGGATTGGCTTGGGTGGCTGGCAATTGAGAAGGTTTTGCTGGATCCCAGTTCACATTGGCATAGTGCAAGTTGGGCCTTCTTCATGCATCTAAATCCATTTACTGAATTTGGTGCATGATTTTCACTGTTGGAGAGCCTGTCAGTCTATTCCTCATCTAATAAAAGCTCCTAAATCGGGCAGCAGTTCCTCCCAAGTTTGGCTTTGGGGAAGTTGCCTTTGCTGCTTTCCCAATTCAGCTATTTTCCAAAGGAGTGGATGGGGACTGGCTTACTGTCATGGGAGGGCATAGGCTGGCAGGTGGCAGGCTGGCTCATGGGTGCCTGGTTTGAGGATAGCTTGCAGAAGGGGCTGACAAGAGTGGTGGGCGCCTGTGCAGTGGCAGTGAGCATATGCTCAATGGCGGCAAGCGTCTGCAAGTTGGTGGTGGGCAACAGCTTGGTGGTAGCAGGATTCCACATGGTGGTGGCATGTATCTGCTTGGTGGCTGTGGGGGCCTGCACATTGACGGCAGGCAACGGCTTGGTTATGGCGGGCTTCCATATGGTGGCAGTGTGTATCTGCTTGATGGCGGCAGATTTCTGCAAATCAATTGCAGATGTCTGCTTGATGACAGTGGATGTCTGCACGTTGGCAGCAGACGTCTGCTCAGTGGCAGCAGGCGCCTTCACATTGACAGCGGGTGACAGTTTGTTGGTTACACAACTATAAGTGTCAGTAATATTCCTGATAGGAGGATACAGGTAGGCAAGATTGTATTGTGTTGTGAATTCCTGAATAGATGCAAAGAAATAATTAAATTGGAGCAAAAATAAACAATAACCTGCAATAAGATAATGATTTCTGGGCATAAACTTGCTTTATTAAGATGTCAATAGTGAGGAGGGCTTCTCCTCCTCACTACTTATACTTACTGGTAATTTTGTGGCCTTTTGTGCTACCAGGGAGCTGATGGCATCCAATTTAGTTGAACTTACAATTTTCACTGGAATTTGTCTACTTGGGCCAGGGGGTGGATGCTCATTGGTTGGTATAACATGAACCTTTCTTGAACTGCAGCATTCCAAGGTGCCACAGTTATTTATAGATCCTGCAAGAAATTGTGCCCCCAATTGCGCAATCAAAAAATTGTGTTCCTGATGTGCTATTTCCCAATAGTTGAGGGGGCCAAATTTGATAATAGAATCAAAGCCAGGGATTCAAGGCTTAAGTGCCTCTCAAATCCTGGGCCATTTGTTAATTGGAAGGGGTTTTTTCTTGCTCTGGAAGATACTTGGTAGGGGTTCCCAAGCTGTGGAAGTTTTTGCCTCTAGGAAGGCCAGCTGATTGTTAAGAGCATTTGGGGCCCTGAAATTCATCTTGGCTTGGCTGGCCATTGGTTCTGGCAGGTTTGGCTTCAGGGGCTATGGGAGTTTTCCCAATTTGATCACCATTTTTAGATTAACTTGACAGGCTTTACTGAGGCCAAAGAACTTGATTAAAAAACGGGTCCCCAATTGGGGACCCCAAATTACTTAATAGAGGGTGGGCTTGAACTGGGCTTACTGGGCAGCTAAAATTAACCTGCCCAGGCCCAGACAAACCCACTGTCAAGGATCTGGATGTACAAGTATTTTGGCTACCACCAACTCACTTAACATCCAGTCATTGTCCAATTTGATATCCTCCCAATATACAGTTTGACATACCAGAAATGGCAACCAAGCAATATCACATAACTGTCCAAGTATCCAGTGACTTAAAACCATCCTGCACATGACCAACCCCTAGGTTTGATCCAACTAAATCTCTTTCATAGCCAAAGCTATATAAGTCTAAAGTATTATCCAATAAAATATACTTCTGTTGCAACATCTTCAATTACTCCCTCTCTGGGAATTAACACCCCAAGTAAATCACCAAGTGGCTCACCAAGTGGTTCACTGCCCAGTCAATAAACTGGTGGCACCATTATCAGTTAACCAACTATGACGGAGATCACTCAATCCAGGTCCTAAATGGAACACAACTTGATTAAGCCTTGTGACTCAAGAGGAACATTACTCAGATAATCCCCATGATCTCCATGACGTACATGTACAGCATGTGGCTTGTCATGATACTATATAATACCCTATATTAATATCTAATAAAGTATCATTCTCTTCTTAATCTTCCCCTTTATTTCGTTTATTATACTTCCCAGAAGTATAAACTCAACAGTGGTAGCACAGGTAGGTTATCCATACCTACCCAACTCAAAGGAAAAATTCCTCCCAAGAAAAGAACCCAAACAATGTCACTCCCTAACGGCTGGAGAGATTACAAAGTAGGAAAAGACGTCCCCCAGGCCTTGTCATCTACAATAATCTCCTTGTACCCATTGACCAGTAAAACACCCTCAAAACCCACAGACTGTTCACTACCACGCCAACCACAACAGCGCCTACACAACCTGAGATACCCAATATTGTGTTTAAACGCTTACATACCACTGAGATTGGTGCTTTCACAGGACTACACCAGGAAAACGCTTTGCTTTAGATCAACAGCACTGAGAGTAAGTTCAAACAGGTGGAGTACCCCAAAAGACTCTGGGCCTGGGAAATTGCCCTCCGTGTCACAGGAACTGCTTCACGCTTTATTACCAAATGGCTAGCCCAAGATCCTGACCAGAAGGAAAATTGGAAATGTTCAAGGCCGCATTCCTCAAAAAGTTCTCCATGAAGGACTTGGACGTGGTGATTATGACCAAACTTTGAACCTTCAAAATGACAGGAACCATAAAAGAATACATTGCGGCATATGAAGAACTATGTGATTGTGCGCCCAACACCATCAACTTTGATGAGCCTGGGCCACGCCTGGACTTCTACAATGGCCTTCCCAAACACATTAGACGTCATTTTGACATGCCTGCTGCAAGAACCTCAAGGATGTATTCCTAAAAGGAAAACGCACAGCTCAGAAGTCTGACAACCTACACGCCACCAACAAACACAAGGAAAATCCTGCAGTTAAGAGATAGCCTTTCCCCATTAAGCAAAACAACCTATACAACAGTACCCAGCCTCAAAACGGGAATCACACTGCACAAGCCAACCAGGCCAGCACCAAAGATACCAACGTGGAGAGAAAAGCTCAGGGGAGTGCTTAGGCAAGCCGCCCTTCCCTCTACACAAGACTTGTACAGAGAACAGGACGTGGACTCCATTACCATGATCCAAGTTCCCTCCAATAATCCTCTCCTGTTTGCCGCCCAATCTGGACATAAACTCCTCATTTATCCTTTCTGCTTTTGCAGATACCAAGCACAGCACTATTTAACACTGGAGCCAATCAATCACTCATTAACAAGAGTTTTGCAGACCTCATGAAGTTACCTACCATTTGAAGTAGCATCAAGAAAGTCATCATGGCAGACAACCGCAGCACACCAGTTACCCACAAGACAAAACCTTTCTGGTCCCAAATTGGAGATGTCCAAACAACAATTGGTGGTCCCATCATTCCAATCCCCAAATACAATATCATAATTGGATTGGATTGGATGCAAAAGACAAAGTCTCACATTGACTGGGAAAGTGCCACCCTCACTATCCAGTGAGAAGAAGTCCACCATCACATGTACCCAACACATTTTGACACTCTCATGAGGGACCACATATTTTTAAAGATCATGGAAACAGAGAAAGAAACTGACATCAGCAAAATCAATTGGAGCACATGTATGTATGAGATCATCCACTTCAAAAACACAGAAACTCAGCACAAACATAACCCAATTAGAAACCAGCTAGTCAATGAGTTTCCCTCTTGTGGTGATCCACATGTGTGCGGTTTTGCAGGCAAGGGTTGATTTGGCTTCAAATAAAGACAATATGCTAAAGAATGGCAATTTGTGGTTAGCTAGCAACATTGTAAACTAGTAGGTAACAAGGGCTGCTAGGGGTAAGTGAGGTAAGCCTAGTAGGTAGCTTGGTCTTTTAGGAGAAGTGAGGTAACCCTAGTAGGTAACATAGTCTACTAGGGTAAGTAAGGGGAGCCTGGTAGGTAACATGATCTACTAGGGTAAGTAAGGCCTGGCTGGTAGGTAACAAAGGACTACCAGAGGCAATTGTTGCCTCCACCCAGCAGAAGATGTTGGCTGCTTTGGGCTATAGTGCTTCACCTAGCAAGAAACCGTGGCTGTGGGAGGGTGAAGACTGAAATAGCAAGCAGGGAACTTTGTCTGTCTAGGGGGAGTAGGTTTGGACCCCTGGCAGGTAACGTGGGCTGCCATGGAGGGGAAGAGCTCTGAGGGCTCAACGTACCCTAATATGCTTGCGGGAGGTCTGTGAGCAAGCACCCTTCCTAACGGACTGGCAGGGTGTCCTTGTTTATGCCCCTATGGGAGCTTTGGGGAAACCCAAAGGGAGTATTGGAGGGTATAGGCATGCTCAGAGGTGTCACCAAGGTGGCTTGCTTGGGGAAGCAAGCTGCAGAACTTGGTGTGATCAGGCCTCTGAGAAGTAGAGCTGATTACTCTGCAACTGAAAGCCCAGACTTCATCAACTGGGTGAGTAAAGACAACACATAGACATAAATTTATGGTTGAATGGCCTAAGTGGATTGCCACTTGCAAGGGCCCAGTCAAACGCCTGTTCAATGTAGACCCATGCCTGGGTCTACAAGTTCTGGTAATGGGGGCTGGTATAAAGAACCAAGGTGGTTCACAGAATTAGCAGAGAAAACTAGAAAGAGGGACTGTTTGGTCACAGTGAAGGCTAGTTGATGAAATGTTAATTCATATTGAATGGAATGGACCAATATGGCTCAGTGTGTTAAAGGAACAAATAAGGTTCCTAGTGAGGATTTGGTGAGGAACTGGTTAAGGATCAGCAGAAGAACAAAAAGACATGATGAAGGACTAGCAGATCATGGTGTAGAATGGCCAAAGGACCAGAAGTTGGTGCTGAAGAACTGAGAGAATGACCTAGCTGGACTGAATACAGAGGCTGGAAGAGCTGGTTTAGTGACTTTTGAGAAAAAAATTGGATATAAAGAAGCAGTTAAAGAATAATTAAATACTGCCTGATTATGATTAAGAAAAGATTAAAAATCATTTTAAGAAAAAGAAAGAGGATAAAAAATAACCTATAGCTTATTAGAACTATATGTTATTTTTAGAAAAAGATTAAAGAGAAAATGGACCAGAAAGAAGCTGGGAGAAGACTGGAGAAACTGTAAGGGCAAAAGAGTAAATTTTGCCAAGAACAACTAAGAGAGGCAAAAGGACGAGCAGCAAGCAGGTTCAAAGTCGCAAAACATAGAGAGAAACACAGAGAAACATGGAGAAACGTTGAAAAATTAAAGGGTCAAATTTTGCCTAAGTAAAACATATGTGGAAGCGCTCAAGATTTGCCGGGGAAACGTGACGGGAATTACAGCAAAACCGTTTGAAACACAGAGCAGTTGTTTACCCAGAGCAAGACAGCCTCAAGTTTGAACCAGGGTCAGGGACGGGTCATCTGGGGAAACCTTTTTGGCAAAACCGTTGAGTTGAGGCATATGATTGGCTGCGAGCTGAAGTCTATTTGATCAGTGTTTTAAGGACTTTAAATTAAGATTTAAAGCCTAAAAAATGAGGAGCATAAGCAGAAAATTCAGGGATTTCATTGGCTGAAGTAAGTTTAAAGGTTTTTTATTATAGAAGAAGAAAAACAGGATAGTTTAAGCTTTGAAGAACCAGAGTTCTAAGAGAGGTTTTTGGTCTGAAACAAGGGGCTATAAAAGGGGGAGATATCTGAGACTCTTCAGGGACTAGATCAAGTGGTTTACAAAGGCCACAAAAGCTACAGAAGGAGCCAAAGTCCAAGAATAGTAAGCCAGAGCTGGAACAGAGTGCAGGAGCCCAAGACCAAGGAGCAGGAGCCAAAGACCAAGTATAAGGAGTCCAAGAGATTGTTAAAAGTCTCCAAGTTTTGGCACAAACCCTTTCTTATTCCCTACCCCAAGGCAATATCTCAGAAGGTTTCTAAGGGGATCTTCCTTCTGACAGAGAATAAAGCGCCTATTACAAACCCTATCTGAATTTCCTGTGTGAAAAGAGTATTTAAGTCTCATGAGTCAATTACCCCATATTTTCTATCCAAGCCCAGGGGATGAGGAATTCTATTGCCTAGGGTGCAGGAAGTTTGCCTCTAGTAAATCTGCCCAGGAGGAGTGGGAGAAGGTGACTAGGCATTTGGAGATGTCAAATAGAGGAAGAGAGTTCATTAGAGAAGAGTTTGCAAGACTACTACAGGATTGGTATTGGCCTACAGGAGGGCTGGCGCCTGCTGAAGTCCAGGTATACGGTGGAGAAGCTCACTTGGTGATTGGAAAGGTACTGGAGGAGTTTGTCCTTATGCAAGCCAAGTATAAGCTTCTCATCAACCCTCCACCCCTGTTGGAGAATGACAACTCCTCCAAGCTGGTCCCTGGCTACGACCCAGGACACACTATGGGGACTAGTGACCAGGAACCCCACACCTCTGTATTAAAAGAATCACTACCCAGACTGCCCCCTGATTGGGGTATACAACATGAGATTGACCTAAAAGGTAGTGTACCCAAAGTGCAACCCATCTACTGCCTTACACCACAAGAAGACAGCGCTCTGAAAACTTACCTTGACAAAGCACTTGAGAAAGGCCTCATCAGACCTTCAAAATCACCCTTTGGTGCTGCCGTCTTCTTTGTGGCAAAGAAAGATGGAGGCCTCTGCCTGGTCACAGACTACAGGGCCCTCAACAAGGTCACAATAAAGAACAGGCATCACCTGCCCCTAATTAATGACCTTTTTGATGCCCTGGGGGGTCCCAAATCTTCACAAAAGTTTATTTGACAGCAGGTTACCAGCAAATTTGCGTGAAACCTGAAGACATTCCAAAGACCACATTTTGAACTAAATACAGATCCTTTGAATGTGTTGTCCTCAATTTTGGCATGACAACGCTCCCAGTACCTTTGTAACCTTCCTTAATGAAGTATTTGTGGAACACATTGGGAAAAGAGCAATCATCTACCTGGACAACATCATTTAAAGTCCCAACCTACAACAACACTGGAAAGACGTCCACACAGTCCTCTGTACCCTTCAGGAAAACCAACTAGTTGCCAAACCGTCCAAATGCAAGTTCTTCTAGACTGAACTTCCATTCCTTGGCTATATCATCAGCAAGGATGGTATCAAACTGGATTCAGACAAAATACGCACTATAACAGAGATGCCAGCCCAAGGAACAAGAGCAAACTCTGCACCTTCCTTGGAATGATAGCCTATGTACACAGGTTCCTCCCTGACTTGGACGCCCTAACAGCTCCCTTGTCAGCTATCACCAGAAAAACAACCAAATTTGTCTGGACACCCTTACAAGACCAACATTTCTGCCATCTGAAAGAGCGCATGGTTACCACCCCCATTCTACAATACCCAAACCGTGAGGGTATCTACGAGCTAGAAACCAACGCCTCTGATTATGCCATAGGAGGAGTTCTCCATATCCAAACGGCCCAAAAGGACTTCCTCCCTGTAGCATATGAATCAAGGAAACTATTGGACGGCAAACAAAGATACCCCATACACGATAAGGAATTGGTTGCCATTATACACTGCCTCATGAAATGGCAATAGTATCTGGAAGAAGACCAGACGTTCAAATTACTTGCCAACCACAAGTTGTTGATATTCTTTAAAACACAATAAAACCTGTCAAGAAGACAAGCCAAATGTATCAGCCTCATACAGAGATACCTCATGCAAATTGAATACAAACCAGGCAGAGAGATGCTTACTGTAGACGCCCTATCAAGACTATACAACAAACAGATCCTTTGCACTGATGGCAACCCTTACTGGCCCATGTTAATTATGGGGAATCTCCAGGAAGGGTTCCAACCTGGCACACCAATGGAAATCCAAGAGAAATTCCTCAAAAACAAACATATGTTCAAAAATGTGTATGGTACCCTTCACCAAATCCTTCCAAATGGTGACACTGTACCCTACGTTCCGTCAACAAAAAAGATTGACACAATCCTCTGTTATCACAGAGACTTGGGATACACCTGTAGCAGAAACTTGCATGAATATCTCAAGACCCGCTACTGGTGGCCCAACATGCTAGATGATATCAGAGAAGTACTGGAGAAATGTGAGGTCTGTGAAAAGTATGCCCAAACCAAAGCTCTACCCAAGTCAGTAGTACCCGTATCCATCACACAACCCTTCAAGGTATGGTTGTTGGATATTTTGGGACCAATGCCTGGTGAAAGCAAAGGAAAGAAGTACATCATCACCGCCATTGACTATGCAACCAGATGGCCTGTAGCACAAGCCACAAAGGAGCATAAAGGCAATGACGTGAAACAATTCATTGGCAAGGAAATCATAGCAAAGTTTGGAAAGCCCAACCTCTTAATCACAAGTGGAGGCACGGAAATCAAAGCTATTGACACCAACATCTATCTTGCCAAAAATGGAATAAAACACATCATAGCCAGCCCATATCACCCACAAGCAAATGGATGCGTAGAACAACTAAACAGCTCCTTAGTGAATACCCTCAGCCAGTTGTCTGCCAACAATCCAAAAGCCTGGGTTGACATGCTACCAACCGCTCTTATGGTCTGCAGAACACAAGTCAACCGCAATACGGGCAAAAGTCCTTATGAACTTGTCTATGGTCAGAAACCCTCACTTGTCAGTACAACCACGGGACCACAACTGCCACTTCCAAAGAAGATACCAGACAGTAACAACCCAAAAGTACTACAAGCCAGAAAGGACCAAGAAGTGATGGAACAACAAAGGGTTCAGCGGGAAGCAATCCCATTGCAACAAGAAAAGTTCCAATTTGGAGACAAGATCTGGGTTGTCAACCACAACCAACACAAACTAGACCCAGGGTTACAAAGACCAGGCATTGTCATGGAGCTGAAGCCCAATAACACCTACCTTGTCAAAGGGATTGGAGCTTGAACCGAACTGAAAGGTATGTATCATGACCAACTTTGTTAGTGTAAGGCAAGAGCAGCCCAACAAAATTCAAGGCTCCCTGTACCCAACGCCAAACTGGATCAATATCAAGCCCGTATACCAGATACTCTCAAGAAGATTCCCAAGACTCCGCCTTCCAGCACCCCAGGGGGAGATGTTGCAATATCTTCAATTACTCCCTCTCCGGGAATTAACGCCCCAAGTAAATCACAAAGCGGCTCACTGAGTGGTTCACTGCCCAGTCAATAAACTGGTGGCACTATTATCAGTTAACCATCTATGATGGGGATCACTCAATCCAGGTCCTTAATGGAACACAACTTGATTAAACCTCGTGACTCAAGAGGAACATTACTCAGACAAGCCCCATAATCTCAATGATGTACATGGACAGCATGTGGCTTGTCATGATACTATATAAAACCCTATTTAATATCTAATAAAGTGCTATTCTCTTCTTAATATTCCCCTTTATTTTGTTTATTATACTTCCAAGAAGTATAAACTCAACACTTCTCTTCTTTATTAATTCCATATCTGAAGCTTCCCCAAAAGGCGCTCCTTATCACTGGTAGCAGCTACAGTTTTTTTACTACACCCATGAAAGAGAAAATGAGTGATCAAAACCTGCCTACCTTTGCTCACATACTCAACCAGGCCACATCCCAGGAGACCTGGAAGATGTACTTTTGCAACCACAACATCAGCAAAGATATACCTAGTGGATGCACTGTATACAAAGGACTGGCTGTGCCCAAAGCGTGCACCAAGATAATTCAATACAGTTGCTCTCTCCAACCACAAATAAGCACACAACTGCCTATCACAGGCAAAATTACCAACACCAAGTACATTGGTATCAACAAGTTCTTTGGTGAAACAAGGAAAATTTCATCAACTGGCTGGACCACTCAGCTGCTAAACTTTGCATCAGCCACATTCCCCACAAAAAATGGGACCAGGAAGCCAGTAAGCACCTATACAAGGCTGCAGCTAACTAAACGCCACTTGGGTTACCTCAAAAACTGAAAAACAGCTTGATAACTAGGAAGAGTTTAAAGCAGACATCACCCACAATTTCTGCATCACTGAATTCCTCCAAGACATTGCAATACAGTTCTGCAATCTTCCTCAAAAGACCACTGTCACAGCTTAAGCCAATGAATTCAAGGAAATTTGCTGTGTCGCGCTTTTTGCAATACAGCGCAACAATTATTAGAGATTATAGGGCACAGGACATTTGCCAGAATACAGTTATATGTGAGGATATGAGTAGTACTGTATCAGAAGAGCCAGGATAGAATGGAACCATGATTATTTCCCAGCAATAGCTTCTGATTGCACAGAAGCACTTAAGGATTAGGTCAAAGGTCAACCAGATTGAGGATAAAATAAAGATAGTTCAAAGATGATTTTATTGTAAATAACTAATTCATCTTATACCTTCTACCAGGGTAAAATCTGGGCTGGTAGCAATGTCTTCTAGGACATTCTAACATGCCCCAAATTTGGGTAATTATTAATCTAGGTTTGGCGCTTCTTGCACGTCAACCAATAGAATATCTTCATCTTCACCCAGCACAGGTGATCCTTGCTGGCGTAGAATAATTTGGTTACTTCAGGATCACTTCCTGCTTTCTTAGCATACTGTAGCTTAATGCTTATTAATGTGACAATTAAGGGAATTCAAGATTATGGGGAATTAAACCCAGCGCCTTGGCGCTTGATGTAAAGGTAAGGCAGCGCAGCAGCGCTTGCAATAATTTTCAGTTGGCGTGGCGGCGCTTGCCGTAAAAGCAGTTTGGCGCCTTAGCGCCTAATCCAATTGCTAGGCAGCGCCGCGGCGCTTGTGTATTTACTAAGTGCCGCGGTGGCAAATCATGTTTCATTAATTGCTGCGGCAGCGCTTGTCATTGGCTAGTATTAGGCTTAGGTCAGCAGACTACTGCTAATCCAATTTTTAATGTAGCTTATACTACCAATTTATGTTATTTGGTAGCTACAATTCATATCTGCAAGCTCCATCATAATTAGTGTCATTGTATTTTGTACTACTACTTTATGGATTTGGTTGTAGCAATCCCAATCTATGAGCTCTGTCATAATTGGCATCATTGCTTGGTCAAAATTCCCAACATGCTGCAAGATCAATGTTGTGAATACCACTATTCACCATCTTTCAATTTTGCCTTTGATGGGCTATTTGAGGACAAATCTCTTGCTTTTGCTTTTGCCTCTTGAAATGAGTTGATGACTGAATCAGGAAATACAATTGTTTGGTTTCTTGACTCTATGCATCTCTCTCACCCCATTAATGCTTGTGAAAAGTGATCCTACCGTCCTGGTAGTGTTTTGTGGTATTAATAACCACTATATATTCCATTTTGTATTCACCAATAAAAATTAAGTTCTATTCACATTTTTATCTTGTGTCTTCCAGTACTTCTGCGCCTCTCTCTAGCCACAACTAGTAGATATTATTCTTCCAGGGCCACAAGGTAATTGCATAGCCTTCCCTGTCATTTAACTGAGACTTAGTACAAATCTAATCCTAAGGTTAGGATTTTCCGTTGTGTGTTTGTACCGCGCCTCAGAACACAACAATCCAAAACCCAGAACAAAAAGACAATATGCACACCAGAGCCTCATTAATCAACATAATGAAACCCTCTTTTTCTGCCCTCATTTGTCTAGAGGCTAACACCTCCATGCCTGTGCTCATTGTAGAAGCCAAGCACACAGAAAACGCACAAACATGGAATATGCTGCACACAACAGCAATGGCAACAGCTTCTCAAAAAGCAATGACAGAGATAATCCTAATGGCAACAAGCGCCAAAACATCAACCATAGCAACAGCAACTCTAATTGTAACAAGGGCAATTGCAGCAAGAGCGCAAACTGCTCCTGTCCCAAGAAAGAGGACACTGCCAAAGTGAACAATGCTAAACAGTAACTGCTATGAATCTGACCCCACATTTTCTGACCTTAAAGGTATCAAAACAGAGGAACAGGGAAAAGAGGAGGGGGAACAGGATTAAGTGCCCCTGTCTCCCCCCAACACGACAAGAAGAAGTACCAAGGCACAAACTTTGCTGCTTGCATCCCCCGTGTCCCACAATCCTCCATTTTTAAGAACATAAAAATTAAAGATTGCTCACAACTTCTTGTCTACCCATGCACTTATAAATCTAATACACCTAAAATTTTATTTATCTCTGGTGCACAACACACCATGGTTATAAAACCATTTTTAACCAAATACAAGATACCAGTTGTCAAATCCAGCTTCAAATATGCCAGAATGGCAGAGTAATCAAAGGTTCTACTTGAAAGTGAAACAACTCCCTTCAGAATTGACATCCAAGGCATTCAAAAGTCCATCAAAGGATTTTTCATGAACAATATAGACTATTAAATTGTAGCAGGCATGGACTGGTTCACCCAAGTGAACCCCAGCATATGTTGGAAAACAAAAACCATGACCTTCAAACGCAACAGAGTCAATTTCAGCATCCTCAAAGAACCTTAAGATCTCATTCTGAGAGACATAGTCTTTGTCCAAGTCATAAATCAGGACAACTTGGAACGTCTAAATAAAGATATTACCCTCCATATAATGAGGTACACTGAGTTCAATAACATGCAAACAACCAAAATCCAATGCCCAGAACTTGCAGCATTCCTAAATGAATATGTTCACATATTCAAGGAAGAACTCACCAAGCTACCCCCCAAACAGAAGGTCAAACATGGCATTGAACTATACAAACCATGTCTAAACCTGCAACCCTCTAAAGACTCTCCCCCATGGAAATAAAAACCCTCAAAATATACATTGAGGACAACCTAGCTAAAGGCTTCATCCGCTTGTCTGAATCCCCATGGGGGCAGCAGTATTCTTTGTAAATAAAAAGAAAGGCACTCTACGTCTAGTAACTGACTATAGAGCTCTCAATGTAAGCATAGTAAAGAATAAATACCCTCTCCCAATTATAGAGGATCTGTTTGCAAGACTCTCAGGAGCCAAATTTTTCTCCAAAATTGACCTCACCTCAGGTTACAACCAAGTTGAAGTAAATGAAAAAGACATACCAAAAACCGTGTTCTGTACGCAATTTGGATCCTTTGAATGTAGAGTGATGAACTTTGGGATGACCAATGCTCCTGCAACGTTTGTCACTATATTGAACCAAACACTAAATGGTCTCTCAAATATATTATTCTACCTTGAAAATATCATCATATCTTTAAAAACCAAAAAGGAACACCTCACACATGTCTGCAAGACACTCAATTAACTTAAAAGCACAAAAATTTATGCCACACCTAGAAAGTGCCAATTTATGAAAAAGGAACTCTTGTTCTTGAGCCATGTTGTCTCTGAAAGTGGCATCAAAGCAGATCCAGATAAACTAAAAGCCATAAACTAACATACAATGTCCCACCTCTGTTAAACAAGTTAGATTCTTTCTTGGTATGGTAGCTTACCTAAGGAAATACATCAAAGACTGCGGAAAACTAACTGCATCAATCAATGGCCTAACCAAGGGTAATGCCAAAAAGAAATTTATCTGGACACCAGAATGTGACAAGAGTTTCCAGCTACTAAATGAAGCTCTGATTAAAGTTCCAATCTTAAAATACCCTGATAACAACATGTGCTACAAGCTTGAGTCAGATGCTAGTGACACCGCCATTAGCACAGTACTACACATCTGTCAGCTAGGGCATCAAGACTTCCTGCTACTATGTTATGAAAGTAGAAAACTAACTAACACTGAGCAGATATACCCTATATACTATAAGAAATTTCTAGAAATGTACCATGCATGAAATAAATGGAGATGTTATCTATAAGGACACTTAAACGTCTGAGTACTAACTGACCATAAATGCTTAATCTATTTCAAAACTCAGAACGCGCTTGCACAGCGCCAAGCCAAATGAATGTCCTTTCTTGAACAGCTTAACCTAGACATCCAATAAAAAAAGGGGAATAGCTGGTCATGGCTGATGCTCTCTCTAGACTATTTCAGCCTAGAGAGGATCACCCTGACCACCTGGACCCTGACTGGTCAAACCTGTACAACACTGAGTATAAAACCAAAGGGAAAGACCCCGCAACACATCAACTGACCCACAATACATTAGTAAGGAACAAAAAGTATTTCCATGTATCAAATGGCATTGTATACCAAATTATTAATGATAAACACTCCTTTACATCTCACTTGCACAAAGAGTTGACACTGTATTAAGACATCATTGCCTACTAGGACATACAAAGGCTAACAACCTATACCTCACATTAAAATAGATAGTATGGTGGCCCAACCTCAAACAGGATATAATTGATGTTCTGAAAAAGTGCACAGTGTGCAGAAATACACCAGTACAAAGGCTCCTCAGCCAACGGTCAACCCAGTACCAGACCCTGAATCATTCAAGGTTTGGGGACTGGACATAGTGGGCCCCTCCCAGAAACAAAAACAAACCAATGTTTCCTAATTTTATCCATTGAATTTGCTATACACTGGCCTATCTGCTGAGCAACAAAGAATCAAAAGACAGAAACAATAAATTGCTTTATTAACAAGGCAATAATAGCCAACTACAGTACTCCAGACTACATCATAACTGATGGAGCAACAGAGTTATCAGGTCACGTAGTAAACAACAATCTAAAAGCAAAAAATATCAAAAATTACACAACCTTGCCCTACAGACCACAGGCCAACAGCAGAGTTGAACGCCTAAACTGCAGCCTTATCAGAACCCTCAAGAAAATAATGGATGTCAAAGCCAAAGACACATGGCTACTGTACGTGAAACATGCATTATTAGTATCCCGGGTCTGTACCAATCAAGGGACAGGCTACTCACAGTTTGAACTAACATAAAGATACAAACCAGAGATAGTTGCAAACAATAACCAACCATATGTGAAAATCCCCCAGGGAAAACCTCCCACAGTAGAACAAGCACCAGCTCTACAACACATATGCCTCAAAGCTAAAATAGCAGAAACCAAAAGGCTCAAAGCAAAAAAGGTAACTTCCACAAAGGAACCATTTCCAATCAACTCCCCTGTCTGGGTCCTAGCTGGGTACAGGAAGATGGATTCAGTACACAGAGGACCAGGAAAAGTCATTGGATACAGACCAGAGCACAACACCTACCTAGTAAAATTCCAAGGTACCAAAAACCCAATTATCAAGAAATACCACAGATCCTGACTTTGCCTCAGCAAAGGGGAACACCCAACTTGACTAGTACCCACTAACAAACAACTCCAGGAACATCAGGTGGCAGCCATCAAGACAAAGCCCCTTCTGATGTACCATAGTAACTCCTTAAGAGGGGGGTGTCAAGGAGCTGGATGGAAAGTATTCTGGCTACTGCCAACCCACTTAACATCCAATCATCACCCAATTTGGTGCCTTTTGAATATACAGTTTGACATGCCAGAAACGGCAACAAAACAATATCACATGACTTGTCCAAGTATCCAGTGACTCAAACCCATTCTACACATGACCATCCTTATCTTTGATCTGAATTATATCCCCACCACAGTGCAAGCTATTTAAGTCTAAAGTATTATCCAATAAAATATACTCCTCTTCTTCTTAATTCCATATTCAAAGCTTCCCCAAAAGTTGCTCCTCATCACAATCAAATTTAAATTTC
Source organism: Entomophthora muscae (assembly GCA_014839935.2). Lineage (NCBI taxonomy): Eukaryota > Fungi > Entomophthoromycota > Entomophthoromycetes > Entomophthorales > Entomophthoraceae > Entomophthora > Entomophthora muscae. The sequence continues at coordinate 690,528 of QTSX02007106.1, forward strand.
AATATTATGGAAAAATCAATTTAATCCAAATCCTTACTGCTCAAGTGCAGTTGAGATAACATTACAGATAGAAGACTTGAATTTTTATATATTGTTTAACTTTTAGAGCTGTTGAAATGGATAAACAAATTAAGTTTGGAGTGTTTGTATTATACCCAAGTATTGAGGGTAAAACTTTGGTAACATAAGATGATAGGTTAGGTGGCTAGAAGCTGTTCACAGCGTAGAAAATTGAATAGAGGTTTATTGCCTGAAGTAAGGCTTTAGCAAGGATGTTTCATTGTCTAAGGCTGCTGGCAAGGTACAGTAGCTTACCTGCAGGAACTACGTAGTTAGCCAAGTTAGGAGTTGGGCGAGATGACACCAGAGGTGTCCGCTGGTTTGAATCTGTTGAGTTGTCTCATGGTATGATATCCCTTTGGGGAGGGGTGATGGGTCTAATAAGATTGCTTGCTTATTCTAGGTAGAGGATATTGATGTGATAACATTGAGGAGGATATTCACTCAATAATAACACAACTTATCATTGATGGTTTTGTCTTTATTAATACTAGTGGACCTGCAAGGCATGATTATTGGAAGGCATAAAATTGGGGAACCAAGAGTCTGAGTTGCATCTGTTATTCCATTTTCTGGATTGGCTTGAGTATCTGGCAATTGAGAAGGTTTGTGCCATGGCCTGGGTTGCTCCCAGGGGTACTTTTAGTTGAGGGGAAGGCCCAGTAGATGACAGGTGCCATCCACATCACATAATTAGCAGCTGTGGCCCAAGGACACAACACTCTTATGTGGGGAATCACTTGCTCAGTGAGCCCTAGCATGGTCAGTTAGGAAACCCCAAGTTTGCTGTAATCATATAATGGTGCATAAGAAACAAGAGGAAGCTCTCTTGTGGCGGCGCTCATGGTCAGGCTTTGCTGGGCAAGTTTTTGGAGAAGAGGGACACCAGGAAAGGAGAGGCGTGGTGCAGGAGCAGGAATTATTTCTTGGTCTAGCATTCTAGGAGATGGCGCAAAGGCTGGCAGTGGTTGGAGGCATCAAGAAGTTGCTCTGTTTCCCAATGCTGGTGTTGGTGCTGGAGGTACTCTCTGTTTGAAAGCACCAGCAGTATAAATTCTTTTGTAGTATAATAAACCCCTGCAAAGTATAAATGCTCAGTGTCTTTTAACCAACAAAATTTTATTAAATGAAGATGTCACAAGGGAAGGGTTGTCAGTGTTCCCAGCTATATCCTGCTGGGAAACTGCAATTTTACTTACTGGCAACTCCTTATTGGCTGTCAATAAGTTATTTTTGAGTTGAGTTTCATTGAAAGCTCCTGATTTGTCAGTTAAGTGGACCCTTTCACTATTTTTTATCTGGGGAAGCTGGCAGGGGATTTTTGGGCCATTCAGCAACCCAAGTCCCCAATTCTGGGTTTCAGAGGATGTGGGCCAATTAAAATAATTTTCACTTGGCTTTGGGACAGTTTCTAATTGCCTACATGCTTGGCCTTGACCAGGGTTCAATTCTCCACTTGGAAATGAATTTTTCTTTTAGTTAATCTGTGTGATTGACGACACAATTGTTTGGTTGCACAATTGCTCAATTGCAGGCGTTGAACCTATGCAACATAGGGTTTTGTCTGGCCTATTCTGGGCCCTGACATCATCTTCCACCATAATTGAGCTCTTACAGCTTAACTCTGGACACCTGGTCTTGTACGTTGTCAGGAGGACACTAGCATTGGCAAGGTTATCTTCAGGTTTTCAAGTATTCTCTTTGGGTGGATAACCTTTCTATTTGATCAAGTAGTGTAATTGTCAATATCTCATCTTGTGGTCTAGAATCTTTTCAAACTCATGCTCTAGAAAGCTTCCTACTTTGAGCGGGGTAGGGGCAGTGCAAACAACTTGATGAGGGTGTGAGGTACCTTTCTTCTTGGACAATAGCAATTGGTGAAAGATGCCATTGATCTTCCAGTTAGATGGGAGCTCTAACCTATAAGCTACTTCTCCTATGTGTTGCAAAACTTTGTATGGTCCTGTTTTCCTAGAGCTGAGGCTTTCACATGACGCTGTAGTCTTGATATTCCTGGAGCTGAGGTAAACCATGTCCCCAACTTTTATGCATGGTCCGTGTCATGAATGACATTTCAATACTTGTATTGAAAACTCAAGAATTCAATCCCAGTTCCCCAAAGACGGATCAAACCCTCCAGGACAGTCCAGGACCCGCCAACCCGTTAAGTCACATGCTCAAATTGATGAACTACTCCGCAATCTGCCAGCCTAATACAGAGAATTCCCTGAATAGTTGCCAGTCTTCCGCCAAACTGGTGCCAATGAAGACCCATACCTACAAAGGAAATGTAACCTGGCTAACAGAGGTTGGGGAAGGAACTACTGCCAACCTGCCAAGAGCCAATACTGAAGTTTGGAAACCAACATTGGAAACCCTGGGATTGAACCCTGACCCTCCAAAGACTACTCAAGTCACACAAAGTGGACAGGAGACCGCCCACTTGGTAAATTGCAAACCCGAGTTAATGAGTTACTCCAAGACCTGCCAGCCTCCCAAAGACAATTCCCCAAATATTCATCAGATTGATGCCAACTTGGAGCCACCAAAGACCAGAAACTATGCAGAGGTTGCAGCTTGCCTTAAGGAGGTTAAAACAAAACCTATTTTTAACTCTGCCAATGACCACCAGCAACTGCTAGCCTGTCAATCAGAAAGGGTAGTACAATTGAACTACTCAGGTGACATAGTGAACAGTGGCGGCAGAACAAAGCATTGCCATTTCTATTTGCCAGAGCAGGCACAACCTGGATCTTCTGCCCTTGAGACTCCAAGCCAAGACCCACGCCCCGCCAGTGCCTTGTCTGTGAACCTGAACCCTGCGAAAATCAAAGAAGTGAAGTCCCATGGTATAAAAATCCTGGCGGTGCGGTGAAGACCCCATTGTCATTTTAGATAATAAAGTTTTATGAACCTTTGGTTCAAAAAAAATCTTACCCTATCTAGTCTTAGTGATCTTCCATCTTAATCCTGGTCAAGTAGACTACCAGGCTGCCGCCCCCTCCCAAGCCCAATCTACCAAATTGCCCCAGGCATTATACTGTCCCCCAGGAGCCCCTTTTGGACCTGTGCACTTTACTGAATACCCCCAACCCAGCCTATTCAGAGTACAACTTGGAAACCATCCTCATTGCCAACCCTTTGGCAAGGACTAGAAGTACTGAATACATAGGACACAAAAGAAAGAGGGTTGAGATACTGCCCTTATTGTTCAAAGACAAGTACAATTATCTGCCTACTTTGTTCCTATGACTCCGCCCTTAACCCTGAAACTTGACCACCCACTGAAACCCACCACCGCAGTTGAGACCACCTTTACCCAACTGTTTGGAGTACTCTACATTACTTTGACAGGATTGGTGGATTCCATGGTCCCCAACTCCGGACCCTGGTCCTTGCTCGGGCAATCTGTATCTTACGTTATCAAGTTAGCACCCATTCTATGGTGGGCCCTACCCGCCAGCTCAACCGCCCCTCATCCTGAGCCACCCAATGCCTCTACCTATGACTGGTTTCCTGACATTCCAGGGCTTCTCCTCTTGTCAGCAAAGTCCTTGTAGGTCTATACATCTTGCTTCAGGTTTTGGGCACACTCTTCTTGGGTGGTATGGATGATAGCCGCCCTATCTTGTCCTTTGGGGTTGCTGGACTCTTCTGTGGAAAGGTGGTCCCAAGTAGGGTTGAATACATAGTTGGCCTTGAATGGAGACATTCCTGTAGAACTGTGGGCTTAATTATTGTATGCAAATTGTGCAATGGGTAAGTGTTTGGTTCAGTTGTCTTGTTCTGCCTTAACGTATCATTGGAGGTACTGTTCCAATACTTGGTTAACTCTTTCAGTTTGTCTGTCACTTTAGGGGTGGTACGCTGTGGATAGTAATCTCTTGATTCCCAGGTCTTGTAGGATTTGGTCCCAGAACTTGGACATAAACTAGGGGCCACGTTCAGAGATAACTTCCTTGAGTAAGCCATAATTCATGAAAATGTGGTCCCTAAATAGGGTGGTGGTCTCCTTGGCTGTCATGCAAGTGGTGATAGGAATAAAGTAACCCATCTTTATGAATCTGTCAACAATCACAAGTATGGAGTTGTAGCCTTTTGGCTCTGGGAGCTCTACCATATAGTCCATAGATACTGACTTCCAAGGGTCTACTGCAATTTAGAGGGTTTGGAGCAGGCCTTCAGGTTTTTCTCTCTTGAGTTTAGAGCGGCCACATGTTTCACAACCATTAATGTATGTCTCTATCTCCAGCTTCATTCTTGGCCACATTTGTGAGAGAGGGGCTAAACTAACTAAGTTTGGTTCCCATCCCAGTGAGATAAACCACCAGGATGCCGCCCAGTGGAGTACTTGGATGGCTGCTTGGAGGGGGTACCAAAGGGAGGACACAGGGGACAACCGTGGGAAGTAGGCATTCAGCCCCATCAGCGCTAGCCCAGCAAGCAGCCAGGGCATACAAGTGGGGGCAGAAGACGGCTTTACAGGCGCTTGGTGAGGTGCTGAGTTGTTTACCTCCAAGCTAGGAGGAGTAGACCCCGGCATTACCTCCAATGTGGGGGCAGGCACAGCAAAATCATCCACATAGAGGTCTAAGTCATTGCAGGATAAGCTCTTGACTACAGCCTCCCCAGAGATGAGAAGTTCATCAGGGAGGTACAGGATACTAGAAGGATTATCTCCCACAAGGCAGACAGAAGAAGAGATATGTGACCATAACGTTGGAGAGGTGGTCCAGAGAAGAATTATAAATGGAGCCAAAGTGAATACCACAAATCTAAGAATGGGGAAGATCATAGCAGCAACCAGCAGAAAATTCTAAACTTTTGGGTAAAATTTTAGGCCAGAAACTAATATAATTTAGTACTGTACAGGAAGCTGCAAGAAATGATTGGCAGAGAGCAGCAGGAAGCGTCTGAAAAGCTTGGGGATGGTCTTGGTTGGCTTGGCCGGGCGTAAAAGCAAAAGCAGGCTTGAAAACAGCAAAATCAAAGAAAAACTCAAGGTAACAATAGTATTTATAAAGACTATTAAATTGAATTTTAAAGTTCAAACTGCAGCTTCAAAAGAGTAAGTAAAAAATACAACAACTAGGTATTAACTCTCTATTTAGGAGTTTTAAAGCAGCCACTGGGTTCAGGAAGCGCAATATAAAGGTAAGGTTTGAGACAACAAAAACTAACACTTTGGTTAAATTAAAAGGGGACTCCAGTTTAGAGCCAACAATTTTAAAATGAACAGAGTTTAAGCAACTTTCTCCATGTTTAATAATTTTGGAAAATTGACAAGCAGGGGACTCAAGGTCCCCTGGAATTGTAAAAAGGGGAGAGTTGCCAGAAGGGAATCACATGACCTCAGCTACCACATCTGATTGGCCAAGAGAGAAAATTTGCTGGCCAGAGCCAGGAGTACTGGATGGTTTCAGGGTAATTTCCGCAGCTTTGCCTGATTGTCTGGAAGGCACCTCAACCAGTTCAGATTCAATTGACTTTCTGGTTATTGATGTGGCGTTGTTTGATTGGGCGTTCTTGATAGTTTTTAAAAGAGGGCAAAACATGCCAACAAATAGTCCCAATTAATCAGTGTTTCTTCCCAGGAGGAACAACCAGAGTCAGGGGATTTGCAGGGTAGGCAAGGAAAAATCTCTCATCAACAGTATGGGCTAAATATCCTAGAGAATTAAGTGGCTTGGCTGTTATTTTTGGCCCTTTTTGGTGCGGTGGGGAAAAACAGTTCAATCTAAGGCCAAAGGTGGCAGTGAAATTACAACATGTACTCTCTTTGGATACCCTTTAAGGTCTTGGTGCAGCCTGGGTGTCCAGCCATGGGGGAGTTGTGGTACTCCTTCAGAATCTCCTATCTCAGTGGACCTTCAGGTATGTAGTTTTGTCCATTTAGTTTTAGGAATCTTCTGTGTAATGAGTAACCTGCTCTGTAATATTTGCTGTCAATGTTCTCAGCTAAGTCTTTCATGACAGTAATACAGTGCTTGGCCAGGGTCTGAGCATGTTGGATTTCTTCTTTCCTACTAGCCAGGCCTAGGAATAAAAGCATGGATTCCAGCATGTATGGGGATAGTAGTGATTGGATGTTGAACTCCTCTATTTCTTTAGAACTGGGGAAGAAATCAGCTCTTTGACTCAAAGCATTAGTACAATGTTAACTTTCCCAGGTTTTTAATTGATCTTCAGGTTGTAGTGGTCTAGGAATAGTGCCCATCTGGCCTGGCGTTGGTTGAGTTGTTGTGGTTTGAAGAATTAAGTCAGATTCTTGTGGTCTGTCATGATTTTCACTGGGTGGGCGGCGTTGCAAAGGTATCTTCTCCAATGTTTCAGGGATTGGATAATTACCAGCATCTCTTTGTCATATATTGGGTAGTTCAGTTCTGGCGCAGTGAACTTTCTGGAGTAGTAAGCTACAGGGTGAAGCTTACTATCATGCCCTTCCTGAAGAAACACCCCCAAGACAAAGTCTGAGGCATCATTTTCCACCACAAAGGATTTAGTGTAGTCAGGCATAGAAAGGACTGGTGCAGAAACAAAGGCTTCCTTGAGTATATTGAAGGCTGTGTGTGCTGTATTGTCCCACACAAAGACATGCTTTTCTGAGGTCAGGCGGGTCAAAGGAAAGCAGATGGAAGAAAAATTTGGGCAAATTCTCTGCAAAAGTTTACCAGACTCAAGAAGCTCTGTACTTCCTTATTATTAGTGGGCTCTGGCCATGATGTGGCAGCCTCAATTTTGTCTGGTGACATGGCAAAACCTCCTGTCAGGAATGCCTTGTCTATTTTTCCTGACAACAACAAGGAATTTTCATTAGTTTCATGGTCTAGAAACTCTTCTCCTAAATTTAGTTTTCCTCCAGGACCTAAAAATGGGTTATTAGGAAGTAGTACCAGCTCCATATTACCTTTAGAAAGCATTGATTTAAGTCTGGAGGCCATCCTTTTTGTCAATACAGGGATCAAACCCAGGTCCTCTTGCTCACTGGGTGATTATCTAAACAAAGTTAGTATTTTGAGTTCAAATTTACCTTTTCCACCATGCAAGATGACTTCCTGCAGCCAATCAGATGTTATGACTGTGTCAGGAGCCTTCAATTTGCTTTTGGTTTGAACCTTGATGATGTTAAAAATCAACGAGGCTCTGTAATTAATTTTAAACCTTGTAACAGTTTTTTATCTTCTTCTGGAGTTCAATTGCAAACTCCAGAAGCCCCCAATCTGTTGCTTCTCCAACAGCTGGGGTAAATGACACCTAGCTGTTTGCAAAGCTTCAGCAGGCACAATTCTTTCTATTTTTGAAATAATCTTTTTTTAAATTCAATCCAAAGCCCCCTTCCAAGTTTCCTTCCCCAATTTCCCCAATATTTCTCCAATTTCCCTTGAAACTACAATTTAAACAGCTCTTAACAGCCTATAAAAGGCTCCATCTATCAGAGTATTTGATTGTTCAGTTAATAAAGTCTATTTCTTCTACACCAGTTTATTCATTTGTGCTTGCTCTCTCAGTCTTGAAATCCAACACCATGATACTACCCAAGTCTTCCCAATGGGGACCATTTGGGTATAAATGGTTAGTTTGGTTGCTCCTTGTCCAGTCTTTTACTGCAAGTGCATCCCTTGGAACCAGAACTAATTCTGTTTCATCTTCTCCTCATTACTTTGACAAGTCATGGCACCAAGTGATACCAGGCGTATGGTACACTGCCACTCCATTGTCACAGAATCCCCCATTACAGAGAAACTGCAGGTCATGGGGGCCAGTCAGCCTGCACCTTCCTTATTCCATCCCTTGGCTTCAGCTTTCCTTCTCAGTTATCTTGGAGCTTACTTACTTTTGAGAAGATTCAATCCTCTTCTGGGTTGATATTGCCTTCTTGGAGAATTATTCCTTATGGGAATGGTCTCCGTCTCCATTGGTTCTCTAGTCACATGGTTGAATCCATCTGCAGCCATACACCTTTTGTTGGTATGTTTCTAAGCAGATGGGTTCCTGACAGTTTAACTGAACCCATTTTTGAGGCCCTTTTTGGGACCTAAAAACAAACCAAGTCTGTGGAAATGGAATTCTAGCTAGGGTTAGTCAAAACCCTGGCTTTGGTCTTTTCCTCATCTTGGTCTGTGTCACCATGGTCCTTATCACTAGATCCTACCATCAATCACAGTCTAAACATTTAGATCCCAAGCCCCTCCAAACCAGGTTCATACTGTTGTCTTGAACAACATCTCTTCTATCCAGTTGGAGGATGCAGAATCTAATAAAATCCTAATTCTCTTGGCCTTTTCTCAATCTCTCTTTGACACTTCCCCAGACCAATTCTGCACAGACTCTCAAAAGGTACACCATGTAGCCAAGCAGCTACAAGTTAAGGCCCAACAATGGTATTCCAAGTCTACCCTGAAAGGAGAAAATCTTCTTTACAATTAAACCTGCCTTTTGTGATTCCCTTCTCTCTGTAATCTTGCCAGCCTTGTCTAAAGAAGAGCTTTGTGACCAGATATCTAGCCTTTATCAGGGCAAAATGGCCACAAGTAAATTCTTTTGTCATGAATATACTTCCTGACAAAAAATTATCTTTAGTTGAAAAGGGGAATTTACTTTCCCCTTCATCTTTTTTGGAATCTCTAAAGGGAATGTATTAATATGTAGTATCTAATCAGAATTACCTTTGTTTTCATGCCCAGAAATGGCTTCCAAGTCATTGTTTTCATCTATGGGTTTCAAACCCAGGTCTTCTTCTGAGGCATTTTAAAGCCAATCTATTCAAAACAAGCATTAAAACAACTTCAAGCCAATCATTACCTTTTGCATCAGGCTTCAGCCAATAACAGGTCAACAACAGCAGTTTAAATCATCTTGGTAATACGCTCAGTGACGTTGGCAGCTCTGGGGAAGCGGGTAACCTTCTCTGTCTGGTATTGGGTCCGTTGTTTGCTGTTCCTTCTTGTGTTGCTACCAAGGCCACCTCCTGGTCCCCACCTTCTGTGGGGTTAAGTAAAGACATTCAAAGCTAGAGAATGAGAGAAATAAATAAGGAAAATACGTTAATTTTGCTGGGAAGAATTTTAAAACACAAGGAAATAATTTACCTTCCCCAGTTTGAAGATCCTAATTGCCAAATCTCCACATTCATCTCCAACTTTCCTAACCTCTTTTTCCTATATTATTTTCTGCTAACATGCTATAAAAAGCTGGTAATCTCTATTTCAGTATTTGTTTAATCAATAAAGTCTACATATACCCATAGTGAATTATTTTTGCTTACCCTTTTAAAGTGACTTAAGCCTAAAAAATCCAAACCATGAGATTACTCAAGACTCCTCTGATGGAGTCTCTTGGGTATAAATGTTTATTCTGGATATTCCTGCTGACAACAGTATTGGGCAGCACTTTGGTGGAATTGCGTGCTGATTCAGGTACCATGCCAGAATCTCAATTCTTAGACAGCTCTTGGTGCTGTGTTATTCCTGGAGTTTGGTACACTGCAACTCCTCTATCACACAACCCACCTATCAAAGAAGATGCCAAGATCTTTGGTGTTGCAACTGAACCAATGAGAGTTCAGTACTTGGAATTGGGGAAGACAGGAGTCCAATAGGAAAGGACATAATAATAAGAATAAGGTATTTTTTATTGTAGGATATTGTTATTAATATACTAAATGGGGAAGCCACAAGGGGGTGGCATAGTGGGGAGTTCCATGTAGGGTTTGGAGCCAAGGAATAACTTGTGCAGGAATCAGCAAGTCAAATTTGCAACACTCCTAATTGGGATAAGTACCCGCCATTTGCTGCTGCCATCAGATCAATCCATAACGTTAGATACATCAAGGGGCAGCTCATTGAGCGCCCCCTGTGTATTGTAAGATATGTTAGCAGGCAAGGCTGGAAACTTGGTTGCAACACCCCCCTTGCTCCCTGCTTGTTGTCAGACACCAGGAATGGAGTCTGCAGAAGGTCTGGGAAGGTCCGCACAAACAACCTTTGTGTGGGGATGGCATGGCAGGGGTGCAAGCAATTGTGGTGAAGTCTCTTGGTGTTCTCTGGGCATCCTCAAGTTGGTAGGTGTGGTTGTCATAGACAGCAGCTACCTTAAAGGGCCCTAGGTGGTTGGGTTCTAATTTGGCAGAATTTGGATTGAGGGTATAGACGGGGTCACCTATAGCATATCTAGCTTTGAGGTGTTTTGTCCCTCCTGCAATCTGCTTATGTTTGATCTCTTGGGCTTTGTCACGCCATTAGTCTAGGGAGGGAGTTGGCACTAAGGGGGGCTTGTCAGGGACCTTGGACTGTAGTTTCCCCTGTTCAACCCCTGTCAGACTGTCAGGTGTTCCAAAGGCCAGGGTGTTAGGGCTGAACCCAGTTTCCCTGTTGATTCTTGCTCGCAGGATCAGTAGGGCGGTGGGAAGATTTTTAGTCCACGCAGTGTTAGGGTGCTCTTGTGAGAGCTTGGCAATCAGTTGAACCAGGGAGCCATTTAATTGTTCCAAGCGTCCATTGGCTTGTGTATGGTAGGAGGTTGTGACTATATGTTGGAGTGCGTTCTTGACACAGTATGCTTTCATGACATGCCCAACTAGTTTGGGACCGCCGTCTGTGATGAGACGCTTGGGTCGCCCAAAGCAAGCCACGATCTCCTTGAAAATAAAGCGGGTGATGGTGGTGGCGGTGTGATTGGTTGTGGCCCAGGCCACTGGCCAATAAGTGAAGTAGTTGATAGAGGTGATAATATACTTCTTACCCAGTCTGTCTTTGGGAAGCAGTCCCAAAATTTTGAGGGCCCACTGTTTGAAGGATTCCATAGCCTTGATGGGTAGGACAGACTTGGGAGGTGCAGGTTTGGATGTATTCTTTTCACACAACACACACGTCTCAAGGAGGTCCAAGATGTCTTAGTGCATGCGCAGCCACCAGAACTTATGTTTCATAATCTTAAAGAGTTTACACCCTCTGATGTGACCCAAGGTTTGGTGGTAGTGCAAGATGGTGTCCCCTTGTTGTGTGGTGGGAATGTATAGCGTCTTTTCACCTGTCTCTGCCCAGCGGCAGACGTTACCAGCATTGGTGGTGAACTGACTCTTGTTGTTCTTTAGCTTGGAGATGGTGACCGAGTTCAGGCCCTTGTATGGTTTGCCTCTGGGTGCAGGTAGATCATGGGCCAGTCTGGGTCCAGACCGTTTTCCCCAATGATGGACTCTACGTAGAGTTGTGAAAGAGTGTTGGCTGTGACAAGTTCCTTTCCAGGCTTATATTTGATGTGTAACTGATAGGGAGATAGACACTCAACCCATCCTGCTTGGCGGCGTGTCAAATGGGACTGTGTGTTGAAGTACTGGAGTGACTTGTGGTCTGTCAGAATGTGGGGTGGGAAGGTTGCACCTTCCAAGTAACAACGCCACTTCTCAACGCAGTGTACAATGGCTGCCAGCTCCTTGTTGTGGATGGGATAAAGCTGTTCTGAGTCAGTGAGCTTCCTGGATTCATATGCTATGGGGAGGAAGGCGCCATTGTCAGTTTCTACCCTTAGCACGCCCCCTATGGCCCTGTCAGAAGCGTCAGTCTTGAGTTTGTACTGTTGGTTTTGGTTGGGAAACTGCAGTACTGGTGCTGTTGTGAGCCTTTGCTTCAACTTCTTGAAGGCTTGATCTCTGGCAGGTCAAATGGAAGCGCTGCTTGGTATTGAGGAGCTTGGTGAGAGGTGCAATTAATTCCCTGTAATTGGGGATGAATTTGCGTACATAGACAACCATGCCCAAGAATGTCTGCACCTGGCCCACATCAGTGGGGGGCGGCATGTTTGTGATTGTGTTGATTTTGGCAGGATTGGGCTTTATCCCTTGGGCAGAGATGGTGTGCCCAAGGAATAACAGCTCCGACTTGAGAAACTCAAATTTGGAGGGTTTAGCTTTTAGCTGGTTTTCCCAAAGGGTGTTGAGGATAGCACAGAGGTGTTGGAGGTGCGTGGTTTGATCTTGACTGAAGACAATAATGTTGTCAAGGTACACCACCACACACTTTTCAATCAATTCTTCAAAGGCTTTGTTCATCAACATGGCAAAGGTGGAGGGAGCATTGATCATTCTGAAGTTCATGACACAACACTCAAACAACCCATAGCGTGTGTGGAAGGCAGTTTTTGCCTCGTCCCCTGGTGCAATGCGGACCTGGTTGTACCCCACAGTGAGATCAATCTTGCTAAAGACCTTTGCGCCTGTGAATGCATCAAACAGATTGTCAATCAGCAGCAGGGGGTATTTATTTTTAACTGTCACCTCATTTAGGGCATGGTAGTCTGTGACCAGGCAAAGGGACCCATCCTTCTTGGCTACAAAGAAGACCACCACCCTGTATGGAAAGAGCAAGGGGCAAATGAAGCCCTTATCAAGCGCGTCCACAGGGTGCTGGCAGAGGCTTTCATCTTCCTTTGGTGTGAGACGGTATAATGGCCTTGCTTTAGGTAACAATCCTTGAAGTTGTACAGCGTGCTGGATCTCCCGGGGTGGAGGTAGTTGTTTGAGTGTTTTGCTGAATACGTCCTTGTACTCCTCAAGGAGTGCAGCAAGCGCTGGTGGTGGTTCTGTTGACAAGGGAGGGACTGCAGGCAGTTCTGCACAGATAACTTTGACTGAACATTGGTTAAAGTCTAGTCTCCCCCCCTTGAAATCATATGAGCCTGTTTCTGTTATTCTGACAAACACAGTGTCATGTAGTAGCTTGTTCATTTCCATGGGGTAAATCTGAAAACCCACCCCATTTCTATTAAGGGTGATGACAGAGGTATCCCAGTCAATGTAGGGGCGGTTATGCCGGAGCCAATTGAGGCCAGCATTACGTTGTGGCTGAGGTCTGCCATGATCGGCCCAGAGAGCTTAACCTGGACGTTTCTCATCCTTACTGAGAAGGGCACTGTCTTGTGGGTGATGGCAATTCTGCGGGAATCCGCTACATGTACTGCTTTTAATCAGCTGGGTACTCAATTTAATTGCTGAGAGTCAGCAAGCGCTTGATCTACCATGGTGTGATTGGCCCTGGTATCTACCAGTAGCTTGTGGGTGTTCCCATGGAAACAGAAGGGATAGGACAAGTGTGTTACTTTATTTGAGGAGTGGGCGACTTGCAACACAGAGTCATCACTATGGACCTGAAAGACGTCCAGAGTTTCAATCTTGTGAAGATTGTAGTTGTGGGAGTTCTTTGCAGGTAAGGGCTGAGAGGACGGGTCGGTTGGGGTTGTAAGGCCTCTTGCTGCTACAACCCCCAGGCTTTTCCCTGGTCCTCAATTAGCGCTAGCTGGAGCTCCCCCTTGTGGGGGTGTTTAGTTTCACTTTCTTGTTGACGAGGTTGGCAACGGCCCACTTGACCTTGGCCATTGTTAGGTGCAGGACGTAGTTAGGGCAGAGCATTGTTGGTGTGACAGAAGCCCATTGAAGCCTGGTTATTGGTCTCTATAATGTCTTTATAGCAGTTGTCAATAGAGGTGCAGCGGCCAATAGGGGCCCACTTGCAGATATGGGGTTTTAACCCATTAACAATAAGGGTGAGCAATATGGCATTCCCATCAGTCACTGCTTTGGGGGCAGCAGCAAGGGTTTGTTGCCACGCGGCAAGATACTCAGGGACGGAATTAGTCTGCTTGATGGCTAAGAGGGGAGTCCCCAAGATAATGGGAGAGAAGGTTTTGCTATATTGGGACTTGGTGGCGTCCCAAAATGTTGCCCAGGTGACGTCAAACTCCTGGCTGGCCCAGTTGGTGAACCACACGGCGGTGGGCCCTGTAAGGCGTCCAGATGCGGTGGCAACCCACATAGACTCAGGGACCTGACAGATACAAAGGCGCATTTTGGTGGACTGGAGCCAACTGACAATGTCAGCTCCTTTGACACCGCCAGTGAAGGACTCTAGTTGGAGGTTGAGCATATGTTGAGACAGGTCCAACTGTGGCAGGGTGACGCTAGCGTCATGCTGCCCAAGGCGGTGCCAATTGTATACACTGGTGAGAACTAGCTGGTCTTGATAGATGACATAACATTTGGGGATGCCCCCCTTGGGAATTGGAAGGAACATCTCTTGTTGTGGAGTAGCCATAAGGCCCGTACTCCGTCCTTTCTTGGGGGAAATTTGTTTTGAAGATAGGTTGTAAACCTACTTCTGCTACCACTGTTGCAACTGAACCAATGAGAGTTTAGTACTTGGAATTGGGGAAGACAAGAGTCTAATAGGAAAGGACAAAATAATAAGAATAAGGTATTGTTTATTGTAGGATATTGTGATTAATATACTAAATGGGGAAGCCACAAGGGGGTGGCATAGTGGGGAGTTCCATGTAGGGTTTGGAGCCAAGGAATAACTTGTGCGGTAATCAGCAAGTCAAATTGGCAACACTCCTAATTGGGATAAGTACCCGCCATTTGCTGCTGCCATCAGATTAATCCATAACGTTAGATACGTCAAGGGGCGGCTCATTGAGCGCCCCCTGTGTATTGTAAGATACATTAGCAGGCAAGGATGGAAACTTGGTTGCAACATTAGATCCACAACTCTGGTTCCCAAACCCCAAGTTTTTTGTCCGTTGGCTTTGGCTTTCTTACTGTGCTATTTGGGAGCATACTTCTTCTTGGGGCGCTTCAATCCTCTGCTAGGAAGATACCAAATCTTTGGAGAATTATTCCATTTGGGCATGGTATCCTTGCCTGTGGGATCTTTGGTCACTGGATTAATTCCCTCTGCAATCATTCACCACCTTTGAGATTGCTCCCTAGTGGGTGGGTGCCTGACATCCTTTATGAGTTCACTTGTTTTAAGGAAGCCATTGGCATGGACAATGAAGAAAGCTGTTATATGCTTCAGAAAAGCCTTTTTGCAGACATGAAGGCCTTTTTGGCTCACCACATCTTGCCCAATACTTATAAGGAGCTTACCCAAGAAATCCTTTGCTAGGCTCCTCAAGTGAAACAGTTCCCATCCTGGAAACCCAATCTTTCCAAACCTTTCATCCCCCAGAAGATCCTTGGAACCAATACCCTCCCAGCAGGGTTGGTTCCCAAGGAGGGAGGTGGATATCAGCTATCCAATTCTGAGCGCAATTGTTGCATAAACAAAGGATGCTGTCTGTACTGTGGAAAGAAGGGGAATCAAGCAAAGGACTGCTTTGCCTTGAACTGTGTCCAGCAACATCCCTCTGCGGTCCTTGTTGCTTCCAATCCCAATAAATCAACAATTAAGTCTTATGCTACCTTTCCTGTGATAATCAGTTCAGACCAGGGGGAATTTTCAACACTTGCACTCCTGGATATCAGAGCCATGGGGAACTTCATCAGACACTCTCTTCTAAGTTCTCCAGGAATATCTGGAGTTACCCCCTCTTCTGTTTTATTGGCCAACAAAACCCAGATAATGGTTCAAAGATTGGCGCTACCTCTTTGGACAAATATTGCTGATACAGAATTCCTCCTGGAGTTCTTGGCAATCCCAGGTCTTGCTTGTCCGGTGATCTTGGGTTACTCCTGGTGTGAGCAAGCCCGGATGAATATCAACTGGGGTACCCATTGTTGTAACTGCGCTGTTTAGCAGAGTTACACGGGGAAAATATTTAGAAGATAGATAATAATCTTTATTGTGAGATAGTGATTATATAGCTATTGTGAATCAATGAATAGCAGGAACATGATTGGTGATCACACGGCTGGATGGAAGAGGGGGTGGCTTGATCCTGCTAATGAGTCAAGCGCCAAATTGAGGTATCCACTGTGAAGGATCATCATCTGTTCATGTTGATGGATTTGGTAATCCAAGTTGACTTCCTAGCCTGGCTTTGAGTGACCAGGTAATTGGATTGCAGGTCACAAAACCGCTTGGTGGGAACCTTGCTGGCGGTTTGAGCCTGCGGTTTTGACACCCCCCTGGCTGAAAGTTGGCCTCCTCTGGAGGAAGGTCGTCAGGGAGGTTGTCAGGAGCCCAGGCGCCATCCTGAACCAGTTGTTGTTTGGTGGCAGGCAGGGCGGTTTCTTGTTGTTTCTGTCTTGCTTTGCAGGGTTGTAGGCAGTCATGGTGCAAATTCTTGTCTTGCTTGCATTTCCTGAGCCCTTGCACAAGGTAAGTGTTATTGTTGTTTACCTTTAGAATGATTGCTGGTCCTACTTTTTTGGGTTGTAGTTTGCTTTTGTCAACATTCATTACCCAGACTTTGTCCCCAACTTCATGTCTCTGGTAGATGGGAATGAAGGTCTTTTGTAAGTGTTCCTTTTCTTTGGCTGCTTGCTTGCTGTTGACCTCTATTACTTGAGTATCTGAGCAAGGGGGGACTTGACTTGGAATTTCCAGTTTGGGTCCTGTCAATGCTAGAATGATATTTGTCTTTGTACTTATACCAGTTCAAACAGGCTTTTTCCGGTGGATCTGTTCACTTGGGTTTGGCACACAAGTAATTCAGTTGGTAGCTGCTTATACCAGTCTTCAGGTCTCCCGGTGGTGAGTTTGACTAGGGCTTGCACAAGGCTACCATTAAGCCGCTCTACGCGTCTATTGGCCTGTGGATGGTATGGTGTTGTGACAGTGTGTTTGACTCTATTCTTGGTGAGTTACACATTGGTGTCTTTGGAGGTCAATTCTTTGCCTCAATTGGTTATCAGGAGCTCTGGCTTTCCAAACCTGCTGAATATTTCTTTGCCAATAAATTGTTGTACCTTGTTGCTGGTGTGTGTCTTCACCGCTTGGGCTACTGGCCACCTTGTCGCAAAGTCAATGGCTATGATGATGTATTTTTTGTCATTGTGCTTTCCTGGCATGGGTTCACAATGTCAAGAGCCCATACCTTGAACAGTAGTTGGTTTTGAATGGGGAGTACAGACTTAGGCGGGTTTAGCTTTTGGAAAACTTTTGCAGACCTTGCACTGTTCTAACACTTCCTGGACATTGCAGTATAGGGTTGGCCACCAGGCTTTATGTTTTAGGAATTTGTATAGATTTTGGCTCTTAGTATGTCTGAGATCTCTGTGGTAGAAAAGAATGGTATCAACTGGTTGATGTGTGGGAATGTAGGGAATGGTTGTGCCATCTGACATTTTTATGTGAAGAGTCCCATATACGTCAGCAAAGAGGTGCTCATTCTTGATGACCGTTTCTTTGGTGATATTGGTTGTGCCTGCAGGGAACCCTTTGTCTTTTGTACGGAGCACTAGGAGAGGCCAGTCTGGGTCAAGCCCATTCTCTCCCCTAGAAGCGCGGACATATAGGAGGGACAGGGTGTCTGCCAAGGCAAGTTTGGCCCCGGGCTTATATTGGATGAGCATGTTAAACCTTTGTAAGATTTCCATCCACGCGCTTGGCAACGTGACAGGTTTGCTTGCGTCTTGAAATAGATGAGCAACTTATGATTGGTTAGTGCTGGGAATTCTTCCTGCTGTTCCAGGTAATAGCGCCATTTGACTAGACAGTGTACAATGGCCAACAGTTCTTTGTCGTGGATTGGGTATCAACACTTGCCATCCATCAGTTTGTGCAACTTGTAGGCTACAGGCAGAAATCACCATCACTATTCTTGATTTGTAGTACTCCCCCAATTGATGCATCTGAAGCGTCGGTTTCCATCTGATATTCTCTGTCTCATTTGGGGTATTGTAAGATGGGCGCTGTTGTGAGCTTTTCCTTGAGACGTCTAAAACAGAGGTCATGTTGGGGGGTCCATACAAACTTGGACTTGGCGCCTGTTATGGCAGACAAGGGGGTGGTCAAGACGCCACAGTCAGGTATGAAGCATTGTACATAGGCCACCATTCCCAAGAAGGTGCGTAATTCTGACTTGTCCTTGGGAGGTGGCATTTTGCAGATTGCTTGTATCTTCTGACTGTCGGGCTTGATGCTGTTCTTTGAGACTATGTGTCCTAAGAAGGGTAGTTGCTCCCAGAAGAACTGGCATTTAGAGGGCTTGGCCAGCAGTTTGTGTTGTGCCAAGGTCGCAAAGACCTCACTCAGGTCTTTGTGGTGCTGTTCTACTGAGGGGCTGTAGATAATGATATTGTCCAGGTACACAAGGGTGTGTTTGCCTATGTGTGGCGCAAACACTTTGTTCATGAAGGTTACAAAGTTAGACAGGGCATTGGTCATGCCAAAATTGAATACCACACATTTGTAGGAACCGTACTTGGTGCAGAAGGCTGTCTTGAGGATGTCTTCCTCCTTGATGCGGATCTGGTTGTAGCCCGCGGTTAGATCAATATTGGAGAAGATGGAGGCTCCTCCCAAGGCATCAAAGAGATTGTCAATTAGTGGTAAGGGGTAACAATTCTTGATGGTGAATTTGTTCAAGGCGCAGTAGTCCGTGACCAGGCATAAGGTACCATCTTTTTTGGCCACAAAGAATACAGCGGCCCCAAAGGGAGACTGTGAGGGGCAGATAAGTCCTTTTTCCAGTGCTTCCTTGAGATAGGCGCGCAGGGCGTTGTCCTTGTTTGGGGTCAGCCTGTAAATGGGGCATGCCTTGGGTACAATCCCCTTGAGTTGGATAGAGTGTTGGATGTGTTTCTCAGGGGGTAGCCCAGGTAACGCTTCCTTAAAGATTTCTGGGTGATGGGCCACAATGTTGCAATCTTGTGGTGTGGAGGTGTCCTGATGGTCCTTGAAGTGTATGATTTCATACTGGCAGGAGTCCCAGTCAATTACTTTCAGGTTTTCCTTCTCATCCAAGGTCTCCGTGATGCGTACAAAGACATGGTCTCATAGGAGTTGGTCTACAGAGTCTGGGTAGATTTGATGGTTGACACCTTCACGCTTGATGGTCAGCACTGAAGTCGCCTAGTCTATGTGAGGGTTGTTTTTTTTGCAACCAGTCTAGTCCCAGTACAATGTCAAACTTAGGGAAGTCAATGACGGGACCTTGGATGGTGGAGTGGAGGTTCTCAAGCATGACAGAGAAGGGAGCAGTTTCTTTTGTCACAGCAATGTGATGTTCATCAGCCAGACCATGTTTTTAATCTGCAAAGTATTAGTGGCCAGCTTGAATTTATCCACAAAGCTGCTGTTGACTAAGGTTCAATCTGCGCCCAAGTCCAAGAGTGCTGAGCCTGTGTAACTGTAAAAGCAGAAAGGGTAAGACATCAATTTATTGGGATGTCTGGCAATGGTGTATAGTACCGGGTCTTCCAAGGGCACTTGGATCATTGGACATTGGTCCACGTCCTCAGGTTGGTATTTGTTGTTGGGCAAGTCGGGAGTTGCGTGAGGAGAGCTTGGCTTGCTTAGTGCTCTCCCCGGGCTTTTCCTTGTCTTGGTTGCCTTGGGTGGCGGTGACATGGAAATGGGTACAATTTGATTGGCTGTTATTTCCATTCCCATCCCCATTTGATCCCGTGGGTTTGTGGTTGTTGTTGTTATCATTACCTCCAGGAGGTGGTTGCAAGGAGCGCCCACTTGAATGTGAGTCCTTGGGTCTCTCCTGTTTCCTAGTCTGTGCCTTGTGCAGAGCGTTGGAGGTTTGTTCCGCTTTTTCTGCTTTGCAGTACAGGCTTTGTAGGTTGGTAACTTGGTCCAGATTCACATGTCTCATCACGTGCAACTTGAGAGAGTTGTAGTATATGAGGTGTGTTGCTGGGGTGTCAAAGGCCATGTCAGATGGGGCGCAAAGACAGAGCTCCTTGTAGGTGCAGGTGAGTTCTTTAACAGTGCCTGTCTGGTTTAGGTTCTTTACTTGGTGTATGATCATGAGTGCTGTATCCTTAAGTACAAATCTTGCCAAGAAGTCCTGTTTAAAAGTGTCCCAGTTCTTGTTGGTGTGCTCTTTGTGCCACTTGTTGCACCAGGTGCCAGTGTCATGGGTCAGACAAATGGAAAACTCCACAATCCAAAACTGCTGTGGGCACTCCATCTGAACCAGCTTGCTTTGGGTAGACTGAATCCATGCGGTAGCATTGTTGTTGTTGGCCCCCACAAATGGTTCCAAGGCGGCGCTGCAAAGACTTTGTGCAACATAGGCGGGCATGGTGGTCTTGTCCGCTGGTTGTGGCATTGATGAGGGAGCCTGAAAGAACTCTAGGGCGGACAAGGCGTTGAAGGCAGGTAGCAGGATCACCGTGTTTTGGTAGAGAACAAAACCATAAGGTATCTTGGTACCAGGAGAATACAGCGTCCAGTTGGGCGGGAGGCCAGACATAATTTTGTCAAGGATTTATTGGCCGTGGCGTGTGCAGGCAACAGGCAGAGTTTTTCAAGATAAGGTAGGATGGAGAACCTACCTGTGCTACCAATGCCGTAACTGTGCTGTTTTAGCAGAGTTACAAGGGGAAAAATATTTAGAGGATAGATAATAATCTTTATTGTGAGATAGTGATTATATAGCTATTGTGAATCAATGAATAGCAGGAACATGATTGGTGATCACACGGCTGGATAGAAGAGGGGGTGGCTTGATCCTGCTAATGAAGCAAGCGCCAAATTGAGGTATCCACTGTGAGGGATCATCATTTGTTCATGTTGATTGATTTGGTAATTTGAGTTGACTTCTGGGTCTGGCTTCAAGTGACCGGGTAATTGGATTGCAGGTCACAAACCTGCTTGGTTGGAACCTTGCTGGTGGGTCAAGCCTGCAGTTTTGACAAAGTCAACCCTGGAAAATTCTCTTCCTCTGGTATCACAGATGAATATATCCAACCTGGACACTTTCCTTGTGAAGATCATCAATCCTGTGCTAAAGTTGATCTGACTAGAGCAAAAGTTTGTTACAATGACATGGGAGACTTTAAGGATTATGAAGTACCTTCTCTAAAAGAGCCAGAAGAGATAAGATGCAGCCAAGATAAGGATCAATCATTGATTCCCTTGTCTTCTGGGTGTTGTAGCAAAGATGAAGAGACTGAAAAAGATCATCAAGAAGCGGAATCAGTGGTATTTTTAATCAGCCAAGTTGAGAAAGAATCATTGGTTGAAAAGATAGTAGTGCCTCCCTTTTCTCCACCTGAACCTTTGACTCCTGAGAATCCTGGTACCAACCCACATGGATCTTCTTTCATCCCTCTTCTTGCTCTAGCCCATTGCAAAAAAGACTCCAAGGCTGAACTTCTCCACCCTGATGAGATGCAAGAGCCCCAGGACTAACCTCTGCCTACTGTTGCCATTGTTTCCTCTATTGCTGATGAGCTTTATGACAAACTACTGGTTGACCAATCTTTGTGGGAGGAAGAGCCCACTTAAATCCAAAGTGTTCTTAAGAAGATTTCAGTGGACACCAAAGTTAAAGATGGTCTCTCTTTAATCTCTACAAGGATAATTGGTTGCCATATGTATGCCTATCACTCAGAATAGACTCTGTAGTTGCCTCACACAAAGCTACAGGTCATGGAGGAATACAAAAGACCATTGCTCAGTTACAGAAGCATTGCTACTGGAAACCATGCTTGCCTTCTGAGGTTCAAGAGAAGTGCATCATCCACATTGAAGAAGAGGTGATACAGTTCATCAGTATGAAGCTTGGATTGATCATTACCTCTGCTGCCTTCCAAGTTGCCCTTGATGAACTGAAGAGAACAATGATATGTGCCTCTTTCTTATATCTTATCCTCCTCAAGATCTCTATTGAACATAACATTCTCATCCTTACAGACATGGATTATGTACTGTCTTAACAAGAAGAGAGTAGCTATGAACTCTCTATTAGTCATTGCTCTGAAGTTCCAAACTTCTATCAAAGAAGCTATCCTATGGTTAGAAGAGAACGCCTCCCTACTGAAGCAGATCCAGATGAGAAGATTGACATGTACTATTCTGGTAACACAAAACAAAAGGAAGACTGCCTCTCAAGTCTGCCAGTCATTGGCCTTGTTGCTTTTTTATATGATGAGATGCACTTTAACCCCCTAAATGACCTGTCTTTGTGGGGGGAGGATATCATCACAGCACATTCTTCTCTAGAGAACTCTTTGGTGAGTGCAAATGCAAAGGATGATTGTCTATTCATGGAATACAAGTACCTATGGATAGCTAACATATGCTCCTCCTTGCAACTGGAATCAGTGAATGTTGATCAAGGACCCACTGGACGTGTTTCCATACAGAGAGCGCTATCCAAACAGTATCACTATCAGGAATTGATGACCTCCCACAAGAACAAGACCACAAATGCATGTAATGGATTGCTCTATCATCCTGCCATGTTACTCAGCATTAGGTACTACAGAACTTCTGACAAGCCACTCCTTCAACTCTCCCATGGACGCCAACTTGACTTGCCTTGCTGCCTGCTCTCCCTGATGAAGCATAGACTGTATGTTGCCCCAGAAGCCTACCTCCAGAAGTTGCCCCAGGTCTTGATCAATACAGAGGCTGAAGCCTATCATGCCAAGTTGAACATCAAGAAGAAGGATGTAGACCACACTTCCGATAGCCATCCTACCCTCCCCTTGTACAATGTGGGTGATGCTGTATACTTCTATAGTAATAGAGAGTATGGATGTGAAAACACACTTGTCGTGCTATGGTAAGGAACTATTAAGGCCAACCAGAAAATGGATCCTGAGAACTACACTAAGGATCCAAATACTGGCCACTTGATTACTAGAGTACACAATCAATACATGTATGCTGCTTCTAGTACTCATGAGTAAGCCCCCTTTAGGACAACAATCTGTAAAAAGAAAACCTAATAAAAAATTCCATGGGTTGTTGTCCAGATTTCAGAGAAAGAAAGGAATAAGGCCATATACAGTGAAAAAGACTTTATTGGAATAATTACCTGACATATGCAGCCTTTGAGTCTGATACCCTCTATTTATAACATTTGACCATTCTAGTTGTGGGAAATGTTTTAAATTAGGTGAATATTAGAATGGTCAAGGTTATCAGTGGAATTAATCCTGGTAGTCAAGGCTAATTGATTCACACCCAAATCCGTTGGATCATATGGATTTGCAATTCCAATTGTATCTTGGATGTTACAATGATTTGGCCGACCTGTTACATTGAGTTGGATTGAGTCCAGGAACTGAAAGCAGCTTCCATAATGGGCAGCTGCAAGCTGCAGCCACTCTGGGGTAATGTACATCCACTCTTCTCTGTCAGATTGTCTGGAACATCAAGATGGAAAGAACACGGATGCAAGAGCCTGGTGGACACCAGAAGATCCTGTAATGTTCCTGACAATGGTGCAGGTGTTAATAACACTCCTGCATTCATTGTGCAGCCAGTATAGTATATAAACTTCACTTTTTTTCTAAATAAAACATATACTTTTACATATTACCTACTTGCTTTTACCCTCTACTTAGTTGTTACCTTAGATTTAAGGGTAAAGACTTCAGAGTCTATAAGACTTGTATTAATTTGTGTATAGGCCTGTAACATACTCTCCAAAGCTAGCAGTATAGACGTTAACCTCTAAGACGTCCATAAGGCCTAATACACAACACCTCCCAGTATTGTTTGGTCACTTCCATTGAAAAAATGTGCCAATACATCCGCAAGTATGTCAGAGAGCTCCTTCAAGAGTTCCACCAACTGGAACAGCCCTGGCGTGCCCAAGTAGACTCTACTTTAAACGCCTATCTCACTGACTTTGAACAACTTGTGCAACAACTTAACACGTTCAGTGCTTATTCCTTTGACCAATTACAGCAAGTAGCAGTCCATGCTGCAAAGGGCCTCTGCAAACTTGGCAAGGACTTTGATCAAAAAAGGGCTGCTACCTTGCCACCATTGCCAAACACCAGACTCAAGTAAATGGACTGTCTGCCTCCAAAGCAGATGCCCTGCCTTCTCCTCCATCTGAAAAGCTAGCAGATAGAGAACAGAGGCTCTGGGATGCCATTTGAGGTTTAAGAGCATCTACCCTCAGTCAGTATTGCCCCCCCCAAAGTCCCTCAGCCTGACCCTCAAGTGCTTGCGCTAACAGCTCAGGTTGCTGAATTACAACAAGAGGTTGCTACTTTGCGTAAGGCAATGGTGTCTGTAGTTAGTCCACCTGATGTTAGGGGAAAAAGATGGTTTTTGCCCTGGATTTTCAGAAGCCCCTATTTATTTTTCTAGAGAGTTGATAGCTCTAGCCAATGAAGTGGACCTCCTTAAGAAAGATTACTCTGAGCTTGATAAAGACGTACAAGAACTAAGTAGAGTGGTTGATTCAGTAAATGACAGGTTTGCCCCTTGCCTTTTAATAGGCCTGTCTCTTACTTTCTAACTGGCTGAGCTGTCCTTGGTAGTAACCGCACAGGGCTAGCGCCTGGATGTTACTGAGCAGCAGAACACCCTAGCTAATAATATGAGCACCTGCACTGCTGACACCTTGACTACCCTTGAAGATAGTGTTTGCCAGCTGTGGGCCAGGCAGCCCCCCACCAAGTCAGAAGTAGAGTTCTCCCTGCGTATAAATGTACTTGATAGTAACAATGGTGGACCAACTCCATAAGCACACTTCAAGCCTACCTTCAAGCATGTCTTTGCCCCCAAAACCTCAACCATTGCAGCTTTTCTAACTATCTATAAAACTGCCATGAGAAGAGCCTTGGATGAGGTCAATAAGGAACACATTATGACCTGCCTACACCTGGTTTGCCAAGAGGTAGTAGTGCCAGAGCTGTCCACCATTGAAACCTGGTAAAATATGAAACAACATCTGATTGACACGTTTGGCAGTGACCTTAGTTTGTAAGTGAAGAAGGACGCCACCATGCACATTGCTTTCAAACCAAAGGAGACCCTAGCTGAATTCACAGATAGATTCTATATGGAAGGACAACAACTGATCACAAGCTGCCAGTTGACTGCACATGAAGCATACATGGCTTGCGCTCAAGCCCTCAAGGTTAACCAATTCCTGTGTCTTCACTTCAAGGCCCATAAATCCATGCTTTCTTCCATGAAGAGCATAAAGACACTGTTTCAGGATATGCACCTTACCCATTCTGGAGCAGTTGTGTGGTATAATTGTGCTACTTCTACCTCTGGTTTGTCTTCACGTGGCCTGTGTATCCTAACTATGAACTCGCAGAATTCTCCTTGATAACAGGGCTGCCATAACTTTGAATAAATAGGTCATCATTCCCAAGTCTGCACCAATCCTTGAGTTGAAGGAGCTGATCCCAAAGAACAGACGGAAAAAGACAGTCAACCTAGAGCTGGAGACACTCTTGGTTGACAATTCTTCCCAGTCTCCTCCAATTACCCCCTCCATTGCTGACTCTGAGCCTCAGATTCAGCAGGCTCCTCCCATTCTTCTGCTATTCTGCAACATATCTGATGACTCTGACATGGACAATTCTGATGTAGAAGATCCTGATGCCTATAGGTATTCTGTCCTGGCTGTTCCAGAAACTATTGCAGTCCCTTATAAGCTACGTTCTGGGAAGACTACTACGACCACAAAACCTCTTCCTGAAGCCAATGAGGTTGTTTCTTGCCCTTACCTCACCCAAGCCAAGAGATCTTCTGTGCTTGTTGAGTCTTCTGAAGAAGCTGCTGAGGTTGCTGACCTGTGTTAAAAACGTCTCTGTCTTGCTCCCTCTCCAGAAAGTCTAAAGGAGTTCCCGGGTCTCAGATGCATGATTAAAAATTGGGAAAAAGAACTAACAGAAGCCCAAGACATTCTGGCTGTCCTCCCTCCCTTTGGTTGCACCACCACTTGTGTTGAAATATCCATCCAAAAGGTGAAAATTAAGGCTGTCTTAGACACAGGGTCTCCTGTTAATGTTGTCTCCTAAAAGCTTGTCAAGAAGCTCAAACTTGCCCCCAACCTAAACTATCATCAATTTTATGGCACAGCTTGGCTGTCCATGACTTGCACTATAGGAGCTTATTCTGCTCTGCCCATGCAATTTGGCAAGCTTCTCTTGGCTGCGCCTGCTGTTGTCCTGGAGAACAAGAGCTATGACCTTCTATTTGGTACTCAATTCCTTAGAGAATATAAGGGATCATCAACTTAAAGGATGGCTACCTCTCTATCTTGGGATATGAGGTCCCTCTGATCTTTGAAGAGCCAGTTAAAGTTCCCGGGAAACGTCTCAAGACATGTGCCTTGGAATATCCCACTGGGGTTTTTAACCTCAAATATTGCACCCACTCTTCAAAAAATGAAATGTCCCCATGACTTGTCCTGCGTCTGAGGGGATCCCTCTCTTAGCCACGTCCGCTGTCACCATCCCCCCTGGCTCCCAGGCCATCCTAGACTCCCAAATATTGTATGAGCTGCCTGAGCGTACATTCCTAGAGTTGTACTTTCCTCCCTTTCTAGGACGCAAAAAAACCTATATCTGCCCAGGAATCTTGGATGTCTCCCATAAAGACCCTGTTCAACTGCTGGTTTCCAACTTGGCTGATCTCCCTATACATGTGTCTAGAGGGCAGGTTGTTGGCTATGGCAAGTTGTTGAATGCTCCTGACGTCCTATCTCTCCATCCCTTTGGTACGTTTCAGGACTTTAACTTACCTGAGGATGAGCCACAAGACCTATCATTGTTTGCCACCCTAGATTTTCTGCATACATCTCCGGTTCAACAGAAAGAGGTGCTTAACCTACTGGACCAGTTTTGAATATCCTCACTAAAGATAACACGGATTATGGGTTAGCCAAAGGCATCATTCACCAGATTGATACCGCTGATGCTCCCCCCTTTTGTGCTAAACCTGCCCGCCGCAGTCAATTAGAAGATGCTCAGATGTCTAAAGAGCTTAAGTAAATTTTAGATGCTGGACTGCTTGATCCTTCCCAAAGTCCATGGGCTTCCCCCTTGCCCATAATGAAGAAGAAGGATGGAGGTCATTGTATTGTGATGGACTACTGATGCTTGAATTCCTTAACCAAAAAGTATTCCTACCCCTTACCACGCATTGACAATGCTCTCCGCCGCCTTGGGGGCTCTAAGTTCTTCTCTGCCATGGATATGGTATTCTGGATACTGGCAAGTTGATCTCTCTCCCAAAGATAGACAGAAGGATGCATTCATCACTTCTGAAGGATTTTTTGAGCCTACACAAATGCCGCAAGGACTCTGCAATGCTCCAGCTACTTTCCAACAAGCCATGGATACCATCCTTGGTGATTTGAAGCTCTTGTGTGTTTTAGTGTACTTAGCTGATATAATTATCTTCAGCATCACCTTCACTAATCACTTGGCCCATCTTAAGGAGGTGTTTATAAAGATTTGTGAGGCTGTACTTAAGTTAAAACCATCTAAGTGTGCTTTCTTCAAGGAACGCCTTGAATTCTTGGGGCATGAGGTGACTCAGACAGGAATTTGCCCCATGACTAAGAAAGTTGAGGCCATTGAAAAAATGCTTCTGCCCACTCACCTGAAAGAAGTCCAAGTCTTTCTGGGCATGATGGGATACTACAGACAGTTCATCCCCAATTTTGCTGACACTAGCAAACCCCTGGTCCAGCTGCTGTGTAATGTCCCTTTCAAATGGACCGCCAGTCAACAACAAGCCTTTGAAGCCCTCAAACAAAAACTCAAAGAGGCTTCCATATTAGTATATCCTGACTACAATAAAGAATTCATCCTATATACTGATGCTAGTGACCTGTCTATTGGGGCTATCTTGGCTCAACTAGACAATGAGGGTGTGGATCACCTTGTAGCCTATACTTCTTGTGTACTGAATAAGCATGAGAAGAACTACAGTGTGACCAAGAAGGAGTGCCTTGCTGTGCTGCATGTTGTCAAGCAGTTCTGCCACTATGTTTATGGCACCCATTTCACTGTGGTTACTGACCATGCTTTGCTTAAATGGCTACAACAACTCAAGGAACCCAAAGGACAACTAGCTATATGGGCTCTCTGACTGCAAGGGTATGACTTCACTGTGCTGCACCACCCCGGGATTCAACATCAGAATGCTGACAGACTGTCCAGAATGTCCATCCTTGCCCTACACCCTGCTGAAGCTGACCTATTATATGAACTAATTGGATATCCTTTGTCATGGATAAAAAGACAGAAGAAGTTTGAGTTGCCCTTTCTAAGCTATCTGAAGACACCCTCATTTTCAACAATCAGCTTTTCAAAAAATTGTAAGACCAATACATGCCTTATGTACGGCCTAGTCTTTGCCTTTTGTTGGTGCTCCAAGATCATAAGGAGACAGGACAAGGAGGCATTGTGTTGTGTTTGGCTCCAGGAGACAACATCCTGGAGGACACAGCAGGAAATCTTTATTACAAAAGATTTGAGGTTCAAAGCTAGCCTTGGGTTAGCCTTCAGGGCAAAATTAAGGGTATATACCTTAATTTCCTGGAAAACAAGATGTAAAAGTCATTTTGGCAGAAAGGACAGGAAAAGCTTGAGGATTATAAAAGCCAATGCAAATGTGGATAAACTTGTCTTTATTAGGAGTAATGATTCTACTTTAAATAGTTGACAAGAGGCGGTGATCACTCAATAAGAAGACAGAGTGGCTGAGGGGGTCACGCTGGGATGAGGTCATACCAGGATCAACCACAGACAGGTACAATAATCTGGAATTGATGGATATTGAACCAGACCCATTTGCAGAAGGCAAGGAATTTCTGAATTTGAAGGCAAAACCAGCCAAATCTTTGCAACTATCAATATTTGAAGGGCAAATCAAAATAGCATTAATAGCGCAATTTACAACACCTTCCCCCTCAAGATTGGACAGAGGGAGTTGATACTTACAAAGGAATTTGGGGTGGACACAGGCAAAGGGACGGCCAGAGAATAGTAGCTTCACAGTGTACTCAACGCCTTTCTTGAAGGTAACCTCACAGGGCCCAACCCAGAGGGAATCAAGCTTATGGGCTCTACCACCTGTACAATTCTGGTAGTAGAGAACTAGATTGCCTACTT
This sequence comes from Entomophthora muscae, assembly GCA_014839935.2. Taxonomy (NCBI): domain Eukaryota; kingdom Fungi; phylum Entomophthoromycota; class Entomophthoromycetes; order Entomophthorales; family Entomophthoraceae; genus Entomophthora; species Entomophthora muscae. The sequence goes on from QTSX02007106.1 coordinate 719,368, forward strand.
GGTATTCAGGGAGGGGGGCTCTAGCAGCATTGGATGGAGAGAACTCCAAAGCCTTAACCTTATAAGCAGTGGAGTAGGCAGTTGCCTGGATGTCAATGATACGGTTGATTAGGTCTTTCACGTGGGTCTCAGGATTTGCAGAAGTCTCAAACTTGATCAAAGGAGGTCCCAAGATTGAGGGGGTAGTGGACTCTTGTCTATAAAGCATGGCAAAAGGGGATTGACCAGTCACCCGGTGTCTACTAAGGCAGTAGGCAAAGAGGGAAGCAGGGAGGAAAATGTCCCAATTGGAAGCGTCAGAGAGCATGAGTTTTCTTATGATGGATACCAGGGTGGAGTTTGCTTGTTCAACAGTCCCATTGGTGGAGGGATTATATGGCGCAGAGAAAGATTGGTGGGTACCCATAGCTTCAACAATAGAGATGATGAGGCAAGCAATAAAATTGGTGCCATTGTCAAGAACAGGACTTGAGGGCAGCCATTTCAATAGAAGATGTCTTGCAGCAAGAAAGTAGCCGTGGTCCTAGCCATTATATCTTTTGTTGCTCTGGCTTCAACCCATTTGCTAAAGTGGTCTATAGCAACCAAAATAAACCAACATCCCAACCTAGACCGGGGGAAGGGTCCAACAGCATCAATACTCACTGTATGGAAGGCATGCTTTGGAGGGATGAGTTGGAACTGGTGTTGGGAGGGACAAGGACGTTGGAGTTGACGGGAATGGCAGGAGGCAAGGACATCAGGGATCAAGAGGCGCATGTTTTCCCAGTAGAAGTTTTTGCATAGCCAGTCATGAGTCCTGGCTATGCCTCCGTGGCCAGTATCAATGTGAGCTTGGAGGATGATGGCTATTCTCATACTAGGGCAAACATAGGGTAGGTAGGCATTGTTAACCTTTTTGAAGAGTTGTCTATCACAAATTATAGTGTCCTTGGATAGGGTCTGTAGGGCCAAGCGTATGTCTTTGGGCTCAGTGGTCCATGAGTCAGGATATCCTATTAGCTTGTATAGTCAATCAGCGTCAGTGGTATGGATAGCCAGGATTGGAATCCTTGATAGGCCATCAGTGTTCTGATGTTGGGCCCCAGGACGGTTTACCACAGTTAAATCATACCCTTGCAGACGTAGAGCCCAATGTGCTAGTCAACCTTCAGGTTCCTTTAGCTGTTGTAACCACTTGAGGGAGGAGTGATTGGTGACTACCGTGAAGTGGGTTCCATAGATGTAATGCCAAAACTGTTTCACTACATGCAGCACTGCCAAACATTCCTTCTCGGTAACACTGTAGTTCTTTTTGTGCTTATTAAGGACCCTTGATGAGTAGGCTACAGGTTGATCTACACCTTCATTGTTGAGTTGGGCAAGGATAGCACCCACAGCTACTCCACTAGCGTCAGTATACAAGATGAACTCTGTATCATAATCAGGATAGACTAAGATAGGAGCCTCCTTGAGTTTGGCCTTCAGCGCTTTGAATGCTTGTTGTTGGCTGTCAGTCCAATCAAAGGGGACGTTGCAAAGCAATTGGACAAGGGGTTCACTCAGTTCAGCAAATTCAGGGATGAATTGTTGGTAGTATCCCATCATACCAAGGAATACTTGTACCTCTCAAATATTTGTGGGAGATAGCATCTTGTTGATGGCTTCCACATTGTTATTCATAGGGCGGATTCCAGTCTGAGTGACTTCATGTCCTAGGAACTCAAGAAGTTCCTTGAAGAAGAAGCACTTGGAGGGCTTGAGTTTCAGGCCAGCCTCACAGATCTTGTTGAAGACAGCCTTGAGATGCTCCAAGTGGTCAGTAAAGGTAGTGCTGAAGACTGTTATATCATCCAAGTACACAAGGACACAAGAGAGTTTTAGGTTTTGTAAGATGGAGTCCATAGCTTGCTGAAATGTGGCAGGGGCATTGCATAGTCCCTGGGGCATACAAATGGGTTCAAAGAGTCCCTCTGACGTGATGAGCGCAGCCTTTTCTCAATCTTCAGGTGATAGGTTAACCTGCCAGTACCCCAAAGCTAGATCCATGGCAGAGAAAAACTTGGAACCACCCAGCTGTCTGAGAGCATTGCCAATTCTGGGCAAGGGGTATGAATCTTTCTTAGTGAGAGAGTTCAGGCGGTGATAGTCCATTACAATGCGGTGTCCCCATCTTTTTTCTTGAGGATCAGTAACGGGGAAGCCCAAGGACTTTGAGAAGGAGCCAGTAACCCAGCATCCAGAAGTTGCTTGAGTTCTTTAGACACTTGAGCATCTTCCACCCTACTACTGCAGTATGGTTTAGCACAAAAAGGAGGCACATCCCCAGTATCAATCTGATGAATGACTCCCTTAGCCAGGCCATAGTCCGTAGGTCCAGAGGCAAAGATGTCGCTAAACTGATTGAGCAGGTCCAACACATCCTTTTGTTGGATGGGAGACAATTGGGGGAAGTCAGCAGCGGTGAACAAGGAGAGAACTTGAGGGTTGTCTTTAGGTAGATTGAAATCACTAAAAGTTCCAAAGGGGTAGAGGGAGGCCACTTGCTCTGCTCCCAGTATACAACCATGCCCTGCAACCTGGCCTCTGGTTACTTGCATGGGTAGGGCCGTCAGGTTAGCAAGCAATAATTGTACAGACTCTTTGTGTGTTTGGTCTAAAATCCCAGGACACAGGCAAGGCTTGGTACGACTTAAAGATTCAGGTGAGTAAAGCTCCAAGAAGGACTTTTCAGGCAGCTCATAGGAAATCTGGGAGTCAATCACCACTGGAGAGCCCGGGGGATGGTGATAGTGACTGGCGCTAGCAGGGGTACCCCTTCTTCCGCAGGGCAGGAAGGAGGAGGGGTACACATGTTGGAGGAGTGAGTCCTATACTTGAGTGAGAAGATACCCGTAGGGTACTCAAGCACGCAAGTTTTAAGACATTTTCCTGGAAGGCGCGGAGGTTCCTCAAAAATCAAAGGAACTTCATATCCTAAGAGCAAAAGGTATCCATCTCGTAAGTTTACAATTCTGTTATATTCTCGGAGGAACTGAGTACCAACCAAGAGGTCATAGCTTTTGTTCTCTAGGACCACAGCAGAAGAAGCAATAAGTAGTTTCCCAAACCTCATGGGTAGAGCGGAGTAGGCACCAATGGCTCAAGTTTGGGCCATGCCAGCTGTGCCATATGACTGCGTGTAGTTGAGGTCAGGGGCTAACTTAAGTTTCTTCATTAGCTTGGAAGATACTATGTTGACAGGGGAACCCGTGTCCAAGATGGACTTGATCTTGACCTTTTGGAATGATACTTCCACACAGTTGTATCTTTCCCAAAGGGAGGCAAGACTGCCAACACATCTTGCGCAGCCTCTAGCTCATTTTCCCATTTTTCCAGCATACACTGTAACACAGGAATTTTCTTATACACAGTCTGTAGTGGAAGAGATATGGTTATGTTGTGGAAAAGAGCTTTGGCTAACTTGGCTGATTCCTCAGAAGAGTCTACCAAGACGGGAGGTCAGTGGGCTTGAGCTAGGTAAGGGCGAGCCACCATGGACTTAGCTTCACTTGTAGGTATTTGGGAAGTGGTGGTAGTCTTCCCAGAGCAAAGCTTGTAGGGTACAGGGATAGTTTCCAGAACAGCCAGGACAGAATAGCCATAACTATCAGAGTCTTCACTATCAGAATCTTCAGGCCCAAAATCACTGGGGAGATTGTGAAACAGATGAAGGATAATTGGGCCAGAGGAAGAGGGAGCTTCCTCATCAGACGGAGAATCAGGGAGAGATTGGTCAGCAGAGAGTGTCTCTGTTTCTAAGCTGACCTCTCTTTTCCCGCCTGTTCCTTGGGATTGCAACCTTCCACTCGGGGATTAGTGCAAGTGCGTGAGTGGTGTCTAATCTGGCCACAGTTATGATAGCCTTGTCTCTTAGCCTGCCCACTAGTACCCAGAGTCATAATATGTGGCATACAAGAGGTAGTCCCAGCATTATTGGCTTTATTCTCACGCACCACCGTACCTCCATGTGTCAAATGCATCTCTTTTAAGAGCGTCTTAATACTCTTCATGGAAGTGAGTGAAGCCTTGTGTGCCTTAAAGTGTAGACATAGAAGCTGGTTCACCTTCAAAGCATTTGAAAAAGCTGTATAGGCTTCCCAGGGAGTTAACTGTTGACTAGTAATTAAATGTTGGTCTTCAATATAGAAACAATCTGCAAACTCAGCCAGGGTCTCCTTGGGTTTGAAAGCAATATGCATAAATGCATCTTTCTTGACTTCCAAGCTGAGGTCTCCTCCAAACTCTTCAATAAGGAGGCACTTCATATCCTCCCAGGTGACAATAGAAGGGAGCTCAGGGACCACAACTTCCTGGCAAGTGGGATGGAGGCAGGTAAGGATGTGTTCCTTCTTGAGTTTGTCAGTAGCCCTAAGCATTGCAGTTTCATAAATGGTCAGAAAAGCAGCAATGGTAGAGGTTTTGGGATCAAATATCTGCTTGAAGGTCAGCTTATAATTTGGGTCAATAGAGGAGGACAAGGACTGGCTGTTTTCACCAGGATTGAGGACGTTAATGTGTGGGTTGCCCTCAAAATCAGATTCAGCAGCAGGTTGTCTATCCCAGAGAAGTTGAAGGCTTTCCTCTAAAGTGTCCAAGGTAGAGCTATTTTGCCCACTAATGTCTCAGGCAGTTGTGGCAGCAGTCCCAAATTCATCAATCTTGATTTGTTGTACTGCCAAGGTGCCAGCAATCCCATTGACACAGGTAGCCAGGGAGGTGGTCTGAGCAACCAAGGGGGCAACTTGTCCATTTAGAGTCTCTGTAAAGCGGGAGAGGTTTTGGACCTCTCTTTCTAATGTGTCCTGCCTATCAGCTACATCATTTGTCACTTTGGCAAGTTGATCTAGAGCACGCACACAGTGGACCCAGGGTTGACCTTCTAGACCAGGGCAACAACCATGATTGTCATGGGCGGGAGTATTAACAACTTTGCCTTATTCTTCATCTTCAGTTTCAGATGACAAATCTTCAGAATTAGAGAGGTGCTGTCTTAAGTACTGGAGTTCACCTTGTAAGGTAGCCACCTGATCAGTGAGGGCGGCAATACAAGAGTCAGGCATAGGTTTGACTGGAGGGGGGCTGCACAAAAGCTTGGTTTCTAGTGGTAGCCTTTAGCTTGGCAATGGCCTCCCATACTTTGGTTTCAAAATCAGATGGGGTCCCAACAGGAGAAGCGGGAGGAGTCACCTCAATAGAGGCCACCTGGTTTTCCACATAAGTTTGCACTTGGTATAGGGTGTTGCCTAGTGCAGCCTTATCCAGACCTTATTGATGCTGCAGGTAGCAGCCCCAAGTATTGACATGAGCTCCAATTAATTTGAGTTGCGAGTTGACATGCTCTCTGAATTGATTGAGCTCACTAACCAGAGTCTCAAAGTCCTTCCAATGGTTTAGCAGAAAAGCCTCAATTTGCTCACGCCAGGCTGCCTGATGTTCATCCAATTTGCATAGTCAATCCTTTATGTATCCAGGGAGCAAGGAACAAAGGGAGTTCAGGGAGGTGGTTAAATTTTTCTGTGACGCCAACAAGTCATGCTGGTTGTCAGAAATACAAGCAAAGAGACTGTGTGACCATTCTTGGTAGGCCATATTTTGAGCGTGGTTATTTGAGACAGTAAAGGCTATATCATCTAGCAGTTGATTCTGGGATCCCAAGGCAAGTTGCTGGTGAACTAGGGCAGGTTGGATGAACTGGTTAACCAACACGCCAATAGTATCCATGGATTCTATCAACACCGGGGGGAGACCAAAGTCCAAAAGAAAGGAGTAAAGGTCTTTGGAGGCATACCTGGGACAGAGGCCAGGGATAGAGTGCATGGCTACTGTGCCAGAATGAAGTAGGGAGCGGGCAGCAGCACGGGCTTGCTCATAATTGAGAGAGAAAGCAGGAAGGGGGGCCATGAGGGCCTGGGAGACAGAACCAATACCATAGGATTTGCAGGAGCATCAGTGATGTCTTCTTCTAGAGGGGGACTAGAAACTTTAGGTTGATCTGGTAATTTGGAAACAAAGGAAGAGGGACCAGAGAATGTGCATGGGAACAGGGTAATCAAGGGGCTTGCAGCCCCTGTAGTGAGCACCATTTTGTTGTGTTTGGCTCCAGGGGACAACATCCTGGAGGACACAGCGGGAAATCTTTATTACAAAAGATTTGAGGTTTAAAGCTAGCCTTGGGTTAGCCTTCAGGGTAAAATTAAGGGTATGTACCTTAATTTCCTGGAAAACAAGATGTAAAAGTTCTTTTGGCAGAAAGGACAGGAAAAGCTTGAAGATTATAAAAGCCAACACAAATTTGGATAAACTTGTCTTTATTAGGAGTAATGATTTTACTTTAAATAGTTGACAAGAGGCGGTGATCACTCAATAGGAAGACAGAGTGGCTGAGGGGGTCACTCTGGGATGAGGTCATACCAGGATCAACCACAGACAGGTACAATAATTTGGAATGGGTGGATATTGAACCAGACCCATTTGCAGAAGGCAAGAAATTCCAAACTCAAAGGCAAAACTAGTCAAATCTTTGCAACTATCAATATTCAAAGGGCAAATCAAAATAGCATTAATAGCGCAATTTAGGACACATTGCCAAGACCTATGACTGGCTCCAGAAAAACTATTTCTGGGGAAATCTTTGCCTGCTGATTCCAGACGTCATTGCTAGTTGCCACAACTGCCAGCTTTAGCAACCTCAAGCTGCCTCTCACGAGTTCAAGCTAGTCCCCCTTCAACACGCTTTTCACACTATCAGCATTGACGCTGTAGGGCCTCTCCCTTGCTCCTGCTCTGGTTGCTGCTTTAACCTAATTGCTGTTGATCATTTCAGCAATTAGGTAGAAGCTTGTCCTACTAAGGACATCACTGCCAAGACAACTGCCGCCTTTCTGCTGCAAGATGTATTCTACCGCCATGGCTGCCCTCAAGTGTTGTTGTCTGACAATGGGACTAGCTTCAATGCCAAGTTAGTAACCTCTGTTGTTGAGGCCTGGGCTCTCACCTGTCTTTCTCTTCCCCCTATAATCCTTATACCAATGGGGTGGTTAAGTGTGAAAATTCAACTCTGGTTTCTATCATGAGGAAACTCACTTACTCTGACGCCGCCAACTGGGATCTATACTTACCTGCTGCTCTCTTTGCCTATTGCCTTAGCAAACATTCTGTCACTGGGTATTCCCCCTTTTTCTATGCTGTATGGGCGTGAGGCCACCACTCTGTTGCTCCTGGGGGCCCCTACTCTCCTTTGATAAGGCTATGAACCCTTATGACCATATCAAAGGTCTAATTAACTGCATCATTGACATACAGGCTACATACACGTCTGCATATAAGACCAAGATGATCAAGCTCTCTCCTTACAATGCTGTCTGTTCCCCTTTACCTGAGTTCAATATTATAGATTGTGTTCTCTATTATCAGCATAGAGTAGGAGGAAGTGCTTACAAGCTAGATACATTGTGGGTTGGGCCTCTAGAAGTGACCTTCAAACAAGGGTCAGAGTACACTGTGAAGCTCCTCTCTAGTGGTTGTCCTTTTGCTTGAGTGCATGCCAAGTTCCTCTGCAAGTATCACCCCCCTAAGGCCAATCTAGAGGGGGGCAATGTCATGAATGCTGCCATTCACCATATTTTGATTTTGCCTTTGCTGGGTTATTTCCAGGACAAATCTCTCTTTTTCAATTTTGCCCTTCAAAATGAGGCTGGCCCCAAATTGGGAAATACAATTGTTCAGTTTCCTGATCCTGCGCAACTCCCTTGCCCCACTCATGCTTGTGGTAAGTGATCCTACCATCCATGTGCTGTTTTGTGGTATCACAAACCACTATATATTACATTTCTTATTTGCCAATAAAAATTAAGTTCTATTCACATTTTTATCTTTGTGTCTTCTGTAGTTCCGCGCTTTTTCTAGCCAAGTCTAGCAGATATTGTTCAATCAGGGCCACAAGGTAATTGCATAGCCTTCCCTGCCATTCTAACCAAGACTTAGTACAAATCCAATCCTAAGGTTAGGATTTCCCGGTGTGACTCTGTGCCACGCCTCAGATCATGACATTGGTACCAAGCTCAATCTCTGGATAACTCTGAGAAAGTCCCCAAGGCTCCACCTTCTAGCACCTGGGGGATGCTGCAACATTTACAGTTACTCCCTCTTGGGGAAGCCATTCCTGGAGTGATTCCCTGGCTGATGAATGATCAGTGGCACTTGTATCAAATGCTCATTGTATATGGTGATCAAATGTTCTGAATCCTAATTGGAACACTACCCAGACAAGCTGTATGACTGCTGTTATGTACATGGACAGCATGTGGCTTACCTTGATCTTGTATAGTCCCCACTATTCATATCCAATAAAGTATCATTCTCTTTATGAGTTTCCTCTTTATTCTGTTTGTTATACTTCCCAGAAGTATATACTTGATATCACTATATAGATGCTGGTGATATGTAAGGGGATCTGGTCTTGAATGGACTTGGTTGGGTTAAAGTTTGGTACTATGGGTACCAGAAAAATCCTGGGGTTGATAGGGGATCAAGATCTATATGAATCACGCCATGCCTCGGTAAGCCAGATGTATCTGGGGATGGATGGTGCTGCAGGGCTCAGCCTTGGAGTATCCACGATATAGTGGGTTTCTGAGCAGTGATCCTAAGGGAAATCGACCCATCTCGGAATAAGATGGCGTCGACCCTGAACCCATTGCTAAACGATGTAAACTTGTTGGGTTCGATCTGTTCCCATGCGAGTTATCTTTGCTTGGCGCTGTAGCTTTGTGCAGGCTTTGGTGCCCTAAGATCTGACATTTGATCTGATATCTCGAGGGGTGATCTACAGTAAGGCCAGCTTTGTCAGCCGAGCACACAGTTTCTGTGGCTTGCCATTATATGGCTCTACAACGGCTTTATAACCTGTTGAGATCAGGTCAGCGTAAAATTGGATCCACTTGGCTCATAATGGAAGCAAGGGAGCTTAAAGTTAAATAGATCTAAATCTATTGTGTTTTGATTTCATTCTCATCTGAGTGGATTTTGCTTTAGGCTGGCTTGGTTCTGTCTATCTCCCAGCTGTGAAAGCTACTGTACGGAAGTTTCAAAAAGTTCATAATAAGGCAACTTAAAGAAGCAAGAAGGATAAGGGAGTTTTATTGAATAATAGTTTTAGCCTTAAGACTAATGTAGCTTGATCCTAGTGATGTTTAGGGATCAAGCATGGGTGGAGAGGATTGTGTGGCTGATTCCTTGTGATTGAACTATCAATTCATCAAAGTAGGAGTTTGAGTCCACTCCCTTGACACCAGATAAACTAGTTCGGAAGAGTAAGCTTAGTGTTAAGTTAGCGTTCACAGCTTATTGTAAGGGCAAAACTATGCCATCTATCTTGGTTGGTGGCATCAGTTATGTGCCGCCAGGATACTGAAAAGATAGAGTGCAGGAAACTAGGGATAGACATATCCAAAGTAACTTATTGGAGATGATTATTGATTGGGTTTCAAGATGTGAGCTCTGCACTTATCAGGACGGTTTGAGTCCTGATGTCGCTTTGTGGCTATTCAAGCATCTGCATGTTTAAGCGTTTATAAGTTTGGAACTGTTTCCTTAGACAGGTTTGACTACAAAAGAATGGTTGGTAGTAAAGCAGATGAGTTTTGGATGATAGTACCATGGATAAGTATGGTTTGAAATGAAAGCTGCTGTATCTCGAGATGTATATATATATTCGATGCTTACTATACAATATATGTGTTCTAGGGTAGTTAGAACCAAGTGGCTTGATAAGGTACCAGGCTGCTTAGGGTTGTAGGGGCAAACCTAAGCAAAAGCCCAGGTGGGAGTAGAGTTGGTACTAATTGGGCTGACGACGAAGCCTGTTTGTCATAGAATTCCAGGCAAGAGTGGGAGGAGCCTGTGGTTTGACGGAAGTGGGTGCAGGTCGGATGGGGGGAGGCGATTCTGGAGGCGAGGTAGAATCCTGCTTGTTGCGGAATAGCTTTGATAGTTCACGGCTATTGCTGGCATTCTGAGCGCGTAGGAAATCCAAATCAATGGTTTGTTCGGAGTTGGGGGTGACTAGGTGCTCGGGGTACGGGCCAGATTGAGGTGAAGACGCAGGGCGATGATGATAGAGCGTGGAGTTGGTTGTGCTGGTGGGCTTTAGGCGATGTGAGGGTAATTCTAAAAGTTGATCAATGGTTAGGCATGAGCCAGGAGCTAAGGGTGTTGGGTGGCTAGGAGTGACGCAGCTAAGGTCTACTTCCTTACGCAGAACCCAATCAATGTCGACTGCAGAGAAAAACGCAACCGATTGAGGCAAAGAAGAAAAGCCAAGCCTGTAGGCAAAGAGCGAACGAGTCCAGAGATTGGCAACTTGGAGGGCCATGGCAGTGCGGTGTGCGTCGTGCTCAGCAGATAGATAACGCACCTCGTCATGAACTGAGATCATAAACCGAGCGTCAATATGGAACTTTCGGATGAGGTGGTCCATGGCTACTAAAAGCAAGTGCAAGTAGTCAACGCCGCTGGACTGAACGACCCAGTTGATGCGTGAGGTAAGGTAGCCGCCCGAAACAGCGCTGGGGAGAAGGGCATTGGGGATGGCACAACCCAGAACAGGGGTGCGAGGGTCATCGGAGTTGGCAATTTCCTCGAGTCGGTTGAACATGAAGCTCTCGGACCCGCCATACCAGTAGGATCGATCAGCAAACCTCATGCGGCGGTCCTGTTGACCCTTGGTTGAGCGGTACAGCTCAGTGGCGCGCTCTTTGGCCTGTTCTTGAGAGAGACTGGGGTTGAATTGCATCAAAAGCTGAACTGCAAACCCAATGCCAGCACCATAGATGCGGCCATAGTTGAAGATTTTAGCGTTGCCACGGCTGATGCCAAGGATACTGGCAGTACGCGAATGCATGTCAGTTCCGTCAGACTTGGAGCCCTGCAGCGTCATCCAGCCAAAAGCTGATGCGCCATGATGACGAAACTGAGCATCCCCGATCAACGAAGAAATCCATAGCTCTTCGGAATCAACATCAGCACCAACTATCTTGTAGCCGGCAGGAGCCCGGATCATAGCTTTGAGCTCGGAGCCGATGCGGGACTTCTTGGCGTTGCTGGCTGTCATCCAAGTGGCTTCAACTGCGCGCCGCGTCACCGTCCCCATGGTGGCGATCTGCGGCAGGATAACCCCCTCTTTAGAGTCAACACCACGGGAAGGTAGCCCAAGCTCGGATTCGCGCTGCCAGACCACAAACTGGGATTTGACCCGATCTCGTGCGGAAATCCAGTAAGCACACATGGCGTTCATCTCCAAAGCCTGGCGAGCCAGTGGGTATTCGGACGATAGCGTGCCAGCTTCAAGGGCCGCAACATAGTTCTTGGCTAGCGGATTCCCACACCGACTCTCTTCGCCATCCTTGTGTGGAATGCGGTAGAAGCGCCGGTTCGAGGTCGCGGGGAATTCTTCATACAAAGGGTCAGAAGGATCTGTTGGAAAGTCAATGGCTGGTATATTCTGATTAAATTCATCGTCCATGGGGACATGGTAGGTCCATGCATGGTGCTTGGAGTGAAAGATGGGAAATCCCATCCATTTCAGTTTAAGGAGGTAGGGCGCTATGCGGCTGCGAATGGTAGCATGGATCCGCTTGGTGGTTGAGTTGTATAGATTGCGGTACCACATGGGCTTTCCGGGGAGCAACTGCTTGGCGTAGGGACGCGGCTCCCCGCCCTTGGCGTACTGTCCGTTGGCCAAAAACCTGGGTTTTGTCATGCGCAGAGGCACCAGCGTCCAATCTAAGCGTGCAAGCCACGGATCAGCCATGGGGTCAGGGCATAGTAACGCCTGCTCCGCCAAGGATTCTAGTTTGCTTTCAATGTCCGTTAGCATTTGCTGGTGCAGCGACTCAGCACTATCAATGTATGAAGGCCAGCACTCATTGGTAGGCAGAAATCCTTTGCCCATTTGCAGGATCCCTGCAAACGAGGCTGGATGTGGGCATTTATCGAAATACTGGGGCAACACGCGGCAATAAACCTTGTGTGTAGCATCGACATCCTTGGCACAATACGTCATAAGTTGGTTGAAATCTTGGACAACATCTTTCACCTCACCAGTAATGAAGATGTTGCGTAGCTCCTTGTCCAACTTTACACCACAGTACAGCTGGGCCACTGCTGCCAGATTATTGGTGCTGCTTACGTCAAAGAAGCCGCTGGTTTCTTCTTCTTTAGCTATGCACGCTTCATCATTGCGCATAAGCGCCTTTTGATATTTAATCCACTTAAGACGCTGTATGCTGCTTAATCCACCCACTGCTACATGCAGACTCATGGTGTCAATAAAGCCAGTGTTGGTGGCTCGTAGCCGGTACTCCCCAGCAACACGACCACGGTCATAGCTGGCATTGTGGGCTACAACGATACTATGATCACATTCATTTAACGGAATGAGATGATCCCAAGTATTCACGGCTTCCCCGCCAAGTGCCTGCGCTAGCCCAGGCGATGTCCAAGAATACCATGCTTGGGGAGATGCTGCGCATGCAAGTACGGGATGGTGTCCTATCTGAACTAGGACTTCAACATCAAATACTAAAAGGGGGTCTGCTGGGTATGCAACATGCGAAACTTTTCCATCTACGCCGTATCGTGTCCATCCTGATATTTGAGACCATTCAAGTGGGATGGGAGGGAGGGAGCTGCGGGCAAGTTCCTTAGCCATTGACAAATATGGTTCAGCAGCATCGAGTCCGATATTGTAAAAGTGCTCTCCGATGCTGCTGCCCATCAGCTCCGGAGGATCAAACGTTAGAGGCTTGGTCTCCTCATTACGTTGCTTGCCATAGATTCCCTGTTTAGTCAGGTGCTCAATCGACAGATTATCCACCACAGGATCAGAGACGGCGTCTTCTACACCCCCAAAAACTCTGTCCCTAAAGGAAGCTTCTAAAAGTTGAATACCGGCATGGTTGACCGGCGCTTTATTTATCAGAAAATAGCAAATGCACTTGATACCTTTGCCAGCGAGTAGAGTTGAACTGAAACGAAGCACTGGTCTGAAATAGCAAGATCCTTTACTCTTTGGGGTTCAGTAGATCGAAAAAAGGTTTGTTTACCTTGAATATCCGGGCTGTTGAGGATAAAGCGAATGACCTCATGGACAGATCTTTTAACAAATACCACTAATCAACTTAACTCTTTCGATAAATCAGCTTAGTATTACAGTTAATCGGTTGGTTTTAAAAAGGGCAGTTTATTCTTAACGGACTATTTAGGTGAATATCAAACCAGGTTAATCTTTATACTAGCAATTAAAAGTGCAAAATGGCTAAACAGCTTGATTTAAAATTTTAAGCGTTGATTTTTTTTAAAAAAAGTGCACTATAAGCTTATATAACTCAACTTATCTGTGCTAGCATTTAACGCCTATTTTTCCTAAGTTTAGATCATATAAAACCTGAGTTGATGGTTTTTAGTATTATTTCAAACCCCACAAATTTTTGTAGCCTATTTAAGGTGAGTAACTGCTTTTTTGTACGAAGATATAAATTTCTAATCAAACGAAACCTTAACAAGGATTAAATTAAAAGACAAGCCAGATGTTGAACCAAGAAAAAATTTGTGAAGATGCTTGGGTTTAACAGTTTTTTGCCGCGCGATATAGAACTTTGATTTCGCGTCCTTAAAATATAGGGAAACATCCAATGTTCGGAAACTTTAAGAGGCATACCTAACAGAATTAGAAAGATCAATAAATCACCAGATCTAGGCAAGCAACTATCAACCTACCTAGAGTAATTAATTTAGCAACCCTTTGAAAATAACTTGCTTGACGTAAAAAATTGACTCCCCAGCCTCTCCTAAACACTTCAATCCAAAATTCTCACACCGATAAGAGATTCAAGATCCATACTTTCAAGTCACCCATCCCTTTTTAGGCTTCACACATTTTTCAACCAACAAAGGCTGCTGCGTATAGATACCCCACCATTTCAAACCTACAGCCAATCAAATCAAACATATTGACTGCAATTGAAAGGTGGGTATTGACACAGTTTTGAAGCATATCTAAATTCTTCAACTGAGATCAACCCTCTACCTTTTATGATTAACACCAAGTAGTCACCATGCTAAACCCAAGGCAAAGATGGCCACCATGATATGTATGTATAAAGTTACTCCCCTTTAGCCTTGGACAGATCCATCTTCCCTCAACAAACCAAGAAATCCCCCCAAAAAATCCTGCTAAACCCTTGAATTTGTTGGGGGATTTAGCTCACACAATTGAGAACAGATGTTCTGGCCTACCCTTCCCAAGTCCCCACCAAGCCACCCCAGTTTGCCACCCCAACCATAGAAGAACCCCTGATCAAATTGGAATGCTTATTGGCCTGGGCACACCCCCATTTGAAGCAGATTCATCCCAATCAATAATCCACTTCCACATTAATGGTCCCATCTGACCTAAATTCTAATAAATCCCCTCTGCCTGACTACCTGGACATCCACAACCAATCAGAGTTGACCCTAGAAATTATGGTAAACCATTCCAACCACCCTGGCTCAGGGTTAAAATTTTTATCTTTAGGCCAATCAGAATTGCCCCATACTCAGGTACCCCAAAAGGGGTACCAATTCTTAAAAACATCCTTTAAAAAAGAGAAGCCAGCCCCCTGGGTCCTTGCTTGTCTATTTTTCATAATAAACTTCTAAAACATGTGCCCTGGCCCCATGTCCTTGGTGCCCTTCACTTTAAAAATAAAAGCAAAAATTCATTTCAGACTTGGTTCCAGACCTATATCTTCATCCTTGCGGTCCTCACGCCTTCCAGCGGTCTTCTTGAGTTTGGGCTGGCCAACCCTCTTGTTTGGACATAAAGACCCAGCCTTTACCTGGTTTGCACCCCAGAACTTTCCCAAGGCATCCCAGATTCCCCCAGGAAACTCAGCCATACTACTCCCTGGGTTCAGATTTGTGATCCACACTCTATTTCCAGCCCTATCAGTTCTTTGCTCCGCCTCACCCAAGCTGTTAGCTCAACTCTCCCTTCCTCTTATCATATTACAGGAGAGCATCCAGCCCAACTTATCTACCTGTTGGGTAACCTTCCTGGGCAGACCCAAGGTTTAATGGTGAGAGGGGGTCCTTAACAAAGAGGCTCACATCTGATGAGGACAATTTCCATTCAGTTGCTGTATACCATCCCCCTCCTCAGAGGTGATGGAGGACGGCCTGCTCTTTCTAAAGAAAGAGAGTCCTTCCCCAGTGTTGTAGACATGGTTTTCCTGGGTGTGGCCAGGCAAAAGCGCCACCACCCAGGAAAACTCACCCAGAAGCCCCACCCACTTGGGGTGATGGTAGATTTAAATCTAGCACTCGATCACAGCTGGGTGGTGGAAAGGGAAATTGGGTCCAAGTGGGGTGCAGATGCCTTGCGCCCAAATTTTCTCAGAACTGTTGCTTTTGAGTCAACCCCTGACCTCCTAGGAGGTCAGGTAACAGATTAAACAGCCATCATTGGTGGTATCTATAAGCTGAGGGAGTACCAAACATAAGGAGGCCACCTTGTCACTATGCACCCAAGGGCTTTAATAGACAATAATCTCTAACAGATTGCCTTACTAGTTTGATATTTTTGCTTCATCTAAAACATCTTGCCCCATGATTCACTTATTTTGGTACCTTCCCATAAGATTTTTAATAGTGAGGTTATAAACTGTATTTTTGACCTGTTGAAATCTGGGTAATCTTCCTCCTCCTGATGAGACAGTTCCTGGCTTTATGCAAAGCTGAGTGTGGATGTTGCAACTGAGATTTAATCCTTGCCTATTAATGTATCTCACAATACACAGGGGGTGCTTGATGAGCCGCCCTGTGACGTGTCTAATAGCATGGATCAATCTGATGGCGATGTTGAATTGTGGGGACTATCTCCTAATTAGAAGCTCTGCCAATTCAACACGCTGATCCCAGCGCAAGTAAATGTGCACATTTCAGGATTCCCCCTGACATACTGAACAATATATACATTTATCCATACCCTACTGGACCACCAAAACACAAGATGATCTAATCCAGCACCACAAGCCATGACCAGGATGGGTAAAGATTCAGCCTTGGATTGTTCTTTGAACCTAGATCTAGAATTAGAACTCTTCGCTCAAAAGTAAACTCCTAATCAACTTGAGACAATTCTTAAACCAGAGCCAAACTTGAGAGAACAGTGGCCAGACTTGAAATAACAGTGGTCAAGCATGGAACCGCTTGGAGAGGACCCAAAAACAGGTCAAAAGCCACAACAAGCGGAACAAAATACCAAGGGCCCAGGACTTAAGTCTAGACTCCCCCAGCATATGCCAGAGCTTCCTGACAACAGTGCAAAAAACACCAGCAATTGCAGCATGACAGCAGGAATTGAAGATTTAAAATTTTTGCTGCTGCTCCCTCAATCAAGGAAGCTGCTGCAGAGAAGGATGCTTTCAAAAAGAATTTGAAAATTCAACCTCTACCAGCCAGGCTTTTATAGCCCATCTATGGCCCGCACAGCCAGCTGCCAGGTGTAATACCCAGTTACTTTAGGTACTACTTGCAGCAGGTATGGCAGGAGGTTGGAAAATTGGAAGTCAGTCTGGGCGGTGATGATCAGGTAGATGGTCATCAACCAACAGAAGACCTTATCATGGAGGTTGTAACTTCCAAAGCTCCCGGCAAAGTACATTAACACATAGTACATGGAGGTGTGCACCACAATGAACAGCATGGAATGCAGGGACACTAGGGGAGGCCAGGAACCAAAGTAGGAGGAGTTGATTTGTCCAGGGTCATAGTGGGGATCATGACCTAGCCCTTCTGGTGAGGGGCCAAAGAACTCTGGTCCTTGTTGATAGCCTCCAATCCCAAGGCAAGCTGTAAGCACAGCTGTGAAGATGAGATAGCTCATCTTCCTTGGATTGGAGGGAGTTGGCAGGGGCTAACTATTTAAATTTGACTTAAGTTTTAAGTAAAATTTAGCTTTATTGAGGGGATTAAACTCAATAATAGCACAAGCTACACTGAGGGGGATCCTTTATTTATAGTGTGCCCCACTGTGCAAAGTTTTGCAAGTGGGAGTAAAAACAGGGGATTGGGGATCCCAAAAGTTTGGAAGGCGAGACTTGGAATTGGTTCTTGGGGATAAGGTCAAACACTTGTTCTTGTACAATCTGTTGTTGATTTGGAAGTTCTTGACTGAGGCCAATGGGTTCTTGTGGGCAAGAGGTCATGTGGTGGGAATAAATCAAGGTACCCTTAGAATCTATTTCTGTCTTGGGGCACATGATTTGGTTGGAGCCCAGACTCAAGCTTGTGACCTGGGAAGCAGCAACCCATTGGTCATGGGAGGAATTATTGCTCACATGTAAAACTTGGGCTTGGCTTTCTTCTTTTGGGCAGGAATAGTTTTTAAAATCTGAAACCATATTCCTCTTTTTTTTCTGGATGGCAGTCATTTTTCAGGAATATTTTCCCTGCATCCAGGGATTTTTCTAATTGGCTGCACTTTATGGGGGCTTCTGGTTGGCTGGGGAGTGGGGCCCGGGTGGGTGGCTGGCTGCCAACTGGGACCCCGGGGCAAGCGGGTGGGCTGGCAGCAGGGCCCCTGGCGGCTGGGTGGGTGAGTGGGCGGGAGCCTGGTAGGGCCCTGGCTGGCGGGTGGGCAGGCAGGAGGCTGGATGGAAGCCTGCTGGCGGCCAGCTGGGTGCTATGGGGCTGGCAGCGGCGCCTACCCAGATGATAAAATATTCCAGCATCTAATTAATTCCATTTCTCCTATTGGATTTTTATTTTCCCCCATTAAAGGGGGAAATCCATGTTGAATTTTTGACTCTTGACAGGGCACCTCTCCATTGTTTTCCAACATTGCCCCCCAATAATAATTTGGTTTATGTCAGAAATATTCCTGACACCAGGCCTCTGCTGGCTGTACGTCCAGCCAGCCCCCCACTCCCCTGTGAATAAATAACAAACTGGGAAACTAGAAAATGAAATTTCCCTAAATTCTAATTTGGGGGAACTGCTACCCAAATTGGGGAATTGTGTCAGGGATCCAAGCTTGGGCGGCTGGCCCATCATTTTCAGGGATTATGCGGGCCGGGTTTTTTGTGGGCAGAGCCCACCATAAGAAAGGAGCTAACTTAAAGAGGTAGGAGAAGGGCTTTCCCACCCAGGACCACGGGCCAGTGGCAGGGATTATAGTGTCAATCACCCCTGTGAGGGGGATATATACAATCCCAAATAGCTTGCCAGTGTGATCAGCTGGGAGGTTGGGTGAGGAGGCAGGCATTGGCTTGGGGTTTGAATGCAGTTTCATATCAAGTTTATAGGCAGGCAGGTAGTTGAACTTGCCTCTTAAAAAATTTGATGACAATAGAATCCAGGGGCCTTGACAGCTGTATCTAATTGCTGATTTTATGCGGGCCAAGGGATCTAGTTCAAGGATCTTTTCTGGTGTTGTAACTGTGCTGTTTTAGCAGAGTTACAAGGGGAAAATATTTACAAGATAGATAATAATCTTTATTGAGAGATAGTGATTATATAGTCATTATGAATCAAGGATAACAGTAAAATGATTGTGTTGATCACACGGTTGGATGATGGGGGGGCTTGATCCTGATAATGATTCAGGCGCCAAAACAAGTCATCCACCGTGAAGGATCACCATTTGTTAATGTCAATGGATTTGGTAATTTGAGTTGACTTCCTAGTTTGGCTACAGGTCACTGGATAGTCAGATTGCAGATCACAAACCCGCTTACTCAGAACCTTGCTGGTGGGTTGAGCCTTCTGTTTCAACACCCTCCCCCCGGCTGAAGATTGGCCTCCTCAGAGGGTAGGTTGCCAGGGAGGTTATCAGGAGCCCAGGCGCCGTACTGGACTAACTGTTGTTCTGTTGCTGGTAAGATGGTTTCTTGTTGTTTTTATCATGCCTTGCAGGGTCTTGATTGGTGTGGGGTTCCTGTCCACTAGTCCCCAAAGTGTGTCCTGGATCATATCCAGGGACTGGCTGGAAGGGTTTGTCATTCTCTAGTAAGGGAAAATGTATCTCAGAAATATGTATAGGGGCCAAAATGGCCTTTTATTCACTCTCAGAAGGAAGATCCACTTAGAAACCTTCTGGTATATGGCCCAGGAGGTCAGAGAAACAATATGGATTTGCTAATACTTGGAGTCCTCCAACAATATCTTGGACTCCTTGTACTTGGTCTTGGACTCCTGCTCCTTAAAATTAGACTCCTGCACTGCGCTTAGGATCCAACTCCTTATTTCAAGCTCCAGCTCCTTAATCTTGGGCTTCAGCTCTCTTTATAGCTCTAGTGTCCTTGTTATTCCACTTGTATAAGTCCAATCAAGCTCCTGCTGGCAATCAAAAGGCTTACAAAAACCTCTCAGCAGAAACTTAAAAGACCCAGAAAGAACTCTTTAAAAGACCCAGAAAGACCCTGTAACTTTCCAGCTAGCTTCCTTCTTATAGTGTCCTTTTCCCAACGGTTCCGCCTTCAAAATGGCTTTCTTCAGAAGCTTAAACCATTGCCACTCACTTTTACCTATAATAACTTAAGCTTACATACATACTTTCTCAAAAGCTTAAAGTATTAATTCACTATTTCCTTGCTTATACTTTAAGCTTTTGGCTTACAAACCAATCATTTTCATCAGGAAACCTGTCAGAACTCAACCAATGAATGCAGAGCGCAGAAATAGACCTTTTCTAAAGTTCCACCGGGATCCAACTAGGAAAATAATTTCCACAGCTCAAACCTCTCAAAGCAACAACTCTTTGCGCACCAAAGCGTTAACTGGTCCATTATTCTGGCACCAGTCTTCCCTTCATTCAACTTAAACCAATTTAAATAGTAGAATACTATTTAAATTGGTCTTTTTGGACTTTTTCAACGTTTTCTCCATATATTTATAAATATTGTAAAATCCAGGGAAAACATCCCACCAAAACA
The DNA here is from genome assembly GCA_014839935.2 of Entomophthora muscae. NCBI lineage: Eukaryota > Fungi > Entomophthoromycota > Entomophthoromycetes > Entomophthorales > Entomophthoraceae > Entomophthora > Entomophthora muscae. Next base: position 739,365 of record QTSX02007106.1, read on the forward strand.
ACTTTTTATCCAGCTCTCATAGCAACATACCTTCATCTATCCTAGGAACTTAATAAATAAATATCTTACCCACACTTCTACCCACATTTCTTCTTGAGTTTACTACTAAGCCAAGGCAAAACATTCCACATTTTCTCACCTTGGCAAATCAATTTGGCAAAAGTCTTGGCTCATTTCTACAGACCACCAGTTCTTCATCATCATATTATGGTCCTTCAGCCAGCTCCTGTATCATGATCTTTCAGTCCTTCAGCTTATCCTCACTAGGAACCACCTCAGTTCCACCTACACAATGAACCCTTTTGGTTCCAAACTTCAACTTGAACCAACAGTCCCTCAACTAGTCTTTACTGTGATCATAAAGTCCTTCTTACTAGTCTTCTCTGCTGATCCCATGAACCACCTTGGTTCTTTATCTCAGTCCCCGTTACCAGAACCTGTAGACCCAGGCATGAGTCTACATTAAACTGGTGTTTGACTGGGCCCTTGCAAGTGGCAATCCACTTAGGCCATCCAACCATAGAACAATAAAGTCTATGTCGTTGTTTTTACTCACCCAGGTGATTAAGTCTGGGCTTTCAGTTGCAAAGTAATCAGCTTTACTTCCCAGAGGCCTGATCACACCAAGTTCTGCAGCTGCTTCCCCAAGCAACCGCCTTGATGACACCTCTGATAAAATCCTTGCCCTCCAATGCTCACTTTGGGATCTTCCCAAAGCTCCCATAGGGACATAGACAAGGACACCCTACCAGTCTTTTAGGTAGGATGCTTGCTCACAGACCTCCTGTAAGCATATCAGGGTACGTAGAGCTCTCAGAGCTCTTCCCCTCCCTGGCAGCCCGCGCTACCCGCCAGGGGTCCAAAAATTATAGCCCTGATAGCCAAGCTATCTATCATGCTGGCACACTTTCCTACCCTGGCAGCCCACGTTACTTGCCAGGGTCTCAACAACATCCAGCCTGAGTAGCACATGCTACCCATCAGGTTGTATTACTCCCCCACCCCAATCAGCCACAGTTCCCTGCTGGGTGAGGACCTCTAGCTCACAGCAGCCAATATCTTCTCCTGGGTGGAGACACCATCTGCCTCTAGTAGTCTTTACACCTACTAGCTAGGCCTTACCTTCCCTAGTAGCCATCATTCCCTACTAGGCTTCTACATACAGCAAACAACCAAAATTTTACTTGGCCAACATTAGCCCTGCCTGCAAATCATCAAAAATTTGGACTGTTACAGTTGGTCATGATGTAGAACCTTATCTGGCCTGTGTTTGCCAAGTCCTTGAACTAGGTAAGTGTTATTTTTGTTTACCTTTAGGATTATATTGGGTCCTACTTTTTTGGCTGTAGCTTGTTTCTGTCTGTGTTTAGTACCCAGACTTTATCACCAACTTTGTGTCTGTTTTTTATGGGGACAAACGTGTTCTGTAGTTGTCTTTCTTCTCTTTCCAGCTGATTTCTGTTGGCTTGAATCACCTGAGGTGCTGTGCAAAGGGGGACCTTGCTAGGTATTTCCAATTTTAGCCCTGAGAGAGCTTGAATAATGTTGGGTTGTGTGCTGTAAACAATCTCAAAAGGGCTCTTCCCAGTGGATCTGTTCACACAATTTTGGCACACAAGGAGTGTAGTTGCTAGCTGCTTATGCCAGTCCTCAGGTCTCCTGGCAGTAAGCTTGGCAAGGGCTTGTACTAGACTGCCATTTAGCTACTCAACCCGTCCATTGGCCTGAGGATGGTAAGGTGTTGTCACTTTGTGCTGGACCCTGTTCTTTGTGAGGTATATGTTGGTGTATTTGGAGGTCAACTTTTTGCCTCCATTGGTGATTAGCAGTTCTGGCTTTCCAAATTTGCTAATGATTTCTTTGCCTATGAAGCGCCACACGTTGCTGTCAGTGTGTGCCCTTACCGCCTGCGCCACTGGCCAGCAAGTGGCAAAGTCAATGGCTATGTTGATGTATTTCTTGTCATTATGTTTCCCGGGCATGGGCCCCAGAATTTCTAGGGCCCATATCTTGAAGGGTAACTGGGAGCGGATGGGCAACACAGACTTAGGTGGTATGTGTCAGGGATCCAGCCTATGGGGGGTTCTTGGGAGCTTGTGGGCAGACAGCCTGCAGTCCCAGCAGGAAGGGCCCACCACAAGATTAGTGCTAACTTTATAATATAATATAACAATTTGCCCAGGAGGGCCCAAGGTCCGCTTGCAGGTACCATCAAATCAATCAAGTCAGTAAGAGTGATATACATCACCCCAAATATCTGAGTGGAAGTGGATTCATTGGCCGCAACAGATTCTTGCGGGCGTTTGGGCTGCGGGGTGAGAGGTGGTGTCATTGGAACCAAATACACGGGCAGGTAGTTGTACTTGTTGCAGAATAGCAGAGGTGATATGTTGATTTTGGTGCCCTCTCTGTAAACGGTTTCTGTCTCTCTAATTCTAGCCTCTGGATTGTAGATTAGGATTTCCTCTAGGGTAAAATCTGAGTACGCAGGGTTGGGTGGGTAATCAGTGAAATGTACCGGGCCAAAAGGAACTCCTGGTGGACAATAGAATTTGGGTGGCTGGTCTGCGGTTTCTTGGAGTTGATGGGTGTGAGGTATGGAACCGCGGGAGGTAGACTGCAAATAAAATAGAACTAAAATGAAATATGTAATAACCTGGTTGAACCAAAGGTTCATGCCACTTTATTGCAAGAATGGCAATAGGCAACTTCCTGGCGGTCCAGGGTATAAGTATGCCCATCTGCCAAGGGTAAACTTTTACAAATTTCTTTGGCCTGGGTGCTGCTGTCTGCCAGGTTTTTCCACTCCTTGGTGGCATCCCTTGTGAGAGTTAATTCATTGGTTGATTTGAACTGAGAACACTCAAATTTTCTTAATAGGTTGTGTGGTTGGTCATCTCTGGGCAGCCCATGTTCTATAGGAAGCTTCTTTGTTTCCCCTTCCGTGGTGGCCTGGGTTATTTTGGGATCTAGGGCTTGGCCCGCCCGCTGATTGGTTGAGTTAACAGGAACCTTTAGCATGGGGAGTTTCAATGTAGGTGGTTTTGGTTCATCAAGATTTAGGGGATTCCCCAAAGTCAAATCCTGCTTTGGTTTGAGTCCAAAAATCTGCGAGCAGCTGGTCCTGCAGGCTGGCAGCCCGCAGGGTATCAGGGTTTGAATCCTGTAGTTAAGGTTTTCCTAAAGGCATTGTTAACAGGAGTTTGTCACTTGTTACAGGATGTCACTTCTTGCAAACTTTTCACACACCTGACATTGATCAAGGAATTCCTGAAAGTCCCAATATAGAGTTGGTCATCACACTTTGTGTTTGAGGAACTTGTAAAAGTTGCGGCTCTTGGTATGGCCCAGGTATCTATTATATTGTAGGATGGTGTTGACTCTTTGGTGTGTAGGATTATATGGGATATTATTTCCATCTGTCATCTTGCAGTGAAGTGTTCCTGTTGTAATTTCAGGCTTACAAAAAGCCTACGAGACAGGAACCCCTGTAAGGGTAGAGCCTAACCCTGTTGTCCTAGGACTGGTTGAATATTAAATGAAGACTTAAAATAGACATATGAATAAAGTTTATTTATTAAGAAAAGGAATAAGGGTATTATATAGTCACTCATTCCATCTTCAGGATGAACAGAGGGCAACATGAACAGTCATGTGAACATTCAGGAAAGGTTCTATTGATCCTAGTATATCATGTGAGGGATCTACAGAGATCAGATGATACTGGATAAGTCTTGGAATAAGGTTCAAGTCCCTAATTTCAGAGATATTGTCAGGAAGCCAGTCATAGGTGGAGGCATTGGGCGGCTCAGGGTGAGGCGCAGCCAAGCCGGCGGGTAAGGCCCACCATAGAATGGGTGCTAACTTGATAATGTAAGATACAGATTGACCCAGTAAGGACCAGGGTCCGGAGTTGGGGACCACAGAATCCACCAATCCTGTCAAAGTAATATAGAGTACTCTAAACAGTTGGGTAGAGGTGGTCTTGGCGGCGGCGGTAGGTTCCAGTGGGCGGTATGGTCTTGGGGTTAATGGTGGAGTCATGGTAACAAAGTAAACTGGTAGGTAGTTGTACTTGTCTTTGAACAATAAGGGCGGTATCTCAACCCTCTTTCCTTTGCGTCCTATGTACTCAGTACTTCTAGTCCTTGCCAAAGGGTCAGCAATGAGGATGGTTTCCAAGTTGTACTCTGAATAGGCTGGGTTGGGGGTATTCAGTAAAATGCACAGGTCCAAAGGGGGCTCCCAGGGGACGGTATAATGCCTGGGGAAATTTGGCAGATTGGTCTTGGGAGGGGGCGGCAGCCTGGTAGTCTACTTGACTGGAATTAAGATGGAAGATCACTAAGACTAGATAGGGTAAGCTTTTTTTGGACCAAAGGTTCATAAACTTTATTATAAAAATGATAATGTGGTCTTCACCATACCGCCGGGGTTTTTATACCATGGGACTTTGCTTCTTTGATCTTTGCAGGGTTCAGGTTTGCAGGCACAGCACTGGCAGGGTGTGGATCTTGGCTTTGGGTCTTGAGGGCAGCAGATCCAGGTGATGCCTGTTCTGGTGAGTAGAAGTGACAATGCTTTGTTCTGCTGCCACTGTTCACTATGTCACCTGAGTAGTTCAATTGCACTACCCTTTCTGGACGGTATGCTGGCAGTTGCTGGTGGTCATTGGCAGAGTTAAGAATAGGGTTTTTTTAACCTCCTTAAGGCAAGCCACAACCTCTGCATAGGTTCAGGTCTTTGGTGGCTCAAGGTTGGCATCAATCTGATGATCATTTGGGGAATTGTCCTTGGGAGACTGGTGGGTCTTGGAGTAACTCGTTAACTTGGGCATGCAAATTAGCAAGTGGGTGTTTCTTGTCCACCTTGCGTGACTTGAGTTGTCTTTGGAGGGTCCTCTGTAGTAGGCCGGTGGATTGCAGAGTAATTTACCGGTTTGAGCCTGTGTCTTAACGGATTGGCAGGTCCTGGACTGGTCTGGAGGGTTTGATCTGCCTTCTGGGGACTGGGGTTCAACTCTTGGGTTTTCAATACAAGTATTGAAATGTCATTCATGACAGATATGAGCTCAACAAGGCAGGCACTGGTTTGGAGCTTGATAAGAGGAACAGTGTATTATTATCCAGTAATAGAATCACAAACATTGCTGTATCTATGGAATTACTGAAGATTGGATCAAAGTAGAACAAGCCTTTCTAGGGTATTTTTGCATGGAGCGTGTGATAGTGCAATAATATTAATAGGCTAAATGTTGGCTAAGCCCAAATTGATAGCATCAATGATATTGCATATATGGATCAAATTAGTACTAAGCATATCATAGTGAGATATCATAATACCAAAATTCACGACAGTTCTATATATGTCTGCAAACAGTTGCTTGTTCTTGATAACTGTTTCTTTTGTGATGTATGTGGTACACAGAGGGAAATCTTTGTCCTTATTGTGGAGAACCAGGAGGGGCCAATCTGGGTCCAATCCATTTTCCCCTCTTATAGCTCTGACATATAGACAGGAGAGTGCATCTGCCATGGCAAGTTTGGGCCCTGGCTTATATTATATAATCATGTTAAATTACTCAAGGAGTTCCATCCAGCGTGCCTGGCGCCTGGAAAGATTGGCTTGTGTTTTAAAGTATATGAGGGAAATATGATTGGTTAGAGCAGTGAACTTCTCTTGGAGTTCCAAGTAGCAGCACCATTTAAGGAGACAGTGCATGATTACCAGCAATTTCTTATTTTGCATGAGGTAGCGGCACTTACTGTCTGTTAACTTGTGCAACTTGTAGGCTACAGGCAGGAAGATGCCATTGGTATTCTTGATGTGTAGTACACCTCCAATGGAGGAATTAGAGGCATCTGTCTCCATTTGGTAATCCCCATATTGTTTGGGATACTGGAAGATGGGGGCAGTTGTCAACTTTTCTTTTAAACGCCAGAAGCAGAGGTATTTTTTAAAGGGTCCATACAAACTTGAATTTGGTGCCAGTTTTGGCAATAAAGGTGCTGTCAGGACTCTGCAGTTGGGGATAAAGCAACAGAGATAGGCAACCATCCCCAAGAATGTACAAAGTTTTGACTTGTCTTTTAAAGGTGGCATTTTACAGATGGCTTGAATTTTCTTGTCACAGTCCATACCAGAGTCTGGCTGGACTCCCATAGGGGAGGCAGGCTGGGCCTGGAAGGCCATGTACACAATAGGTGCAATACAGACCAGGTAGTTGACTGCAGTAGCTAGGGGGCGCCAACTCCCATTATGGATACATCCTGGTTGGCCAGCCCCAATACTGTGATATAGACAAACCCCAACTTGCTGAAGTCCTGGGCAGGAGGCGCATTGGGTAGGGGAGGAGCAGCAGGAATCTTCTTCATAGCAGACAGGAGATCCAGATGATGGGGGTGGTAATACTCCACGTCAAGAGCAAGGGGTGGATTGACTGTGATGGCAGGAGTATAGCCAGGAGGATATGGGTAGGCAAGATTGTATTGTGTTGTGGATTCCCAAATAGATGCAAAAGAGAATAATTAAATTGGAGCAAAAATACAGTAGTTTTAAAAGCTATGGCAACAACCAAAAATACCTCAGATTTAAACAAAATCCAAGTCACGCAAGATTAAGGATTCAATTAATTCAAATATTTTTGGTTAATAAATGAACTGTCAAACCAAAAACAAAATTTCACTAGCCCATTATACAAAATTATATCAAACATCAAGCGGTGTAGTTCAAACCACAAATAAAATCAACTGACGCAACAAGTGAGATGGATGGATGCTATTCCAGAGTATATTATAATCCAATCAGGATTCATATGAGGCATCAACAGAAGGTCTAAAATGAAACGAAATTGGAGCAATCTAGAAGCAAGATTCCACAAGCACAAAACAAAATGAAGTCACACATTATGTGTAGTATGAGCAGCCTAAAATAGAAAACTATTGATTTAAAAGCCAATCAAAAGCAATCTAATTTAGGAACAGAGGCATTTAATTCATTTTAATGGCTCCTGATTTGTATTAAATGGTTTTGAGAACCTTCCAAATATGGACTCAAGATTACAATAAAAATAAATCATTCAATTTTAAATTTCTACTTTTAGTGATTTTATCCTAGGTTTTTTTACAATGGTTTTTAACAGCAATATCTTTGATGACACCAGCAGCTAAGCCAGCTTCAATGAAGGCAAGGCTCAGAACGTGAGGGTACCCGTTTATACCCAAGCCTTTGAGGCAGGTAACAGTGAAGCCGTCCTGTACTTGACCCCTGATCCATATGGCTTTGACTTGTTGAGTAGTCACTTAGTGTCTAGCTCTGCCCCTGCTCCCGTACCCACCCCCGCACAAGCTGCCCACCAACCAACCAATCAGGATGGCAACCTCAATCCAGAACAACTTCCTGCCACCACCCAACCTGCCCCCCTCAGCCAATCAGGCTTCAGCTCCTGCGGCCCAGCGCCCCAAGCAACAAATCATCACCGCCCAAATTCTTCAGGAAATTGTGGCACTGAATCTACAGGGTCTGTTCTGGGAAAAGATTGCCGCCCAGTTGCAATTTACCCAAGCTACTGTCATGCGGGAATTCAACAACCTGATGAACAGGGGGAATCTGATTGGGACAGCCAAAAAGCCCAAGAAGGCCCCCAAGTCCCAAATCAATGAGGCATACCCAATCATGCTTGACCTCCTCCAGCGGGACCCAAGCTTCCCTTGACCCAGGTCCAAAAACAACTTGCACACCACAACATATGAGTTTCCAAGTGCATGGTGGAGATCCAGATGCACGGAAATGTGGCTTTGATACAGATTCTTACCAATGTTGCCGGCAACCAATGGGATGGCGCTGAGGATTCCCTGTATGATCAGGTCATTGAATCAACCCTGGTCAAATACTTGAATAGTCTAACAGATGTTGTCATGAACATCTCCTACTACAAGCAATCAATAGCTTTTGATGATTTTGGCGCACAAGGAAGAGCCACCTCTCAAAAAGGAAGGAAGAAGGTCAAGAAGGGGACGTTCATTGGTGCATTTCTGGCTGTTTCAGACAAGGGTTTTGTCTACTATCAAAAAAACCCAGATTTTACCAATGGCTATGGGTACAGCCACATCCTTGGTGGATTACTCAACTCCTGGGATGGCTCAAATTCCAAGCACCAGGTTTTCTTGAGCCACTAGATGGAGGGTAGCTCCACCTCCCTTGAGGCCATCCAGGAACGCGGGCACCAGGCCTCCATGTACCCAGCTGGTCACACCAACATCTATCTGGCTGATGTTGTGTTCTTTAATATTGGAGATACACTCCGGGAGCTTTGCCCTCAGGCTTTAAACAACCTCTATCTTGGGGACCTTGACCAAAATTCTCTCTTTGGTCACCAAATGGTGGCTGACTTGTTTGGGCAAATTGTTTTTCATGTAAACATGGGCAACCAATCACATAAGGATAAGTGCCTTCCATCCTGTGCCACAGTCACCTACCAGTCCATCCAGCCAATGACAAACAAAGAATACCAACAACAGTATATGGCAGCTATCACTCAAAATCCTCCTACCCTTACCCCCGCCACCCCCCATCTTCCAGACCCACCCACCCAATCCCAGACCCCCCAGGCCAGCACTGCCTCTACATCTTCCTTCCTGCGCTATTCTGCCTACTAGAGATTACTCTTCCCCGCCCCAATAAACCCCCTGTTGCCAAACATTTTCTATTTATATTATCTTTATTTTGAATTTCAATTGTGTAATCTCTCTTTTTTTATAGTTGGATTTATTCTTTATGTTCAGCTTATTTCTATAAGATCATATATTTACTATGCCATGTATCTAGATCCAGAACAGTTATTTTTAGCTCTTTTCACAGCCCCTTATGATAATATTAACAATGATTTGGTGATCAGCTAAATTTGAATTAGAAAATATAGTGTTAACTGTTTTTAGATAAAGTTGTTACTGATCCAAATTCAAAACCTTAATGATAAACTTTAAGCCAATCAGGAGCCAAGTGATAAAGTGATTGTTGTGACATAAAGGGCCAGTCAATAATTCTTTGGTGCATGTGCACTAATTAATATGATTGGCTGGATGATTTTACATTGAGTGCCATTGCTGCTGTGGCAAGTTGTCAATGGACTAGTGCTAAATCAGCTGCTGATTGGGCACTAGTCCACCAACAACTTGCCACAGCAGCAATGGCGCACAATGGCCTAACAACCAGCCAATCATATTACTTAGTGCACATGCATCAAAGAATTACTGAATGACCCTTTATGTCACAACAATCACTTTATCACTCAGCTCCTGATTGGCTTAAATTTTATCATTAAGGTTTTGAAATTGGATCAGTAACAACTTTATCTAAATAAAATTAACCTATAATTTTCTAATTCAAATTTATTTGATCACCAAATTGTTGTTAATATTTTCACAAGGGGCTATGTCAAGCGCCAAAAATAATATGGTAATCAAGGAAACAATGCCAACACAAAGCAAACAACACATATTGAGATGAGCGTAAAACATATACAAAATGGGTAAAAAGATGGGATAATGTAGCAAATAGGAAAACAAAAAGGAATAAACAAAGAGGCAACAGTATCAAAATAATACATAATTTATTGGGCAAAAGCTATAAAAACATATGAAAAGGTTAGTAAAAAATCAATGAGAGAATTGGAGAAGCTTCTGAAAGACCTTGACTCTGCAATTGCAGAGATTAAAGAAATTGACCACATGGTCAAAGCAAAGTTGAAGACCGCCGTCCTCAAAGGCAAGAAAATTGACAAGGTGTTGGCCAAGGCGCTTATGGCCAAAATACCTGACACCCCTGCAAAGACAATTGAGCGTCTTATTAACATCCAGAAGATAGTGGACAAGGGCCTCCAGTTTAAGGCGTACAATCTTTCTACACTGTCTGTATGGGTTGACAACCCTGAAATGTATGCACATCTCAAGCCAGACAAGCGCGCCAGGAAAGAGGACACAGAATTTCCCACTCAACTTCTTGCGCCAAGAATGGCCAAGCCTGCCAAAGCCACCAGCAAAGAGGAAACACAAGAAGGTAACCTAAAAAATAGAATTAATAAAAAATTTCAAAATACTTACCTTTTTTTGTTAGAAAATGTTGTCGGTGAACTCTGCAGGGTCCTGGTCCCCTTTATCCCTGCCACATTCTACGCAAACTACGCCAATCATGTGGCAAGGCAGCTGTTTCTGTCCCCCCTGTTTTGCAGGAGCTCAAAGACAGGATCCATGGTACCTTCCCAATGTTGCAGGAGGCTTTAGCTGGGCTGACGCATGGGGAAGGGGCATCCAAGTGGGCAGTTGCTGCCTACAAGGATGCCTAATTGGTCCGCCTGGACCCAGTATCACTCAGTGGAGTTTACTGTGTAAACTCCATTGAGCTTGTTTGGGACGTCCTGGCAACGCTCCCATTCAAGAATATACCAGAGATGGGCCAGGCATATGCGGTTGCTTTCTTCTGCTTCCCAGTGGAGCACACAATATCTTACCTTCTGGAGAACTTTGGGTGTGTGGTGGGTAAATTGGCTGTTGCAGACACAACAGCTGTAAAGAAGACTAAGACCCTCCTGGCAGACTTTGGGCTGGCCTGGAGCGCCAATGAGACGGGGCTCCCTGCAGCCATGAAGCTGTACTTTGCAAAAATCAAGCACAAGAAAAAGATCAGCACAGTATACAACAAACTTTGTGAGTTTACAGAAGCCTTTGCTGGACAAAGGCTTCATCTTGTTGTTTACCTTGGGTATTTCTTCTACTTTGGAATGGGTGCCAGCATGAATCATTATGATCAAATTAGCCTGGAGGGTACACTCCACCACTGCTGATAGATGGGTCTTATGGAACTTCTTGTCCAGAGAAAATTACAGTATGTCACCATGTACATAATGGCAAACACACCCAGGAGATCTCCCAGAACTGAATCAATCAACTTCTGAAAGCACGCAGGAGAATGTTTAACCCAAAAGGCATAACATGGAACTGGATACATTTCTTTGCCTTGGAACGTCAAACACTCCATTCATTCTGTGATCCCAATCTTGCTTTGAATGCATTCAAGAGATCAAGCTTTGATAATAATCTTGCCTTCTCAACACACTGAGAAATTTGTGCTTCAAGAGGCAAAGGGTAGGGGTCAAGGATTGTGATGTCGTTCCTGTTCTATAATCTACAAGGTCTTTGAAAGCAACCTTTCTGACTTCTGAACAAACAAAAACAAATGATTGAAAAGCTCTCTTAAAAATGTAGCCTTTGCTAACATATCACAATTCCACTCTTTTAAAACATGCATCCTCCCTTCAGGTCATGTAACAGTAGTTAAATGTATAATAGTGATCAACAGTGACCTAAAGTCAAAAAATGAACTGGCTATACCTTTGGGAAGAACTTTGGTTCCCTTAGTTGCTTCAAAAGCTGCTGAACAGGGTTGAAGGTGACAGCAGAAAATCCAAATCATAGGCATAGGAACAGGGATTGACTGGATAGACATTGAGACAGCTGCTCTAAATCTGATACATAGCCAGCAATGGTATGCAAACTGTAATACCTGAATAACAGCCACCATCAAATAATTTTTCTTGAGAAGAGTTGACACACATTATGATCCCACCACTAAAACTACCACTAAGATAATAGGAAACATGAGGGTAGCATATAGAGAGAATTGAGGTGTGCAAAGTGCTAGCCCGCAAACCACAAAGATCACAGGCTTTAACTGAAATGCACTGTAATATTTAGCAGTTCTTGCCCCTAAGTTAAATCTAAGAATTCAGAGTAGTATTTTAACTGCAACAAATATGCAGTCTCTACACTAAAAAGTTTTCAGAACCACCAATATCCAACAGAACTGTAGGCAGAGAAGATAATTTTGGACCATTATTAATGATACCATACAACAAGAAGCAACCAGAAGTAGATTTATTTGCTGCAAATGAGGCAATCTAAGAAAGATCTTTCTCTCTAGTAGCTCGGACTGTGGCTAGGGAGGCGAGATGCTCCCTGAAAATAACACACAATCATTTCTTGCACAGCTTAAGGGAGAATAGGGCGGTCACAATTGATGGGGACTAAAGGCAACTCTTCAGATTCAACAACTGAAACCTTGGTGGGAAGGATATGGGTTAAAACATAGCCGGAGAGATTTTGGGTGATGCTGTAACTGTCACTTCTCCCACATCTTCAGGTTTGTTCAGGATTGACAACTGTAGCTGAGAAGTGCACAAGAGGAACACTTGCTGACAGGACCAAAAATATTTTTACTGCAAAGCCTTTTCATGAAAACCAGACCATGGCTTTTGGCTTTAAACCGGTAACCCACCTTGTTTATATCAACAGATTTGAGACCAGAGAAAGAATTTGGCTTAGCAGGGTACCTCAGTTGTGGTTAACAGGAACACCAAACTGCCAAGTCCTGGACAGTCTGAGTAAACTGCTAACCACAGCACTCAGAGCTTATTGACTTCAGGGACATCAATTGTACAACAATAAGCCAGGAAATGAGGAA
>QTSX02007106.1:751890-941405 GCA_014839935.2 Entomophthora muscae
TGTTTAAATCTGAGGTATTTTTGGTTGTCGCCATAGCTTCTAAAACTACTGTAAACAATTCCTGCAATAAGATAATGATTTCTGGGCATAAACTCGCTTTATTAAGATGTCAGCAGTGAGGAGGGCTTCTCCTCCTCACTACTTATACTTACTGGTAGTTTTGTGGCGTTTTGGGCCACCAGGGAACTGATGGCATCAAATTCAGTTGAACTTACAATTTTCACTGGAATTTGCTACTTGGGCCAGGGGGTGGGTGCTCATTGGTTGGTATAACATGAACTTTTCTTGAACTGCAGCATGACGAGATGCCACTGTTATTTATAGATCCCACAAAAGATTGAGCGCCCAATTGCGCAATCAAACAATCACGCTCCTAATGTATCATTTAATGATAGTTGAGAGGCCCAAATTTGATAATAGAATTAAAGAAAGGGATTTGAGGCTTGTGTGCCTCTCAAATTATGGGCCGTTTGTTAGTCAAAAGGGGGTTTTCTTGCTCTGGGAGATACTTGGAAGGGGTTCCCAAGCTGTGGGTTTTTTGCCTCTAGGAAAGCCAGCTGATTGTTGAGGGCATTCTGGGCCCTGACATTTCTGGTCATCAGGTTTGGTACTTCTTTTGAGACTATATGCCCCAAGAAGGGTAACTGTTTATGGAAGAATTGTCACTTAGAGGGCTTGGCTAACAGCTTGTGTTGTGCTATAGTGGCAAAGACTGCTTTCAAATCCTTATGGTGTTGCTCCACTGAGGGGCTGTATACAATGATGTTGTCTAAGTACACTAGTGCATTCTTGCCAATGTGGGGGGGCAAAGAACTCATTAATAAAGATGACAAAGGTTGATGATGTGTTTTTCATTCCAAAGTTAAGCACAACACACTCATATGACCCATATTTAGTGTGAAAGGCTTTTTTGGGTATGTCTTCCTCCTTAATACAGATTTTGTTGTATCCTGCTGTCAGTTCAATCTTGGAAAATAAAGTTGCTCCGCCCAGGGCATCAAAGAGGTTGTCAATAAGTGGGAGTGGATACAAATTCTTGATGGTAACTTTGTTTAGGGTGCAATAGTCAGTCACAAGGTGGAGGGTACCATCCTTCTTTGCTAAAAAGAATACAGCAGCACCAAAGGGAGACTATGAAGGGTGGATGAGTCCTTTTTCCAGTGCCTACTTTAGGTAAACATGGAGGGTGTTGTCTTCATTTGGAGTGAGGCTGTCAGGGATCTAGTCTTGGGCAGCCGGCCTGTTGTTTTCAGGGGCAACTTGGGCCAAGTTTTTTACAGGTAAAGTCTACCACAAGAGAGGAGCTAACTTAAAAAGGTAGGAGAAGGACTTCCCCACCCAGGACCATGGGCTGACAGCCGGGATTATAGTGTCAATCACCCCTGTGAGAGTGATGTACACAATCCCAAACAGCTTGCTAGTGTGATCAGTTTGGAGGTTGGGTGAGGAGGCGTGCATAGGCTTGGGGGGCTCAGGTGGTTCCATGCAGAGCTTGTAGGCAGGAAGATAGTTGAACTTCCCTCTAAACAATTTGGGTATTGAGAATATACATGGTCCTTAACAGTTTTATCTAACTGCAGATTGTACCTGGGCCAGAGGATCTAGTTCAAGTATCTTTTCCGGGTGTAGTTCTTATTTTCAGGTTTCAAAGGGTATTCTGTGAAGTGGATGGGGCCAAAGGGAACACCTGGAGGACAGGAATCTGAGGGCAGAGATTCAGGAGGGCTGGGATATCTTATATCAATTTGATAGATGACAAATACAAATAAGGCAGTAGCTGTGTAAGCCAAAATAACATAACCTATATTTAAAAATGGCAATAAGTTTGGAGCACAGAATCTATAGGCATATATAGAATCCCACCTCCAAACTTAGCATTTCTCATGATGGTTTCACCAAAATATTGGGGAAAATATGGGTGGGTGATCAGGAGGCCTGGGTGTAGGAGCAGCAAAATAGTACCTCAGCTGGGTGTTCTCTCATTGGTCAGACTGTCCAAATTGGTCACTTGATTTTCTTGATTTCTGTCTGTGGTCACAGGGCTGGGCCTAAAGCCCATGATTTCCCTTGGCAGGGGAATTTGATTGGCCATCAAAGAGGACTTCAGATTCATGAAGTTCACAGAGGATCTTTCTCTGCCTTCATTAGGCAATTTGAGAAGCTCCTCCTTGGGCATCATCATAATTGAACCTGTGCTGGTATTCTGGCTTTGGGACTTAGCAGGGGCTTCAGCTTACAGAGGCTCAATCTCAGAAAAACGCGGGCGGGTGGGTCCTTAGTCCATGGGGCTGGCAGCCTGCAGAAATTCAGATTCAGGGTTTGAATCCTGCCCTTGGGGCCAAGTTTCCAGGGGTAAAGAATTGTCAATCCTGACATCATCCCCTTCTTCCCCCAAGGGCCCTCCCTTCTGGTTTTTTTTGTTCAGATAGAGTTGTATGGCTACTTGGGCATTGGCCAAGTTATTCAGTGGTTCCCAAGTACATCCTCTGGCAGGTATCCTTTTCATTTGACGTAGTAATGAGGTTTTTGGTAATGGATTCTGTTGCCAATTGTGTATTTGACTTAATATTCCTCAGAGCAACCTGTTTGACTGGGTGAGGGGGGCTGTTTTGATCCGTTGGTGGAGAAGCAAGTTCCCATCCTTTTTAAACAACAGGGAGCAGTGGAACACATTATGAATCTTCCAGGAGGGGGTAGGTCCAGTTTGAAGGCAACCTCTCCAACTAGTTTGGTGATCTTGTGGGGTCCACTTTTTTTATGAGCTAATTTCCTGCAGGGCACATGTAGGGGTACATTCTGGGAGTCTATGTATACTTTGTCTCCAACTTGCAAGGGTTGGCCTGGGGTTTGTTTGCGGTCAGCAAAGGCTTTGTATGTTTGTACTGCACGGTTCAGGTTAATCAAGCATGTTTTTTGTGTGTCTTGGATCTGTTTAATACAGGAGCGCCCAGTGGTGTTTGATTCCTTCATGCCAATCTTGGGGTTCCAGGTGATTTCAAATCCATAGTTGGCTTTGAATGAGGACATGCCTGTGGAGGCGTGGTCCTTACTGTTGTAGGCAAACTGGGCTATGGGGAGCATTTTGGCCCAATTGTCCTGATCAGTGTTGGTGTAGCATCAAAGATATTGTTCAAGGATCTGGTTTACTTGTTCAGTTTGGCCGTCTGTCTGTGGTGGTAGGAGGTAGATACACACTGCTTGATTATTAGGTCTTTCATCACCTGTGTCCAGTAGTTTGACGTGAATTGGGGTCCTCTGTCTGTGATGATTTCCTCAGGTGTTCTGTGTTGAGTGAGGATGCAGTCGTGGAAGTGATGGGCTGTCTCTGCTGCTGTGCAATGGGTGGTGGTTGGTACAAAGCATGCCATCTTGATGAAGCGGTCTACCATGACTAGAATTGCATTATACAAGAGGGATGGTGGCAGTTCCACAATATAGTCCATGGAGAAGGATCTCCAAGGCCCATGGGGTATATCCAAGGGTCTTAGGAGTCCTTCAGGTTTGTTTCTGCGAGTTTTGGTCCTTCCACAGGTCTCACATCCCTTCAGGTACGCACTTACTTCCTGATCCATTTTTGGCCAAGCAAAATTCCTTCTGATGCTCCAGAGGGTTTTGAGTCTTCCTGGGTTTCCAGCCATCTCAGAATCATGGTAGTCTCTCAAGATGTTGGTTCTTATGTTCCCTTTGGATACAAAGATCCTGTTGTGGAGCATTGGCATTGTTCCCTTCAATGATTAGCTTTTTTGGTAGCGGGCTACCCAAGGATTTGGAGAGGTCAGAGGTCATGGATTTGATGAATTTGTCAAGTGATTGGGCCTTTAGTACTTCTGGTTTGCTGGCTCTGATTTTCATCAATCCCAGGTGGATGTCTAGGCTTGCTGGGTCCAAGAGGACTTGGGTGCTGTGGTTGCAATTTTCTAGGTGGGTAGGCACCAGATCAGTTCTTCTACTTAGGGCGTTGGGTACCGTGTTCACCTTTCCTGGCTTATAGTCTATAGTCAGGGTGTAGTTGGCCAGTTCTAAGTCCCATCTTGCTTGCTGTTGGTTAAGCTGATGTGGTTTAAAAAAGTAGGCCAAGTTGTTATGGTCTGTCAGGAACTTTGCTGGATATTCAGCGCCACATAGGTATTGGTGCCAATGTTTCAGGGTCTTCATTATGGCTAACATCTCCTTGTTTTATATTGAGTAGCTTCCTTCAGTGGACAGCATCTTCTTGTAGTAATATGCTACAGGATGTAGCATACTATCCCTTTCCTTCCTGAAGAAGGACCCCACCCACTGCAAAGTCAGACACATTGGTTTCCAGAACAAATGGTTTGGATGGGTCTGTCATGACCAGGACAGGGGGGAGGTGGAGGCAAGCTTTAGGGTTTCAAAGGCGGTGGTAAATTATGGAATCTAGATAAACAGTACCTTATCAGAGCAGAGACGGGTCAGGGGCAGCGTAATTTGAGAAAAAAAAATTTGATGAAATCCCTACAATAATTTGCCAGGCCCAGAAACCTTCTCACATCCTTTCTGCATTTGGGCACCGGCCAAGCTGTTACTGTTTCTACTTTGTCCTGCGCCATGGAAAACCCGCCGGTCTTCACTACATATCCTAGAAATTTGACCTCAGGCTGGAATAATTCACATTCTTTCAGTTTGGCGTGTAAGTTAGCCTGGGGGAGTTTCCCCAGTATAAGGTCAAGGTGTTGGAGGTGTTCTTTGTGTGACTTGTTGTAGATTAGGATGTTGTCCAAGTATGAGACACAAAATTGGTCAAGGTACTCCCCTAGAACAGTGTTAATCATCCTTTGGAAAGTGCTGGGGGCGTTGCAGAGGCCAAAGGGCATCACCAGGTACTTGTACAGCCCATATTGGGTTTTGAAGGCAGTCTTGTACTTGTCTCCATCCTTGATTTGGATTTGGTTGAACACATCTTGGAGGTCAATTTTTAAGTACACCTGGGCTCCAGTCAGTACATTGCAGAGGTTGTTGGCATTAGGAATGGGGTAGCGGTTCTTCACTGTGATGTCGTTTAGTTTTTGGTAGTTTACTCAGGGACACATTCTGCCGTCTTTCTTTCCTACAAACAGCATGGGTGACAATCAAGGGGCCTTTGACACTCAGATGAAGCCTTTTTTTGTCATGTCCTCTAGGTATTTTTTCAAGGCTACTTGTTTGCAGTGGTTGCAGCTGTAGATGGACCTGTGGTGTGGTTGGGTCCCTGGTAGAAGGTCTATGGCGTGATTGTAGATTGAATAGCTGGGGAGGTGGGTTGCTGCTTCTTCACTGAAGACGTGGTTCCATTTTTCTAGAGAAGCAGGTAAGACTCCTACTCTAGGTTCTACTTGTATGGTCATAAGTCCTTGGGTAAACTCCTCTGGGTTGGTGCAAAAGGGTACAGTGTCAAGGTTGCCTTTATCTCCCAAGTTAACATTTTGTTCTTGGTAATTGATGATGAGTCCATGTCTGTTGGACCCAGAATCTCTGAAGATTAGGGGGGGTGGTAGGCCTTTCAGCAGGATGAGAGACAGCAGGTATGTATTGTTCCCTATAACCAGAGGCAGTTCTTGTTTGCATTCATATCCCTTATCCTTTGTGCTATTTCCCATAATGATCTGAAGGCAGTTTTTTGAGGCAGATAGGCCTAGTTCATGAGCTAGGTCAGCATCAATGAAGCTTTTGTCTGCTCCAGTGTCAATGAACTCCTTCAGTATTTGGAGTGTTCCCTTGGCGTTGACTAATACTAGGATAAATTTTTACAACTGGGAGGAAGCGTTTATTTGGGTCAAGGAAATGGGGGCTGGGTTTTTCTTAGGATAGGCTCTGGTCAAGTGCCCTACTTTGTGGCAGTGGAAGAAGAGTTCCTCTCTATGGTGTCTTTGGAGTTCCTCAGGGGTCATCCCTGCTCTGTTAGGTGTGGGGGTTCAGGTCTGGCGATGCTGGGCTGCACTGGTGCTTTCTTGATTCATGCTGAGGTCCTTGCACGGGGGGAACAGGTCTTCCAAGACAAGAGTGGGAGTGTGGTGCTTAAACAGGTCCTTCATGGCTGGGTTCACTCCCCTTCCAGAATATGATAGATGTCAGTTTGTCCTCAAGTTGAGTGCAGGTTTTCAGTTTCAGGAAGTCATCAATATACACTTGGATGGTTTGGGAGCCTTGTCAGATTTCTAGCAAGGAGTTCAGGGTGTAGTATCTAGTGTCACAATTCTCCCCTGTAGCCATTAGCTCTGCCTCAAACTTAGCATAGTCTAAGCAGAATTTGACGTCTTCAGCAGTGGCCTTGCCAAACCAGTCTAAGGCATCTCCTGATAGCATAGAAGCAACCCCAAGGACCTTCTTGGTGTCACTGGTGTAAGAGGGGTGTTGGTTTGGAAATTTAGGCGGAGGACTGGCATGGCGTGTTGAGCTTCCTTGAGTGTAAGCTTTCCCATCTGAGGCATCTCTACCTTTGTGAGGGATTGATTTATGATCATGTTTTGCACTTGAGAGGAGGGGGCTTTTTTGGCGTCAGCAGTGGTGGTATCAGTTCTCTTTGGGTCATTTGGGTTTGCATTCTTCCACATGGAAGAGATGAAGTGCATGTTCATCTTATAGATGTAATAAGTGATTATCAATAACAAAAGCATATAAGATGCCCTAAGAATTAACAACATCTTGGGGCTCAAGTTACCAAGGTTTAAAAAAGATTGTCATAATGTCAGGGATCCAGTCTTGGGCAGCCAGCCCGCCATTTTCAGGGGTAACTTGGGCCAGGTTTTTTGAAGGTAGTGCCCACCACAAGAGAGGAGCTAACTTAAAAAGGTAGGAGACAGATTTGCCCACCCAGGACCATGAGCCGGCGGCCAGGATTATAGTGTCAATCACCCCTGTGAGGGTGATGTACACAATCCCAAACAGCTTACCAGTGTGGTTGGTTGGAAGGTTGGGTGAGGAAGCAGGCACAGGTTTGGGAGTCACAGGCGGTTCCATGAGGAGGTTGTAAGCAGGAAGATAGTTGAATTTCCCTATGAACAACTTTGTGTTGAGAATATACAAAGCCTTGACAGTTGTATCTAACTGCAGATTGTATGCAGGCCAAAGGATTGAGTTTGAGTATGTTTTCTGGGGTGTAGTCCTTGTATTTGGACTTCAAAGGGTAGTTGGTGAAATGGACGGGCCCAAAGGGTATACCAGGAGGACAGAAAACTGCAGGCAGGGTGGCAGAAGGACCAGGAGATCTTGTACTGAATTGGTAAATGGCAAATACAAAATAAGGCAATAGATGTGTGAGCCAAAATAACGTAACCTTTATTCAAAAATGGTAATAAGGTTTGAGCGCGGAATCTATAGGCATATATAGCATCCTGTCTCCAAACTTAGTATTTCTCATGATGGTTTCACCAAAATATTGGGAAAAATATGGGTGGGTGATCAGGAGGCCTGGGTGTAGGAGCAGCAAAATAGTACCTCAGCTGGGTGTTCTCTCATTGGTCAGACTGTCCAAATTGGTCACTTGATTTTCTTGATTTCTGTCTGTGGTCACAGGGCTGGGCCTAAAGCCCATGATTTCCCTTGGCAGGGGAATTTGATTGGCCATCAAAGAGGACTTCAGATTCATGAAGTTCACAGAGGATCTTTCTCTGCCTTCATTAGGCAATTTGAGAAGCTCCTCCTTGGGCATCATCATAATTGAACCTGTGCTGGTATTCTGGCTTTGGGACTTAGCAGGGGCTTTTGCTTGCAGAGGCTCAATCTCAGAAAAACGCGGGCAGGCGGGCCCTTAGTCCATGGGGCTGGCAGCTTGCAGGAATTCAGATTCAGGGTTCAAATCTTGCTCTTGGGACTAGGTTTCCAGGGGTAAAGAATTGTCAATCCTGACAATAGCTGTGGATTGGCTGTTAAACTGTTTTTTTTCTATTTTAGGCTGCTCATACTACATATCTTGTATGACTTCATTTTGTTTTATGTTTATGGAATCTTGCTTCTAGATTTCTCAAATTTTGTTTTTTAGTCCTTCTGTTAATGCCTCAAATGAATCCTGATCAGATTATAATATATTCCAGAACAGCATACATCCATCTCACTTGCTGTGTGAGTTCATTTTGTTTGTGGTTTAAACTACGCGGCTTGATGTTTGATATAATTTTTTATGATGTGCTAGCAAAATTTTGTTTACAGTAGTTTTAAAAGCTATGGCAACAACCAAAAATACCTCAGATTTAAACAAAATCCAAGTTGCGCAAGATTCAGGATTCAATTAATTTATAAAATTTCAGTTAATAAATGGACTGTCAAACAAAAAAGAAATTTCACTAGCCCATTGTACAAAATTATATCAAACATCAAGCGGTGTAGTTCAAACCACAAACAAAATGAACTGACATAACAAGTTAAATGGATGGATGCTGTTCCAGAATATATTATAATCAAATCAGGATTCATATGAGGCACCAACAGAAGAACTAAAACAAAACAAAACAAAACTTGAGCAATCTAGAAGCGAGATTACACAAGCACAAAATGAAATGAACTCACAAGATGTGTAGTATGAGCAGCCTAAAATAGAAAACTATTGATTTAACAGCCAATCAACAGCTATCCAATTAGGAACAGAGGCATTTTATCCATTTTCATGGCTCCAGATTTGTATGAAAAGGTTTTGAGAACCTTCCAAATATGGACTCAAGATTAAAATAAAAATAATTATTAAATTTTAAAATTTCTACTTTTAGTGATTTTATCCTAGGTTTTTTACAATGGTTTTTACAAGCAATATCTTTGACAGCGCCAGCAACCAAGCCAGCAGCAGCCAAGCCAGCTTCAATGGAGGTGAGGCTCAGAATGTGGAGGCACCTGTTTACACCCAAGCCTTTGAGGTGAGTAACGAGGAAGCTGACCTGTATCTGACCACCAACCCCTATGGCTTTGACTTGTTTGAGAGTCACTTAGTGTCTAGCTCTGCCCCTGCTCCTGTACCCACCCCCGCACAAGCTGCCCACCAAACAACCAATTAGGATGGCAACCTTGATTTGGAACAACTTCCTGCCACCAGCCAACCTGCTGCCCCTACAGCCAATCAGGCTTCAGCTCCCCCGGCCCAGCGCCCCAAGCAACAAATCATCACTGCCCAAATTCTTCAGGAAATTGTGGCACTGAATCTACATGGTCTGTCCTGGGAACAGATTGCCGCCCAGTTGCAATTTACCCAAGCTACTGTCATGCGGGAATTCAACAACCTGATAAGCAGGGGGAATCTGATTGGGACGGCCAAGAAGCCCAAGAAGCCCCTCAAGTCACAAATATCTGAGGCATACCCAATCATGCTTGACCTCCTCCAGCGGGATCCCAAGCTTTCCTTGACCCAGGTCCAGAAGCATCTTGCGCACCATAACATATGGGTCTCTGAGCGTATGGTGCAGCTCTGGATGTATGGGAAAGTGGCTTCCATATGGGTTCTTACTAATTTTGCCGGCAACCAATGGGATGGCGCTGAGGATTCCCCGTATGACACCGCCATTGAATCAACCCTGGTCAGATGCTTGACAAGTCTAACTGATGATGTCATGTTCATCTTTTATTACAAGCTATCAATAGTTTTTGATGATTTTGGCAAGCAAGGAAAAGCCGCCGCCAAGAATAAAAGGAAGAAGGTCAAGAAGGGGACGTTCATTGATGCATTTCTGGCTTTTCAGCCAAGGGTTTTTTCTACTATCAGAAAACCCCAGATTTTACCAATGGCTACTCATACAGCCACATCCTCAGTGGATTACTCAACTCCTGGGATGGCTCAAATTCCAAGCACTGGGTTTTCTTGAGCCACCAGATGGAGGGTAGCTCCACTGCCCTCAAGGCCATCCAGGGATGCAGGCACCAGGCCTCAGTCTACCCCGCCGGCCATGCAGACGTCCATCTGTCTGATGTCGTCTTCTTCAACATGGGATCCACATTACGGGAGCGCCACCCTCAGGCTTTAAACAACCTCTATCTTGGGGTCCTTGACCACAATTTTCTCTTTGGCCGCCAGATGGTGGCTGACTTGTTTGCGCAAATGGTTTTCCATGTGAACATGGGCAACCAATCACATAAAGATAAGTGCCTTCCACCTTGGGCCACTGCCACTTACCAGCCCATCCAGCCAATGACAGATGAGGAATACAACACGTGTTATATGGCAGCCATCCCGTGAAATCCTCCTGCCTCCACCCCCGCCACCAACACCCCTAACCCACAAGCCCAACTCACCCAAACCCAGACCCCCCCAGGCCAGCACTGCCTCTACGTCTTCCTTCCCGCGTTATTCTGCCTCCTAGGCATCACTCTTCCCCGCCCCAATACACCCCTGTCACCAAACATTTTCTATTTATATTATATTTTTTTGAATTTCAATTGTTCATGTTCTCTTTGTTAATAGTTGGTTTTATTCTTTATGTTCAGCTTATTTCTATAAAATCATATATTTACTATGTTGTGTATCTAGATCCAGAACACAGTTATTTTTAGCACTTAAACATAGCCCCTTGTGAAAATATTAACAACAATTTGGTGATCAGCTAAATTTGAATTAGAAAATTATAGTGTTAACTGTTTTTAGATAAAGTTGTTACTGATCCAAATTCAAAACCTTAATGATAAACTTTAAGCCAATCAGGAGCCGAGTGATAAAGTGATTGTTGTGACATAAAGGGACATTCAGTAATTCTTTGATGCATGTGCACTAGTTAATATGATTGGCTGGATGTTTTGCCATTGTACACCATTGCCGCTGTGGCAAGTTGTTGATGGACTAGTGCCCAATCAGCTTCTGGGTCAGCACTAGTCCACCAACAACTTGCCACAGCGGCAATGGTGTACAATGGCAAAACATCCAGCCAATCATATTAACTAGTGCACATGCATCAAAGAATTACTGAATGTCCCTTTATGTCACAACAATCACTTTATCACTCGGCTCCTGATTGGCTTAAAGTTTATCATTAAGGTTTTGAATTTGGATCAGTAACAACTTTATCTAAAAACAGTTAACACTATAATTTTCTAATTCAAATTTAGCTGATCACCAAATTGTTGTTAATATTTTCACAAGGGGCTATGTCAAGCGCCAAAAAAATATGGTAATCAAGGAAACAATGCCAAAACAAAGCAAAAAACACATATTGAGATGAGCGTAAAACATATACAAAATGAGTAAAAAAGATGGGATAATGTAGTAAATGGGAAAACAAAAAGGGATAAACAAAGAGGCAACAGTATCAAAATAATACATAATTTATTGGGCAAAAGCTATAAAAACATATGAAAAGGTTAGTAAAAAATCAATAAGAGAATTGGAGAAGCTTCTGAAAGACCTTGACTCTGCAATTGCCAAAATAAAGGACATTGACCGCAAGGTCAAAGCTAAAGTGAAGTCCGTCGTCCTTGAAGGGGACAAAATAGACAAGGTGTCCACAAAGGCCCTTATGACCAAAATACCAGACACCCCAGAGAAGACAATTTAGCGCTTACTAAATATTCAAAAAACTGTGGTCAAGGGCCTACAATTTAAGGCATACAATCTTTCTGCGCTGTCTGTCTGGGTTGATGACCTGGAGATGTATGAACATCTCAAACCTGCCAAGCGTGCCAGGACAGAGGATACCAAATTGCCTGCGCAATTGATTGCGCCAAGGATGCCCAAGCTGACCGAGGCTGCGGGCAAGGAAGAAACACAAGAAGGTAGCCTAAAAAACAAATTTAATAAATTTTCAAAAAACTTACCTTTTTTCTTAGAAATGTAGATGGCAAACTCTGCCAAGTCCTGGTCCCCTTTGTCCCGGCCACCTTTTATGCAAATTATGCCACTCATGTGGCAAAGCAATTGTATCTGTCCCCCCTGTTGTGCGGGAGCTGGAGGACCGTATCCACGGGTCCTTTCCGATGTCGCGGGAGGCGTTGGCAGAACTTACGCATGCCAAGGGGGCATCCAAGTAGGAAGTTACTACCTACAAGGATGCTCAACTGGTCCTCCTGGACCTGGTATCCCTCAGTGGAGTTTACTGTGTAAACTTTATTGAGCTTGTTTGGGACGTCCTGGTTACGCTCCCATTCAAGAATGTACCAGAGATGGGCCAGGCCCATGAGGCTGCTCGCTTCTGCTACCCCTTGGAGCACACAATTTCTTACCTATTGGAGAAATTTGGGCACAAAGTGGGCAAATTGGCTATTGCAGACGCAACAGCCGTCAAGAAGACAAAAATCCTCCTTGCCAACTTTGGGTTGGCCTGGAGTGCCAACAAGATGGGGCTCCCTGCAGCCATGGAGCTGACCTTTCCAAAGATCAGGCACAACAAGAAGATCAGCACGGTCTATAATAAACTGTGTGAGTTCACAGAAGCCTTTGCAGGGCAAAGGCTTCATCTGGTTGTTTACCTGGGGTTCCTATTCTACTTTGGGATGGGCGCGTCTGTAGAGGACCTGGACAGGGTCCTTCTGGGAGTTGACAAGGCCCGGCTTGCACTCAACAGGAAGAAGGTCCCCCTGGATACAACTCAGTGGACCATGTAATCCAAGACGCCCTGGTCATGGCTGGGATATACAGGTTTGTAGCCCTGACTGAAAAGCTGCTGCTTCACTCTCACCTGACCCTACTGCCTTTCACCAGCAGGAGGGAGTATTTCAATAAGGGTGTATCCACCGTTCACAGTGTGGTGGTGGAGGTTGTGTGCCACCTCCATTGTGGGGTGGGTACATACCAAAGAACCCACTACAGGCGCACACAATAAAAATATGATTCCAATAAATTTTATTACAATTTATAGTATATAATTATAATAAATTTTTATAATTTTTATTTCAGCAAACCAGTTTTGCAAAATATATTGCAGAAACAGTTTTAATAAAAGCATAAAATTATATGTTAATAAAACAAATTCTAACTTGTAAATTTTATGTTTAATTTTTTTAAAACTATTTTTGTATTTACTTTATCAAAGTGATTTAAATATTTTTACGTAATCCAGTATTGAGCATTTGGGATTACCTCAGATGGCATAATAAAATAATATATAATAAAATAAATAAATTACTTACATCTATTGTTGGTTCTTCTGAATGTGATTGCGGGCGTGAAAACATCTAAATATAAAATGATAATTATAAATCTTGAATATTAAATAAGAGAATATAAAAAAATTGGACACACTAAGCCTTTAATTGGTTGGCTGTTTGGCTAGGCACGCGGGGATGAACAAATCAGCATGGTCATAGAATTTGGCCACAGTCTCAGCTGGGAGGGTGTGAATCCCGGCCTGCAGCAAATTAAAGAGGTCCTCAGTCCCAGTTGGGATTCCTTGCTTGACGACTTGCTTGAGCCACCCAAAGACTTCCTTGATGGGATTTAGGAAGGGTGAATAGGCTGGGAGGAAGAGAAGGCGTAAATTTGCTGTGGCAAATTGCTGGGGACCCACAGCAATGCTGGTGTCAATCATTGGGAATTCCTCAAGAATATCAGCCACTTTGTGGAGACCAACATTGTCCAACACAATGACATTGGTGAAGCCTGGGCTTGTGAGCCTCAGGTGCCCCTGGACCAATCAGAGAAATGATATAAAGGTCCTGCTATTATGCAAACTCAATATCATTTGGTAGAGCTCGACCCCCTTTAGACCAAGGAGAGTCACCATTGAGTAGGCTGTGGCACAGACTGCAGCACGCCGAGCCATCCTGTCATTGGAACCTTTGGGGACATAGCCATACCCATTGCACATTGAAAAGGCAAATGTAAATTTGTCAATATAATAAAATTTGACCGTCCCCTTGGCTTTGAGGGCAGTGTACACCTCTGCATAGTTTTTCCGGACGTCAATGTTGGCTGGGCTGTTTCTGTTGTAGGGGGATACACCGAGCTTTTTCCAAGAAAATTGCATTCCCTTCACCAGATGGTAGTAAAAGGAAATCAAGGCCTCAATCCCAAAAGTAGATTTAACCATGGCCTGTATATTTGCCAGTTCAAGATGACAGTCCCAGGTGATCCACTGGCAGATTGCCCATTTGTGCTCCTTGATGAGCATGGTAGAAACACACAAGGATTTCTCCGCGGCAAGGACACAACCAGTATTGATGAATTTTTGGAAGATCTTACTGGCGCACTTGGGATCCACTCCAACAAGGGCTGTGGCCGCCTTGTAATCACCCAATTCCTGCATTAGCATAAGAAGGATGATGCGTTTGATGTTGGGGATGCGCTTCTGGGCGGGCTTTTTAGCAATGGGGATTGACTTGTTGGCATTGGGCATAACACAGGGCATTGGTACCTTGGTATAGAAGGCTGCAACCTTTTTTAACACCAGCTGTCCCTCATTGGTTTGATAGAACTTGGGCTCCTTGTCATCCTCCTACTGCCATCACTGACGTAGGGCTTGTAGCTAGTATCAAGTACAGGCTTCACCTTCTCCAGCATGGCTGACGGGATCAACTCTTGCTGGTACACAACGTCAAACACATATGAAGTAAGTTCTACCTCCTTGTTTCTAACTTTCTTTGTAGTGGTGACCTTGGTTGGCTGCCGGGTCAGCTTTGGGACCCAAGGGTTTATGCTCTGCACTCTAGCAGCTTGTGCTCCTTGAACTGGCTGTGTCAGTGCAGCGTCACTATGGAACTCTCCTCTCCTGTCTCCCCCTTGAGTAGGCACTTGGGTTGCACTAACTCTATTCTTTGACCTGCGGGGGCAACCGCAACTGCGGCGCACAACGGGTGTATTGATACTCTGTTGTTGTGTTCCTTCTATTTTAAAATTTAATAAAATACTAAATAAAATTCAATTAAGTTACTCCCTAATTTTAATTTTTGCTTTTATCTGAATATGGATATTCAATTAATATTTTTCCCACCCAATATCCCAATTATAGATTTTTTATTTCTTAATTAGTTGTTTCTGGTTTTAAAACACCCATTTTAGAATACCCAAAAAAATCCACCCATTTTCCTAGATTTTACTGCCAAATTCAAACACCCAACACAATATTTTTAAAATTTATGTTTCAGATCTTGTGTCTTATTTTAGATACCTTGGTATCATTCATGATTAGAATCCATTGCACACATTGCGTGAGTGATTTTGTTTACGTAGTGAGTTGCTATTGTGTTTCGTTTTTGGTTTGCGTTTTGACACACCTTGCTTAGGTGTATTTTGTCACCAATTCACATAGTAAACATATGTACACCAAAAGTCAACTCACACCATTTTGTTTGTGAATCAATGTATTTAGGATTGTATTTTGAATGGTTTTGCTTTGTGTGTGAGCCTTTTGTTGCTATGTTGACTCATTTTGCCCATTAACGCCAATAAACCCTGTTAACAGAGTGTATATTTTAACCTGGGAGTTGGATTTTGTTTAAATATGAGGTATTTTTGGTTGTTGCCATATTTTTTAAAACTACTGTATTTTTATTTGAATTTTCTAAATTGTAGTAACTCATAGATACTTTACAAATTTCAAGTTAAACTACATGTTTCAAGTGGACAAAATGAATTAACTAGAATCAGATTTGAAGTTTTCAAATCCATCAACCATTTTCATTAAGTTTACTATATTTTTTGGAATTGCAGGATTGTTGTGTACTTGGTTGCAACCAAGGGACACAACAAGAAATTCTAACAGTAGGATTGGTTTTGTACTAAGCCAGAGGTTAGTCTTAAGGGATGAATAAGGAATTTACCTTAAGGCCCTGAGAATGATAATTATCAGAAATCTCCTCTAGCCAAGACTAAGAAGATGGCGCCAAAGTACAAGAATAAACAGGAAGAGAAAGTGTAAATAGAACTTAATTTATTGGATGAATCTAAATGGGTTTTATATGATAAATGTTCACCACAAACGGTAGAAGGTCAGGTAGATCACTGGCCACTCTCATGAGTGGGTTGAGGATCACTCATGACATCAGTCAGAATGTAAATAAGACCTTTGCTCAATTTAGAGTGAAATCCATTTTGAGTTAAGAAAGGGAACTGAAGGATTTCACACTTAAAATGTGACTCCATCAAAGGCAAAATTGATACTGCGTGAATATCAGGATTCACAACAGGGATTGTCAAATCCTCTAAACAAATTTCAAATCACAAATAAATGCTACTATTAAAATCAAATAATGATTTCAGGATTTGGCTTCAAATTGAATTTAAAGTAAGAAACTAGGACAAATCAATCCAAATCAAGAAGCTCTACTCTGGATAAAATCAAATAAAAAATTCAATTTTGGTAACCATGTTTAGATATAAAAATTAATTAAAATGTAAAATTGTCTAAACCTGGAAACAATATAATATTATGCACTCCAAACTACTAATATAGCAACCACAAACTCTTATAATGCTCTTTGAGACACTCTTGTGATGAAACAGAATTTTTTTAAAAGTTTTGAGGAAGAAAGAAGAGGTGGGAAAGGAAAACAATCAAACAAAAAAATTAAGTTTACTGCATATTGCAACATCTACAATTACTCTTTCTTGAGAAACTAATTCCCTGAGTGACCTGCCAAATGATTCCCCATTTAATCATCAAGCCAATGGCACCATTATAATTCAACTATTTATTACTGAGATCAAACATTTTAAGTCCTAAGAGGAAAACTATTTGGACAAACCTCATGACCTAAGAGGAACAATCACTTGGATAAGCCCCATGACTATCATGACATAGATGGACACTATATGGCTTCCCATCATATTATATAATACCCAATATTCATATCAAATAAAGCATCATTATCTTCTTAATTTTCCCCTTTATCTCTTTTTATATACTTCCCAGAAGTATGTACTCAACATGCTCATGATTTTAGCTCATCAGTTTATACATTGTTATTTTGGCACTTTAAATATTTTATACACATAAAATTTCCCTTTTACATTCTATTGTGACTTAAATAAGGGCACATTTATGTAAAAATGTGTTTATGCATTGCTATTAAGAATACTTGATTACAGTTGATTTTAGAAAATCATAATTATAAAATATAATTATATATTACAATCTATTTTTATCAAGTTGGTTTTTCCTTATTGTGGTGATTGTTCATTTGTTGTTGACAATGTTTGCATTTAATTGGATGGTTTCACCTCCAATTGTCTTGATGATAGGAAATCAAGTTGCTTACCTCACCTACAGCTGGTCTTGAAGAGGCAACTTTATTTCCTATCACCAAGGCAATGCAGTTGAAACCATCCAATCAAATGCAAACATTATCAATAAAAAATTAGCAGCCACCACAGAAAGAAAAAAGCAACTTGATAAAAATAGATTGTAATATATAATTCTGTTTATTTGTTAAATATATCTAATTTGGTAAATAGTAAGCATCTAAATTTTAGCTGTCCTAAAATGGAATTGGGTGATTTTTGAGAATGCCTGTGTCAAGTATATACTTCTGATAAGTATAATAAATAAGATAAAAGATAAAATTAAGAAGAGAATGCTGCTTTATTTGATATGAGTTTAGAGTATTATATATTATCATGATAAGCCACATACTGTCTATGTACGTCATGGTGGCCACAAGGCTTGTCCAAGTAGTTGTAAATACCAAATATATGGGGAAGTACTTTAGCAAGGTATGGTGCCAAGTTCAACACTTGAAACCCAGTGAGAGTGGTGACAATTGGGTATACCATCAATACCCAACAGAGCACCTTTGTGTGCACATTAAATTGTCTGAAATTGCCAGCAAAATAAGTAAGTACATAGTATTTCAAGGTTTAGACATCTATGGACTTTGTTGAATGGGGCAAATCAGGGCGGGTCAAGAGTACAACTGGGAGGAGTTTAATTATGTGGGCTCCTTGTAGTAGTAGTCTTAAGAAGGGTTTTGTAACAGCTCATGTGGTTGGAAGTTGTGTTGGTGGCCCCCAATCCCAAGGCAGGCTGTAAGGACAGCAGAGAAGATAAAATGATTTATCTTCTATCTCCTGGGGAAGGGCAGACAAATCTTAGTGTCTTGGACTTTTCTTTTAGTTAACTCTAGTAATGTTTTATGTGATATGATTGAGGGTAATTTCACTCAATGATAGTACAATCTATCATCAAGTGAAGGTTCTTTATTATATAATATTGCCTTGGTGGAGCATGAATAATAAAAAGCATTGGATTGAGAACCCTAAACACTTGGTGTTGTCTGATATTCCCTTTCTGGGATGGCATTGAGGTGGATTCAGTGGCAATGTATTGCCAATTCCTGGCTGACAGTAGCATGAGGTATTTTGGGATGCTTTCATGTACCCAAATTCTTTAGATACAGTTATTGTATGAATATTGGTGCAGTGTAACTTGTCAACCCCTCCCTTATTTATAAGATTCCCAATGTGAGCAGCAGCTCTCCCCAAATTTAGAATTGAGGAAATTTACTTTTCTAGTTTCCAAATTTGAAAGTTTTCCATTTGGCAGGGGTGGACAAGCTAGCCGTGGGGTGTGTGCTGCCAGCAGCTGGCTGTGTGGCTGGCATTGGGCAAGCAGCCAGGCTGGGTGTGCGGTAGGCACCTGGCGGTCAGGCGTGCGGTCCACGGAGGACCTACAGAAGGCGGAACTGCCAAAATTTAAATTTTGGTTTTTGCTGTGCACTTTTTACAGCAGTTTCTCCAATGTTGTAACTTTGGCTATGGTGTGGTGATTGTTGTTATTCATGTAACTCAATTACAGCCTATGTTTTTACTAAAGACTAAGATAAGATGATTCTCTACTTAGTGTGTATAATAAATGTATAGTTAATGTAATATTGATCCTTTATTTAATAATACAAGGGAAGAGTTATATAGGGGATTTGTGATTAATCTTAAGCCACTGATCCTCTGATCAGGCTTCACCTCAGATCATATTGGTTCTAAGCCCATCAATTGGTATGATTTTTTATGGGCTAAATAATCCTCTGAGGCTATAACCCGTTGGTCAACCAGACTAGCTTTTCATCCAAAATCCAGGGCAATTTGGTCCTTTTTACTAGAGTCTAATATATGGGAGGTATTAATGTCAGTGATGGCTAGTTTACACTAACCACATTACAACATTTTCTCTCACTAAACTAGACATTACGTCAACAGTGTTTTCTCTCTCATTATGGTTAATTATACCAAACAAGTAAAGAAACCAGTATTAAGATATACTGAGCAGTCACAACAGAGAGTAACTGTCAACCATGCTAACTCCAAAAGGTTGGGCCCCAGGGAACCATTGTGTCCATTGCCCATCTTGGAGCCAGAAGAGAGAGAAAACTTTGACAAACTACTAGGTGGCAAAATTGACGCTGCTTTTCAAAACTCCACCAGTGGCAGTGCATATCTACCAAGTACACCAACAAATACTGTAGTGTGATCTTCCTCCATAACTCCAAAGAAGACACCAAGGCAAAACGCTACACCTAGTCAGACAAGGTATGCCATCCCTAGTTCTCCATTAACAAGGCTAAAGAACCCAACTGCAGAGAAAGTCACAAGTACTGAGGCTGTGATTCAAGAAGACCAAAACAGGTAATACATAGACATGTACCTGCATGTTTGTTAGGATTCAATCCCAAAGCTGCAGTTGTGTGGTTCTTATACCATGTGGTCTGTGTTAATGCTTGCTCTGAAACACCCATACATGATTTCTACATGTAAGCTCAAAGTTAGGAACACAATTCACTGGATATTGTCAATACCTAAACTAATGGACTATTCAGAGATACAACTTGAACAGTTTAGCTTTGATGGAATCTTGCTATTGACCAATCAAAAGTCTTGGGAATTGAAGCTGTTTAAGGTCATCTTCATTACCTGTATGAGTCCCAAGTCAGCTGCAGGACCAGTACCCTTATATTATGGTTCTGATAGCCACAATTATTGTCTTTGAAGAGCCATGATTGCAACACTGGATTTTATTAAGCTATGAAGACTCTGGAAGCTGGCAATCCATTACACTAGTTGTTAACCTTGTACTGTGTGGATCCAAGTCTGTCTACCACTAACGTCTTCACCATATGCCTGAATACCTTGAATGACTAATCAGTATGATGTATTCCATAGGCAGCAAGACACCAGAATAGTACACTCAACAGGAAAGTTTACTATGGGAGTGCATCCTACTAGGAATTGTGTTCCCATATTCCATAGTAATAAATTGCATCCAGTTCCTACCAGTTGATTCAACCCCATTTCCTCTGTATGGCTTCTGCTGGCTTCTGCTGGCTGCCTTATGTGTGGCTCATATATGCTATATCTGCAAAAATTCTCCTTCAATTTTGTGTCTAGCAATAGAAGAACTTGCACCTTAATAAAGTGTTGCAAAATAATTATTTTTCTTTGTCCCTTCTATGTGTTATCTTCCTTGTTGTTTTGAATAGGGTAACAACTCATGTATTATTTTCATTAGGTTTTTATTTTTCTGAGTTATTACCCATAAAGGAGTTTATGCTTGACCACTTTGAGCCTTGCGCATATATTGCACATGGACTTGAGTGATCAGTTGGCCAGTTTCCAGACCCTTGAGAGTGTATCTATCTACTCCCACTTTCTGGACTACCTTGACCAGGCCTTGCCATAACAAGGCAAGTTTGCTTTTACAACTGTATCCTCAGCTGCTGTAGAAGTATACCAGGATTCCTATCTTGTATACAGGAAGGGCCAGACAAGTTTTTCCTGCAAAATCAATGTTCTTTTCCTTAGTCACCAGATTTGTAGAGTATGCTTCAGACTGTAGTTTAATAAACGTCTGAGCTAGTTTCTTCAGATAAGCGTCACAGGAGAGGGGGTTGCCAGAGTTAACTAGAATGTACAGGTGAGGAGGAAGGCTAGGTTGTTGTTCATACAATAGCTAGAAAGGGATTTTCCCAGTGGCTCTATGACCCCTATGTTGTACGCAAAAGTAGCTGCCAGAAGATATGTATCCCATTCTGTTTCATGCTGATGACTTAGCTTCCTTAGAATCTGTACTAGAATACCATTGGTTCTCTCTACCATTCCATTTGTCTGAGGATGGTATGTGTTGAAAGGGTACTGCAAATTCCCATTAGCTTGTTCAGTTGTGGTATCATATAACTGGTGAAATTAGAGCCATTATCTGTTAACAGAGTTTGTGGACAACCATGCTTATAGAGAATATTCTCAAGTATAAACTTGGTTGTGGTTAGGGCAGACTGATTTGGGATAGCTTTAGTTTCCACCCACTTTGTCAGTTGGTCCATTGTCAGGATTGACAATTCTCCCCCTCTGGAATCCCAGGCCCAGGAGCGGAAATCAAACCCAGAACTTGGATCCCCCAGGCCGCTGGGCCTGTGGACCACGGGACCGCCCACCTGCATTTTTCTGGGTTTGAGCCCCGCGAGCTGACATTGAAGAAGATGACCCGCCTAGAAAAGTAGATTGAGTCAAGGAACTTATTGCACTAAGTGAAGTCCCAATCACAACACCTAATGGAGGTGACCAGGCAACTATTAGCTTCATGAGTTTGAAGTCTTTACCAGCAACCAATCAAGAGCCAACCCAAGGAAGAGGCACCGGCCCACAACCTGGCCCCATGACCTCAATGCTAGAGCAAAATAATCAGGTAGCTAAATCAGGAGCCGCAACCAATGAAAGAACTCCCAGGCCGAGCAACATTTTGCTGCCTTTAGACCCAAGCCCCCAATTCCCTGGCCCTGCCCTTCACAATGCCCTGATGACCCCCCACAAAAAATGTTAAGTTTGGAGGTGGGGTGCTATATAGACCCAAGGACCCTGTCCTCCAAACTTATTGCCATTTTGAAATAAAGGTTATGTTACTTTGGCTTATACAGCTATTACTGTATTTTGTATTTGCCGTCTATCAGTTCAGCTCAAGATCTCCTGGCCCGCCTGTCTCACTGCCCGCAGTATTCTGTCCATTTGGCGTACCCTTTGGGCCTGTCCATTTCACTGAGTATCCCTTAAAACCCAAGTACAAGGACTACACGCCAGAGAAAATCCTTGTACTAGATCCATTAGCCCACATCCAATCTGCCATCAGATACAACTGCCAAGGCCTGTGGATATTCTCTACACCCAAGCTATTTAGAGGAAAGTTCAACTATCTTCTGGCCTACAATATCTACATGGAACTGCCTGTAACACCCAAACCAATGCCCGCTTCTTTGCCTGACCAACCAACCAACCATACTGGCAAGCTTTTTGGTATATTGTACATCACCCTCACAGGGGTAATGGACACCATTGTACCAGCCACCAGCCCGTGGTCTTGGGTGGGGAAGTCTGCGTCCTACCTTCATAAGTTAGCTCCTATCTTGTGGTGGGCCCTGCCTGCAAGAAACCCGGCCCAAGTTATCCCTGAAAATGACAGGCTGGCCGCCCAAGACTGGATTCCTGACATTATGGCAATCTTTATAAAACCTGGTACCCTGAGTCCCAAGATGTTGTTATTTCTTGGGGCATCTTGTATGCTTTTGTTATTGATAATCACTTATTACACCTATAAGACAACCATGAATCTGATCTCTTCCACGTGGAAGAAAGTGAACCCAAACAATCTGAAAAGAACTGACACTGCTGCCGCCAATACCAACAAACCCTCCTCCCAAGTGCAAAACATAATTTTGAACCAATCCCTCACCAAGGTTGAGATATCCCAGATGGGGAAGCTCACACTTGAGGAAGCCTGACACGCTATGCCAGTCCTCTGCCTGCATTTCCAGACCAACACCCCCTCCTACGCCAGCAACACCAAAAAGATACTAGGGGTCGCTTCAATGCTCTCTGGAGACGCTCTAGGCTGGTTTGGCAAAGCCATAGCAGAAGATGTAGAATTCTGTTTGGACTATGCCAAGTTTGAGGCCAAATTAATGGCAACTGGGGAGGATTGCGACACCAGATACTATGCCTTGAACTCCTTTCTGGAAATCCGCCAAGGCTCCCAACCCATTCAGGCTTACATTGATGAATTCCTTAAACTGAAGACCCGCACTCAACTTGAGGACAAATTGTCAGCCATCATCTTCCAAAAGGGAGTGAACTCAGCCATGAAGGACTTATTGAAGCACCACCCGCCCACCCTTGGCTTTGAAGACCTGGTCCCCTTATGTAAAGGCCTCAGCATGAATCAAGAGAATGCTGGGCCCTCCCAGACCTGTCAAACCCAAACCACGACACCCAATAGAGGGGGGATGACCCCTGAGGAACTTCAAAGATACTACAGAGAAGTACTCTGCTTCCATTGCCATAAAGCAGGGCACTCAACCAGAGCCTGCCCTAAGAAAACCCCTGCTCCTATCTCTTTGGCACAAATAAACGCCTCTTCCCAGTCTTACAAATTCATCCATGTGACTGTAGATGTAGTGGGTAATAAGCGCAAGATCAAAGCCTTTATTGATACAGGGGCAGACAAAAGTTTTATCAACGCCAGCCTAGCAGAGGAATTAGGCCTGACAGCCTCAGAGCATAGTCTTCAAGTAATCATGGGAAACAGCTCCTTGGACACAGGCTACAAGTGTGAACAAGAAATCCTGTTGACCATTGGGCACAATGTATACCTGTCATCCCTGATCCTCCTATCAGGACTACCCCACCCCCTTATACTGGGTGACTCCTGGTCTGACAAACATGGCCTGATCCTGAACTACCACAAGCAAACCACCACGTTGGGCCGACCAAGATCCTGTGACACTGTTCCCTTTGGCACAAACCAATACCGTTCCCCTGCCAACAAACTCTTGGCTATGAAGTTAGAACCTAGTGTTGGAATATTGCCTACCCCCTACAGAAATGGAACCATGTGTTTAGCAAAGAGGCAGCCACCAAACTACCCAGTCACTCAATCTACAACCACGCCATAGACCTGCTGCCAGGGACACAACCGCACCACGGCCCCATCTACAGCTGTAACCACCACAAGCAAGTGGCCTTGCAAACCTACCTTGAGGATATGACAAATAAAGGGTTCATACGGGCGTCCAAAGCTCCCTGCTTGTTGCCCATGCTGTTTGTAGGAAAAAAGGATGGTGGGATGCAGCCATGTGTTAGCTACCAAAAACTGAACGGCATCACAGTGAAGAACCACTACCCCATTCCTAATGCCGACAACCTCTGCAATGTACTGACTGGAGCCCAGGTGTACTCTAAAATTGACTAAGAGCCGCCTTCAACCAAATCTGAATCAAGGAGGGGGATGAGTACAAGACTGCTTTCAAAACTTGGTATGGGCTAACGAGTACCTAGTAATGCCTTTTAGCCTCTGCAACGCTCCTAGCACCTT
The DNA here is from genome assembly GCA_014839935.2 of Entomophthora muscae. Taxonomy (NCBI): domain Eukaryota; kingdom Fungi; phylum Entomophthoromycota; class Entomophthoromycetes; order Entomophthorales; family Entomophthoraceae; genus Entomophthora; species Entomophthora muscae. The sequence continues at coordinate 776,076 of QTSX02007106.1, forward strand.
CCAAAGGATGATTAACACCGTCCTAGGGGATTACCTTGACTGTTTCTGTGTGGCATATCTGGATGACATCCTCATCTACAGAAAGTCTCACAAGGAACACCTGCACCATCTGAACCTCATATTGGAGAAACTCTACCATGCCAATCTATACGCTAAGCTCAAGAAGTGTGAATTTTTTGTCCAAAGTAGAATTCTTGGGATAAGTAGTAAAGACTGGTGGCTTTTCAATGGCACAAGACAAAGTAGAAGCAATCACAGCCTGGCCTGTACCCAAGTGCAGGAAGGACGTGAGAAGTTTTTTGGGCCTGGCAAATTACTGCAGGGATTTCATCCAAAAATTTTCTACATCACCCTGCCCCTGACCCGCCTGTGTTCTGACAAGGTCACCTTTGCCTGGACTCCAGAGTGCACCACGGCCTTTGAGACCTTGAAACTTGCCTTCACCTCCACCCCTGTCTTGGCCATGCCAGATCCCTCCAAGCCTTTTGCCCTGGAAACCAACACATCTGATTTTGCGGTGGGAGGGGTCCTTCTTCAGGAAGGAGGGGATGGTATGCTACATCCTGTGGCATATTACACCAAGAAGATGCTACCTGCAGAAGGAAACTACCTGATATATGACAAGGAGATGCTAGCCATAATGAAGACCCTGAAACATTGGCGCCAATACCTATGTGGAGCTGAACACCCAGTAAAAGTCCTGACAGACCACAAGAACTTGGTCTATTTCTTTAAACCACGCCAGCTTAACCAACAACAAGCAAGATGGGACCTAGAGCTGGCTGACTACACCCTGACCATAGACTACAAGCCAGGGAAGGTGAACATGGTACCCAATGTCACGGTAAGTTCCATAATGCTGGGTATTGTCTGTCCAAGTAAGAAGGCACAGAAGGCCAGAAAGCCTGTATCAAAATTGACCAAGTTAACAGATTATAACCAAACAGTCAATTGAAAATGGGTCACAGCTGCTCTAGTATGCCAGCTGAAACCAGCTCCCCCTTGTAAACTGATGTTGATAAATCAACGTAATATTAGGGTCACCTGATATAAGCTCATTAATCTGCATGGTTGTCAGAAACTGGTCATGCAAGGGTTCTTTGCAACCTGGACTATATACTTACTTGAAGATGCCAAAGGAATAGGAGATCAAGACTCAGGTGGTATTGCTTAGTTGATTTTTCTGATATATATTGAATAATTTTCCCTGTTTCAACTCTAAGAGTTGAGTCCTCCTAAATTTACTCAATAAAAATCAATTATCCCAAGTTCTAATTTTAAATTTTAAAAATGCATCCTGTGCTTGGGTTATTGCAGTATATCCTGTACAATCTGATTCTGAACAGAATCATTTCAGGAAGATGGGGCCCAGCATCTGGAACTTTGTTGTTGGCGCCGCAAAATGTTAATTTTATGCCAGCCAATTTTGTAGCTCCTCCCCCCATTCTGGAAAATGAAAATTGGGTCACTTCTCAATGCCCAGAATTTTACGCTGAAGATGCATTGATGCTTTCCCAGGTCATTTATCTTGGTTTACTCTGGTTAGGATTGATTGTTCTACTTAATCCTGGAGTTACAATTGAAAATTTCACAAAAAAATATCTGAAGCCTCGTTGGTGGTTAATCATCAATTCTATGTGGATTTGGGTGGTAATTCCCCATCATTTAGAAACGGCATCATATTATCCAGTTATTTCTGTCACATTACTCAACTCTTCTACGTCTGAGTTTTTGGAAGCAGTTTGTCATGAATTTGTGTTTCTTTTCTCCTGCTCCATTGAGATATCTGCGTTTACCATGTTTATTTGCATCAGTTTATTTCTGAGTTTTCAGTTTGGGCTTTTCTTTAATTTTTGGTTTCCATCTCCGGCTGCAGTTGTAGAGACTGGATCCTCTGTTTCCTATTTCTGTTGCGTCATGTCATTTTGGTGTCCGGATTATTTCACTGCTCCACCCACTGATGAAATTTCACATGAAGTTTTGTCACCATTATCATTTTATTCTGGCTCTAGCCTTAGTCACAAATCCCAAGTTTACCATGTGATGACAAAGGTTTCTGAAGATGCTCAAGAATGGTTGTTGTCCGCAGTGGAGCGCAATCCACGTGTTTTAACTGAGAGTGCATCTCTATACCCTTTGTTAAAAAATTTGTGTGTATCTATTGAGGAGCTCAAAGTATATTGTAAGTTGTACGCCTTCCGTCAGGGTACAACTCCGCTTTTGGTATTCCTTCCTCAGTTTCTTACCTATTGCCGTACAATTGATGTTCCCGAGGTGAACAAACTCTCAGCGTTGTGGTTAGCAGTTGACCAGACTGCCCAGGATTTGGCAGTTTGGGATTCCCCGTTAACCACAACTGAGGCCCTGGTAAGCCAAATTCTTTCTCTGGTCTCAAATCTGTCTACTTCCAAGCAAGGTATGTTGATAATTGAGGATAAACCTGCTGCGCGCTCTTGGTTTTCTAGTCCTTGTTCCTCGGTAGTTTCTTCCAACTAAAGCCAAGATCATTTTCCCCCTAGCTTGTCTCAACTACAATTGGCGGTGGTGAACAAACCCGGTGATGTAAAGGAAGCCCCTGTAGTGTCCGTTACTGATAGTTTCTTGGCAATGCTTCAGCACGTCGTACCTGCAAAATCTTCTGTTATTACGTCCGAAGAGTTGCCCCTCGTTCCCATTGATTGTGATAACCCTGTTCTTCCAGCTGCCGTCCAAGAAATGATTGAGCGTTACTTCCAGGAGCATCCTGCTTCCTTAGCTGCCGTCTGTACTGCCAAGGAGAAGCAAACTCCTGCTGAGATTGCAACCTTTGCTGCCAATAAATCTACTTCTGGTTACTTCTTGTTTCATGGTAACATAGATAATGGTCAAACTATCTATTGGCTGGCCATTTTATTGGATACAGGTGCTTCTGAGAACTTCATGAGTGTGGAGACTGCAGACTTGCTACAGCTCAAGTACCACCCTGGAATGCTTGTTAGGGGTGGAAACTGTCAAATGTTCCCCTCCTTCCAGCTGAAGAAGCCAGTTACTTTTGTAGTTGCAGGTCAGTCCTTTACTGCAAGGTTTTCTGTTTGCTCTACCCTGATGTATCCTATCATTTTGGGAGTTAGTTGGTGGAGAGATCATAATGTATCAACCTTACTGGAGAAAAATGAGCTGCAGGTGGAACACTCTTTGGGTATAACCATTTGTATTTGCTGTTGGATATGTCTGAATTAGAGCAATCATCACAGACAATACAGTTGGTGCCTATCCCTGTCCCGCAAGTTTGGATTTACCGGCATGCTTACAACCCTGGTCTGCGGCATTTGACGCCACCAGAGGCAAGGTCCTTCCCAAGCACACTCAGTTTGACTTTGACTTTAAGGTTACTGTTGATCTGATTATCATTGCATCTTCTATTTACCCTTTAACCTTGAAGGAAGACGCATGTTTGGAAGAATGGACTCGCAAAATGTTGGCAAAAGGCTACATTTTCAAGAAGGCTTTGTCAATCTGCTCTCTGTTATTAATTGTTCAGAAGTCTGATGGGTCCCTTTGTCCTTGTGTCAATTACAGGAATTTGAATAACATTACAATTCCAGATCCTTATCCTTTACCTCTTGAAGCACAGATCTCTAGATGTGTTGAGAAGGCCAAGGTATTCTCAAAACTTTATCTGTTGAATGCTTTCAATCAAATCAGGATTGCAGAAGAAATGGAATGGTTAACAGCATTCAGAACCAAGAAGGGTATCTTTCAGTTCCGCGTAATGCCTTTTGGATTGAAGAATGCCCCAGCTTGCTTTCAGCAGTTGATTGATTCAGTCCTAGGAGATCTCCTAGGTGTTTGTGCCATTGCATATATGGATGACATCTTGGTGTTTTCTCCAGATGAGGAGTCCCATAAGGCCCACTTGTTGGCAGTTGTAGAGCGCATTCTCCAAGCAAACTTGATTATCAAAAGAAGTAAGTGTGAATTCTTTTAAATAAAAGGTTACCTTTCTGGGTAATATTATCTTTGAGGATGGCCACACCATTGCCCCTGACAAGGAAGCTGCGGTTCAAGAGTATGCTACGCCTGTGACAGTATCCCAACTTCATAGTTTCCTGGGTACATGTATGTTCTTGAAGAAATTCACTCCCCACTTTTCTGAGGTGGCTGCCCCTTTATATTTGGCTAGTGGAAAGACAACTTTAGTCTGGACGCCTGAGTGTACAAGTGCCTTCTCAGCAGTCAAGGCTCTTTTGTTGTCCTCCCCAGTGTTAAGACATGTGGATACTGAGCTTCCTTTTGTTGTTTCCACTGATGCATCTAAATACGCTGTGGCTGGTGTGCTGTTGCAAACAGCTAGTGACGGGATTGAGAGACCTGTAGGGTATTTCTCCCGGAAGATGGAGGCTCAAGAACGCAACTACATGATTTACAACAAGGAATTGTTGGCTGTAGTGGAATTGTTAAAGCATTGGCACCACCATCTCATGTTGGCATGTCATCCATTTGTATTAAGAACTGACCACAAAGCTCTTCTATATTATCAACAACCCAGGGTTTTGTCGGGTTGCCAATCCAGATGGCATGATGATCTGACAAGATACAAGTTCCGCTACAAGTTTATTGAGGGATCTGACAATCACTTGGCCAATGCCCTAAGCAGGAATCCCTCCCATCTCCAGATGCTAGTATGGACGCCAAGTTTAACACATATATTATGATTCCAGACAAGGCTGTGGTGCCTTTTGTATTGCCTCCACCGGCTATGTTGGCTACCATGTCTTTAGCTGAGGGTGCAGACCTGGACTTGTATTCCAAGGTTAAGTTTCTGCAACCTTTTTCCAAAGGTTATGATAGGCTATTAGAGCTAGCATGTGCAAACCCAGTAGGTCAGCCTCAGGGTTATTATAAGATTTGTCCAGTCCTATATCATCAAGGTTGTTTGTGGGTCCCTGAAGGCACTATTTGGGATGAAATCATGGAGGCTAATCATACCTGTCCAACAGCTGGTCATCCAGTAAAAAAAACAGTGGAACTTATCCGCTGCCAGTTTTCCTGGAAAGGTTTGACTGTGCAGGTGGCCGCTTTTGTTTGAGATTGCCTGGTATGTGTTTGATCCAAGGCCAGTCGGAATAAGACTACTGGTTTACTGATCCCACTTCAGCCTGCTGCCGGTCCTTGGATGTCTGTGTTGGTGGATTTCATTGGCAAGCTTCCCAATTCCAATGGGTTTAACGCAATCATGGTAGTAGTTGATTGTTTCACAAAGATAGCACACTTTGTACCTTGCTCAACCATAATTACTTCAGTGGAAACCACTAGGTTATTTGTGAACAGGATCTTCTCTCTACATGGCATCCCAATGGAGATTGTAAGTGACCGTGGTCCTCAATTTATTGCTCAGTTCTGGGAAGCTTTTACTGGAATCCTTGGTATCAAATTGTGCCACTCTACTGCTTTCCACCCCCAATCCAATGGACAAACGGAGAGGGTAAACCAAAGTTTGGAGGTCTACCTATGCTGCTACACCAATGCGCAACAAGATGACTGGTGTGATAATTTACCCATGGCAGAGCTCACATATAATAACGCCCCGCACACAACAACTCAAGTATTGTCATTTTATGCCAATGTGGATTACAATCCTTCTTCCAACATGGGTCCTTGTTTGGTTAGCAACGTGAAAGCTGCAACTTATCAAGCCGCTGAATTGAAGCGGGTCCATCAGGAGTTCCAAGTTACTCTTGCCACCGCTGTGACAACTTACAAGGAATACGCAGATTGCAAGCGCCAGGAAGGTCCAACTTACAGGCCAGGTGATCTAGTCATGGTCAATGCTTGCAATATGAAACTTAAAGTTCCATGTTGTAAATTGGGTCCCAAGCAAGTTGGTCCCTTCAAGGTAGAACATCAGATTGGTCCCTCTGCCTATCGGCTGGATTTACCTCCTGCTTTCAAGATTTTCCACACCTTCCATGAATGTCTCCTTACTCCCTTCAAAGGAACAGAGACCCCCTCTTCCCAACCCATTCTTGTGGAAGGAGAACCTGAGTACGAGTTAAATTGTATTCTAGCTTCCTGCAAGAATTGTTGCCGTTTGGAATATTTGGTATCTTGGAAAGGTTATCCTGATTCTGAAAACTCCTGGGTTCCCCACTAAAATTGTTCAAATTTCTCTGATCTGATCCACAAGTTCTACAAGCGCAATCCCACTGCTATTGGACACCCTGAACTTACCCTTGCTGCAATGAAACTCCCACCTGCCCATAAGAATTTCTCTTTATCCCATCTCCCGGATGGTGGTATTGTGCCCAGGGCTAAAGCAGAGGGTAATGTCACGGTAAGTTCCATAATGCTGGGTATTGTCTGTCCAAGTAAGAAGGCACAGAAGGCCAGAAAACCTGTATCAAAATTGACCAAGTTAACAGATTTAAACCAAACAGTCAATTGAAAATGGGTCACAGCTGCTCTAGTATGCCAGCTGAAACCAGCTCCCCCTTGTAAACTGATGTTGATAAATCAACGTAATATTAGGGTCACCTGATATAAGCTCATTAATCTGCATGGTTGTCAGAAACTGGTCATGCAAGGGTTCTTTGCAACCTGGACTATATACTTACTTGAAGATGCCAAAGGAATAGGAGATCAAAACTCAGGTGGTATTGCTTAGTTGATTTTTCTGATATATATTGAATAATTTTCCCTGTTTCAACTCTAAGAGTTGAGTCCTCCTAAATTTACTCAATAAAAATCAATTATCCCAAGTTCTAATTTTAAATTTTAAAAATGCATCCTGTGCTTGGGTTATTGCAGTATGTCCTGTACAATCTGATTCTGAACAGAATCATTTCAGGAAGATGGGGCCCAGCATCTGGAACTTTGTTGTTGGCGCCGCAAAATGTTAATTTCATGCCAGCCAATTTTGTAGCTCCTCCCTCCATTCCTGAAGATGAAAATTGGGTCACTTCTCAATGCCCAGAATTTTACGCTGAAGATGCATTGATGCTTTCCCAGGTCATTTATCTTGGTTTACTCTGGTTAGGATTGATTGTTCTACTTAATCCTGGAGTTACAGTTGGAAATTTCACAAAAAAATATCTGAAGCTGTGTTGGTGGTTAATCATCAATTCTATATGGATTTGGGTGGTAATTCCCCAACATTTAGAAACAGCATCATATTATCCAGTTATTTCCGTCACACCCAACACCCTAAGTAGAAGAACTGACCTGGCACCCACCCACCTAGAAACCCGTGACCACAACACTCAAGTACTCTTGGACCCAACTAGCCTAGGCATCTATCTGGGATTGATGAAGATCAGAGCCAGCAAAACAGAAGTACTAAGGACCCAAGCATTAGACAAGTTCACCAAGACCCTGATTGCAGACCTCTCCAAATCCTTGGATAGCACCCACTACCAGAAGGGCTACTCATTGAAGGGATCCACGCTAATGCTCCACAACCAAATCTTTATACCAGAAGGGGACATCAGAATCAAAGTTTTGAGAGACTACCACAACTCAGAGATGGCGGGACACTCGGGTAGGCTCAAGACCCTCTAAAGCATCAGAAGGAACTTTGCCTGGCCAAAAATGGATCAAGACGTGATTGCATACCTGAAGGGGTGTGAGACCTGTGGAAGGACCAAAACTCGCAGAAACAAACCTGAAGGACTCCTAAGACCCTTGGATATACCCCATGGGCCTTGGAGATCTGTCTCCATGGACTATATTGTGGAACTGCCACCATTCCTCTTGTATAATGCAATTCTAGTCATGGTAGACTGCTTCACCAAAATGGCATACTTTGTAACAACCACCACCAATTGCACAGCAGCAGAAACAGCCCAACACTTCCACGACTGCATCCTCACACAACACAGGACACCTGAGGAAATCATCACAGGTAGAGAACCCCAATTCACGTCAAACTACTGGACACAAGTGATGAAAGACTTAGGAATCAAGAGATGTGTATCAACCTCCTACCACCCACAGACGGACGGCCAAACTGAGCAAGTTAACCAGATCCTGGAAAAATACCTCCAATGCTATGCCAACACTGACCAAGACAACTGGGCAAAGATGCTGCCCATGGCCCAGTTTGCATACAACAGCAAGAACCATGCTTCCACAGGAATGTCCCCCTTCAAAGCCAACTATGGATTTGACCCCACCTGGGACCCCCAGATTGGCAAAAAGGAATCAAACACCACTGGGCGCTCCTGGATTGAACAGATTCACAACAACAAAAAACATGCTTGAACAACCTGAACCGCGCAGTGCAGACATACAAAGCCTTTGCTGATTGCAAACAAACCCCGGGCCTACCCTTACAAGTTGGAGACAAAGTATACCTAGACTCCCGGAATGTACCCCTACATGTGCCCTGTAGGAAACTAGCTCACAGGAGAAGCAGCCCCTACAAAATCACCAAACTAGAAGGTGAAGTTGCCTTCAAACTGGACCTCCCCCCTCTTGGAAGATCCATGATGTGTTCCACTGCTCCCTGTTGTTCAAAAAAAATGGGAATTTGCTTCCCCACCAACGGATTAAGACAGCCCCCCCACCCATCCAAACAAACCGTGGTGAGGAATATGAAGTTGAATACGTACACGGCAACCAAATCCACTACCACAAACCCCAGTACTACGTCAAGTGGAAAGGATACCCACTAGAAGAAAGTACTTGGGAGCCTCTGAGCAACCTGACTAATGCCCAAGAAGCCATCCAACTCTACCTGAACAAGAAGAATCGGGAGGGAGGGAGCTCGGGGAAAGAAGGGGATGATGTCAGGATTGACAATTCTCCCCCTCTGTAACCCCAGGCCCAGGAGCAGGAATTGAACCCAGAACTTGGATCCCCTCAGGCCGCTGGGCCTGTGGACTGCGGGACCGCCCGCCCACATTTTTCTGGGTTCAAGCCCCTGTGAGCTGATGTTGAAGAAGAAGACCCGCCCAGAAAAGTAGATTGAGCTGAGGAACTTATTGCACTAAGTGAAATGCCAATCATAACACCTAATGGAGATGCCAAAGCAACATCTATTAGCTTCATGAGTTTGAAGTCTACACCAGCAACCAATCAAGAGCCAACCCAAGGAAGAGGCACTGGCCCGCAACCTGACCCCATGACCACGACGCTAGAGCAAGATAATCAGGTAGCTAAATCAGGAGCCGTGACCAATGAAAGAACTCCTGGGCCAAGCGCCATTTTGCTGTCTTTAGACCCAAGTCCCCAATTCCCTGGCCCTGCCCTTCACAATGCCATGATGACCCCCCACAAAAAATGTTAAGTTTGGAGGTGGGGTGCTATATAGACCCAAGGACCCCGTCCTCCAAACTTATTGCCATTTTGAAATAAAGGTTATGTTACTTTGGCTTATACAGCTATTACTGTATTTTGTATTTGCCGTCTATCAGTTCAGCTCAAGATCTCCTGGCCCGCCTGTCTCATTGCCCGCAGTATTCTGTCCATTTGGCGTACCCTTTGGGCCTGTCCATTTCACTGAGTATCCCTTAAAACCCAAGTACAAGGACTACACGCCAGAGAAAATCCTTGTACTAGATCCATTAGCCCACATCCAATCTGCCATCAGATACAACTGCCAAGGCCTGTGGATATTCTCTACACCCAAGCTATTTAGAGGAAAGTTCAACTATCTTCTGGCCTACAATATCTACATGGAACTGCCTGTAACACCCAAACCAATGCCTGCTTCTTTGCCCGGCCTACCAACCAACCATACCGGCAAGCTTTTTGGTATAGTGTACATCACCCTCACAGGGGTGGTGGACACCATTGTACCAGCTGCTGGCCCGTGGTCTTGGTTGGGGAAGTCTGTGTCCTACCTTCTCAAGTTAGCTCCTCTCTTGTGGTGGGCCCTGCCTGCAAGAAACCCGCCCAAGTTATCCCCAAAAACAACGGGCCGGCCGCCCAAGACTGGATTCCTGACATCCATGGCCACTATCACAAATTTGTTTTTTCTTGTTGTGATGGATAATAGTCCAACTACATCAATTGCAACTGTGTGAAATGTGAAACCAGGTCTGATCAGCTGATGCTGGTAGTGCAAGACCTTGGGTTGTTCTATATTACAGTTGTGGCAAGCAGTTAGTGTTTCTGCTATATCAGTTTGCATCCCTTCCCAATAGCAATGTTTCTGTAGGAGGTTGAGAGTCTTATGGATACTACCGTGGCCTATAGTGCAATGTGCTGATACAACTGCATCAGTGTGTAAGGATAGTTGGATGTAGGGCAACCATTTTTCTTTTTGCAGCTTTAAAATCTGATTGTCCTTAACACAAGTGTTTACTGCAAGAGTTTTCAGAATTTTCTGAATCTTGGGTGGCTCCTCCCCCCATTTATAAGACTTCAGCATTAGCTTATCAAAAAGATCATCTACTGCCAAGGATACCAAGGCTAAGGTAGGAAGGCATGAAAGGCAGTCTGCATTCTGATGCATGGCGCCAGTGTGATAGATTATTTTGTAGTCATAAGCCTGCAGCTTAATAGCCCATTGCGCTAGTTGTCCTTCAGGGTCTTTCATGGTCTTCAACCATTTAAGTGAGGTGTGATCAGTTACCACCGTAAAGTGTACTCCGCGGAGGTATACTCTAAATTGCTGACAAGCATATATAACTGCCAGTCATTCCCTTTCTGTAACTGTGTACTTCTGTTCATGGCTATTAAGTGTACAGGAGCAGTACCCCACGTGATGATCTTGGTTGTTATTGTCTAGCTGAGAAAGAACAGCACCAGTTGCTGTCAGGCTAGCGTCCATATGTACAATTAAAGGGCAATAAAAATTAGAGTATGAGAGTACCAGCTCCATTACTAAAGTGGCTTTTAGGTCCTCAAAGGCTTTCTGGCATCCTGATGTCCATGAAAATTCAACTTCATTCTTCAAAAAGTGGAAAAGTGGACCTCCTAGACCTGCAAAGTTTGGTATGAACCTTCTGTAGTAACCAATTGCTCCCTGGAACACCTGTACATCTCTCTTGTTGGTAGGTGTTTGCATATATGTGATGGCTTCAGCTTTAGCAGGGACAGGTTGTAGGCCATCTTTGCTGAAATATAACCAAGGAATTCCAGATGTTCCTTGAAAAAGTTACACTTCCTTGGCTTCAGCTTGAGGTTATCTGCAATGAGGTGCTGGAACACTGCCTCCAAGTGTTCTAAATGCTGACCAAAAGTACAGGAAAAGACATTAATGTCATCAAGGTAGACCAGTACACAAGACAGCTTAAGGTCTCCCATTACAGTATCCATGGCCCGTTGGAATGTTGCAGGAGCGTTTGTAAGTCCTTGCAGCATTCTAGTTGGCTGGAAAAGGCCTTGCTCTGTTATAATGGTGCAATTTTCCTGGTCTGCTGCTAGAAGGTCAATCTTTCAGCATTCACTGATTAGATCCATTACGCTGAAGTACTGGGCGCCTCCCAACTTATCCAATGTATTGTCAATGCATGGCAATGGGTAGGAATCCTTCTTTGTGACTGATTTCAGCTTGCAGTAATCCATTACCACGTGATTTGTCCTGTCCTGTCCTTCTTCTTTACAATCAACAAGGGTGAAGACCAGGGGTTCTTGCTACAAACCAATATTCCGGCAGAGAGCAGTTTTTGTAGCTCTTTATTGACAATGGCTTGGTTGTCCAGGCTGCAACATATTGGTCTTGAGCGTATTGGAGTATTACCTTGTGTATCTAGTACATGTTCAACTCCTAGAGCTTTTCCTAGGTTGTGATCATGTTCTGCAAAGACGTCCTTGTATTTCTCAAAAAGGCACATGGCTTGGTCCTTCTGGTCTTCTGTCAGTTCATTGAGAGAATCACACGGAATTAGCAATAAAAAGCTTGGCTGGTTGCACAGTAGCACAAATTTTCTAAATTCACCAAAGGGAGTGACATATGTAAGACTGGAGTTTTCTCTAGCTTCATGTATCCCAGAAGCTGATGTTTCTTCACCTTCAGTGCTTTATCAGAAAGATTTCCCAAGAGTACCAGGATTTCTTCTGAAGATGGCATAACAACACCTGGTAAAATCCATGGTTCCAGTTGTGAACCATTATGGAGCCCCAATAATTCCCCGTGCAATCCTTTTGGGAAGCTGAGACATAGGCCTGTGTTATGAATCACTTGGGACCCACTTGGGATGGAAACTTCTTTGGAGGAATATAGGGGGATCCCCTTGTTCTCCTTGGTGGCCAGCGGTAAGACCTTAATTTTGTGCTGTTGTAAAGTTTATGCTAATGGCATGTCTCCATCAGCATACTCATATTGATATAATGAATCTTTTTGGTAGGCAGGTCCTTTGACCTGTTGCCATGGTAAAACATAGGCACAGAATGGCCCAAAATACGGAAAGTACTATCTTAATGGTTGATGATAGTTCCATAGGTAGCCATGAAACTAGTACCAATCAAAATATTGTAACTTTCATTTTGTAAAACTATTGTAGGTGCTGTTACCCCCAGTTTACCAAAACGCAATGGTAAGGATGAGTAGGCTCCCAATGCCTTTGTTCTGTCAGGGCCAGCAGTACCAAATTCCTTGTTGTAATCCAAATCAGGTGTGAGTTTCAGTTTTTTGACTATCCTGGTTGACACAATGTTCCTGGGGGCTCCTGAGTCCAAAATAGCTCTTACTCTGAGTTTACAAACAACTAAATCAATGTAAGTACAAGTGTGTTTATTTCCATAATGAGGAGATGTGATTTTGGTAACCTTATGGATGCCTAACCCTTTAAAATGAGCGAGGAACAGCTCTAGTTCAGCTGTTAACTCAGGCTTCAAAGAATTTAAGGTATCCAAGTTTGTGGAGACTTGTATCAACCTCAATAGTTGAGACAACTTTTTAACACTGTCACTCTTGTGGGTGACCTCCATGTATGGAGTAGAAAGTTGTTCAGCGTAAGGTATAGAGACAGTATCAACAGCTTCTTGGGATAGTAGGCTTTCTGTATGGATTGCCTGCTTCCTTGTGACTGCATTGACAGCTAAAACTCTGTGGAGCAAGTCTTTGATTATTTATTTCTTATCAGGCAAGTATCTTTGGGACAGGCTTCTTTCTCCAGCAAGCTGTCTTTGGGGTCAGGAATGTCAGGATCTGGAACAATTGTTGGAGAGTTTTGGTTACTGTTGGAAGTCAGGGTTTTCTCCTCAACCTGACTGCTTGGCAGCTTTTTGCTTCTTCACCATCTTCTTATTTTTACTCTTCTTCCTCCATTTGTTTATCATCTTCTCTTTCTTCATGGACCAAGTAACAGACATTGGTCTTGGGTTGCTTGCAATCCTGAGAGAGATGTCCTAGTTGTCCACACTTGTAACAGGTACAATTACTTGTAGTTTAGTTGGTTGGGGGTGTAGCAACATTTGTTGATTTCTTCAAGGGATTTTTCTCCCAGCTCTTGCCCTTGGATTTGCTTGATGGAAACAATGTGGACTTCTTATAGTCCAGGAAAAGGATCTCAAACTATTCTTTAAATGATCCCAAGTGTTGCAACTGAACCAATTAGAGTTCAGTATTGATTGGGGAAGACAACAGTCTAATATAAAGGACAAGAATAAATAGAATAGGATGTTATTTATTATAGAATACTGTGATTAATATACTATATGGGGAAAGCCACCGGGCCACAAGGGGGTGGCATGGTGGCATGTTTCATGTAAGGTTTGAAGCCAAGGAATAACTTGTGTGGGGATCAGCAGGTCAAATTGATAGCACTCCTAATTAGGAAAAAGTGCCTGCAGCTCAACATTGCCATCAGATTGGTTCATGTTGTTAGACACGTCAAGGGGCAACTCTTTGAGCGCCCCCTGTGTATTGTAAGATACATTGGCAGGTAAGTCTGGAAACTTGGTTGCAACACAAGTGACGCATTAGTTCTGGGACTGTTTGGGCACCATAAATACCACTTAATTGTGATAGATAGCTTGCAATTAGGGCGTACATAATTTAAAAGAGCTTCTTTCACGTCCACAAAGGTAGCAGCTCCCATAGAGGCAAGAGTCTGAGCCTCCAAGTAGAAGTGTTCTGAAAACTCTGTAAGAGTTTCATCCTTCTTGATTTTCCCCTCTGTTAATTCCATTTTGCAACAGAAAAGGGCTTCCTTGCTGCCAAATTCCGCAATTAGGGCTCTGGACACATTCTCATAGATCCAAACCTGTTCTGGCAGTCTTGGCATAATTATTGCTTGTGTTTCCAAATCTAAACAGTTAAAGATAGCCGCGTTTTTCATGGCATCATTTGTACCATACATCAAGTTATTGTATAGGCGGAGGAACATGTGAACATTTGCTTTCTTGTCAAACTTGGGAAGATTTGTTGGTTTGAAGTCCTTAATCATAGAAGAAGTTCTAAAGTTGTAGCTTCTTCTGGGCAGAGGTGAGGTATTTCTCAAGTTTTAGGCACAAAATTGTGCCTCAGACGCTGCATCTCTTGTGTTGTTACTTGTTTGGGGCGTTGAGGCTGCAGCCCCAGTTAAAGGTGTCTTGCTACTGTCCAATACTAGTTCAGCCACGTAGACTTTCCGCAAGGTCTGGTCTATATTTTCCTCATCACTCATATAGCTATGAAAAGAGCAATGGTCTTCCAACAGCGCCTGGCTGTTGGTAGAAAGGACGCTTTGGCTCCTTCTAGTAGTCATCTGTGGCTCCAGCTCCAAACTGTTCTGGTTTGGGTACATCTGGAGTAGCTGCTTCACTTAACCTTGTAGTAACTGAATATTTCTGTATTACAATTGTACTTCCCAAGCCAGATCCTTAATTGTTTGATTGCCTACATGTAATTTGTCTTCAAGTTTCTCAATCTGAGATTCCTTTAGTTCAAACAACATTCTGTTCTTTACCTGCGCAGCCTGTTGGCTATTACCTAGACTTTCCAAGTTTTCATGGTTCTCTTTTGTGTGATTGTGGTTGTGGTCAATCCTCTTTAAAAGCTTTGGAAGTTCCGTGTATAAGTGACTACAATTGGAAAGAGATTGTTGGAGGCCTTTGTCAATTTTGCCAACATGTTTGGATAGCTCCTTCATATCCCGCTGGACAATGGCAGAGGCTTCCTTGCTAGGTTCTATAGAAGCCCATCCTCAATCATTCTCACCAAGTGGCAGAGCAAATCAACCTCACTGCATAAGTAAAAAAAGTAGCTTCTGCTCCTTTGACGTGGTGGGTCACTGTGCAGAGCCAATTGTTGTCCACTCCTTTGTGCTCTAGCATAATCCCAAGAATTGTGGCCACATAATTAGTCAGGCATTCCTTGAGCTGTGCAGACCAAGTGGAAGTGTAGTTCTGGTGTCCAAAAAAATATTGATCTGATGGCTAATGTTGGCCATAGAGCCTACAAGCCCATTGTAAAGGCGTCAAAGGAATGCCTGTTGGTTATTGATCAAGTTTCCCTGGTGTTGTCATGCCCTGCCCCAAAGGGCAGGCTCTTTAAATTATCATATTTTAATTGTTTTTGCTTGATTTTAATCTTTCTGTATTTTTTAATATTGGAATTTTGAATTAAGAGTTAATATTTAAGTATTTTAATATAAATTACCTTGTTTTATGTTGTTTTGTGTTTTAATTGCTGTTTTTGTTGCCGTCTTTCTCTTCCAGCTATTTTATTAACTTATATATTCTCTACTTTAAAGTTAGAGAGATTTAATTTTCACTTACCTTTCAAAACTCCTGTTTACGTTGTTGCTGCTCCCTCCCCAGCTTCATGTTGCAGATCAACTTCAAACTGGTCTTCTTTTTCTCTTTTCTTTTCCTGGTCACCTCCAAACTTCCCCAGTTGCTCCTCTTCTTGTCTGCTATCTCCCTGGTTATCAATTGTCAACCAAAAGGCTTCTTTCTCTATAAATAAAGAGCTTTTGAAGAGTAGGCTTTAAGCTGAAATTCTAGTGATTTCTACCCTTCAATTCTTTATCAATTTTTAACTTGAGATCTTAATTTTTAGAAATTTATACATTTTTATTAATTCATTTTAAGTTTTGCCTTTTCTCTTCTTGAATAAATGGAAGTTGTAAAACAGCAAGCCTTAGGCTTGTTGTATCCATTATTTTCCCTTGAGAAATCTTTTAATAGTTATATGTACCAGTTTGCTGATGAAGAGTATCCCAATATTGACATCCCCTTAGTTACTAATTTTTCACTATTAAATACCTTGTTTTATCTTCTTTGTTTAGGGTTCTTAAACTCTATCACTTCTTTTGTAACCCAGTATAAGTTCTTAGCAGGATTGTGTAAAATCATATTACAGACAGTCCCTACCTTTTTATACAATCTGAATCTAAATCCTAATGCTCTACACACTTTAGTTTATAATCTTGAACTCTTATGGGCAAGACCTTACAGGTGTGATATTAGAGAAAGTTGATACCCCAAGTGAATTTGATTGTGGCAAATTTTGGGGTGAGCAAAGCTATGTATGTACTCCTTTGCTTGCTCAATTGTCTTCATATGTAAACAAAGCTGGTTTGGAGTGATCCCAGTGAAGTTCCTAAATTTCTCTTTTGCAGTTGTGCCATATGATGGTGATACTGCCAACTTCTTGTGCACTTCCCTGTTTTGGTAAGTACCACAGTCTATGCTGCCTATGGCCTGCTCCAGCTGCTGCTGGGT
Organism: Entomophthora muscae; assembly: GCA_014839935.2. Taxonomy (NCBI): domain Eukaryota; kingdom Fungi; phylum Entomophthoromycota; class Entomophthoromycetes; order Entomophthorales; family Entomophthoraceae; genus Entomophthora; species Entomophthora muscae. The sequence continues at coordinate 792,651 of QTSX02007106.1, forward strand.
AGACTCTGCATTCCCATCCACTTCAAGTGGAACTGGAACGTCCAGGTTCAAAGTGGAGTGGTCCTCAATTTGGCAGGTGTCAGGGATCCAACCTGTGGGGGGTTCCGGAGAACTTGCAGGCGGACGGCCCGCGGGCCCAGCAGGGAGAGCCTACCACAAGATTGGGGCTAACTTTAAAATATAAGATAACAATTTTCCAAGGACTGCCCAAGGTCCGCTCATAGGCACCATGGAATCAATCAATCCAGTGAGGGTGATATACATCACCCTGAATATCTGGGTGGAAGTGGATTCATTAGTGGCAACAGATTCTTGTGGGTGGTTGGGCCGCGGGATGTGGGGTGGTGTCATTGGAACCAAATATGTGGGCCAGAAATTATACTTGTCTTGGAATAGCAGAGGGGGGCGGATGATTTTGGTACCCTCTCTGTAAAGGACTTCCGTCTCTCTAGTTCTAGCTTTGGGGTCGTGGATCAGGATTTCCTCATGAGTAAACTCAGAATACGCCGGATTGGGTGGGTACTTGGTGAAATGTACTGGGCCAAAGGGAGCTCCTGGTGGACAGTAAAGGTTGGGTGGCTGGTCCCCAGTTTCTTGGGGTAGACAGGTGTGGGTTGCAGAACCGCGAGACGTAGGCTGGAAATGAAACAGAACTAATAACAAGTATGGTATGATCTGGTTGAACCAAAGGTTCATGTCACTTTATTGCAAGAATGGCAATGGGCATCTTCCTGGCAGTCCAGGGTATAAGTATGCCCATCTGTTATGGTAAAACTTCCACAAATTTCCTTGGCCTGGGTTTTTCTGTTCACCAGGTCTTCCCAGTCTTTGGTGGCATCAATCACGGGAGTTATTCCATTGGCTGGCTCAAACTGAGAATGCTCAACTTTCCTAGTCAGGTTGTGGGATTGGTTGTCTCTGGGTGGCCTGCGTTTTATGGGAAGGTTCTCGGTTTTCCCTTCTGCGTGGGCCCAAGTTATCCCAGGATCTGTGGCTGGACCCGCCCGCTGATTGGTCGAGTTGTCAGGAGCCTTTGGCGTGGGAGGTATCAATGTAGGTGAATTTGATTTGCCAAGCTTTAAAGGATTCTCCTAAGTCAAATCCTGCTCTGGTTTGAGCCCAAAAAACTGCGGGCGGCTGGCCCTGCGGGCTGGCGGCCTGCAGAGAGCCAGGGTTCAAATCCCGTAGTTGAGGCCTTTCAATAAGCATAGTTGATAGCAGTTTGTCACTTGTGACAGCAGGAATGCTGCATGTCAGTCATGAATTGACCAAACACAACAAATTTCTGGGGAGACTATCTCTTGTACCAGCAAGGTGGTTGATCTCCATAAAGAGCCCATTGGGGTGGTCCTGCAAACGGCAGAGGAAAGCATGGCAAAGGTTATCTCCATTTCTTCCCTGGGCAAAAGACGAGTCCCCGTCAGGGCAACAAGTACAGTTTGGCTGTTGCATGCTGAGTGAGCACCAAATGTCATAACTTCAGCTATGGTGTGGTGATTGCTGTTATTCACTTAACTCAATTAGAACCTATTTTTTACTAAAGACTAAGCTAAGATGATTCTCTAATTAGTGTGTATAATAAATGTATATTTAATGTAATATAAATACTTTATTTAATAACACAAGGGAAGAGTTATATAGGGGATTTGTTATTAATTTTAAGCCACTGATCCTCTGATCAGGCTTCACCTCAGATCATTTTGGTTCTAAGCCAATCAATTGGTATGATTGTTTTATGGGCTAAATAACCCTCTGAGTTTATAACCTGTTGGTCAACTAGACTAGCTGTTCATCCAAAATCCAGGGCAATTTGGTCCTTTGTACTAGAGTCTAATTAATGGGAGGTATTGATGTCAGTAATAGCTAGTTTAAACTAACTGCATTATGACACCCAATCAGGGGAAACTGCTGCAAATAACCCCCTTGATTATTGTGCGCCATTATATTACAAACATTGATTCCTTGTGACATTTTTATGAGAATATTCTTGACACTCACACTTTTTTGATGAGTTTTGGCTTTAGTTAGTTGGATCTTTTGTGGTAGGGTTTGGAATATAAAAGTTTAAATAAATCAAAAAATTCAGATTAAATGGTTGCTTTTGTTGAATATCTTTTTTTAACTCAGCTGAGTTGCCCACAAATGTGATTTTAAATTCAGGTGTAGGATTCAAAAATCCTGCATTTTTGCCATTAGGTTCTGAACTTGCAGTATCAAAGTTATTAAACAAGCTATATTTTTATCTATTTATCAAATAGTATCAGGAAATCTACTATAAATTGTATGTACAATTTTTATTTTTTGGCTGATCTACTCCCATAGATGTAATCTGACTAAGTATAAGTGTATTAAAAGAAATATCTGCCACTCAATGAGTCCAGTTTATTTAATAATGTTATGAAGTCATTGGGTTCACACCTTTTAAACTTTAAATGCAAATGAGTGGTTCCTCCTAAATGCCCAAACCCACCCCCTTCCTGCCATATGTATATGACATATTCTCTAAACAGCAATAACAAGTATATAAACTTGTCCCCCTCAAATATTCAGATTATCAATAAATCCACTTATCATTTGTCTTTAATCAAAGAATCCACTCTGCAACTGTAAACCAAACTATCTACCCTTCAGGTTTTCAATACCAAAACTTTAGGGTAAATCCTCTAGCAAGGTTCAAAATCTAAAAAAAAACCCTGTGACCCAAATCAATCTGCCTAAGACCTGAAGTCAAGCCAAGTCTGTTATATGATACATCACAGCTGGAAATTTTCATATATGGAGCACATGTCATTTACCAAGAATTTTGCCAGCATAGTAGAAACATCTCACTAGCTGTCACAGCCCATACCAGAGTCAGGCTGGGATCCCATAGAGGAGGCAGGCAGGCCTGGAAAGCCATGTACACAATAGGCGCAATGCGGACCAGGTAGTTGACTGCAGTGGCTAGGGGGCGCCAACTCCCAGTATGGGGCACAACCTGGTCGGCCAGCCCCAATACTGTGATGTAGACAAACCCCAACTTACTGAAGTCCTGGGCAGGAGGCTCATTGGTGTTGCAACCAAGTTTCCAGACTTGCCTGCCAACTTATCTTACAATACACAGGGGGCGCTCAATGAGTTGCCCCTTTACGTATCTAACGTTATGGATTAATCTGATGGCCATATCAAATTGTGGGCACTTTCTTAATTAGGAGCGCTACCAATTTGACCTGCTGATCCCCACACAAGTTATTCCTCAGCTCAAATCCTTACATGGAACTTCCCACTATGCCACCCCCTGTGGCTTTCCCCATATGGTATATTAATCACAGCATTCCACAATAAATGATACCTTATTCTTATTATTATGTCCTTTCTATTGGACTGTTGTCTTCCCCAATTCCAAATACTGAATCCTCATTGGTTCAGTTGCAACAGTGGTAGCAGCAGTAGGTTGACAACCTACCTAAAGAAAAAATTCCCCCTAATAAAGGACAGAGTACGGGCTGTATGGCTACTCCTCATCAAGAGACCTTCCTGCCAATCCCCAAGGGGGACATCCCTGACAGATATGTTATCTATCAAGATCAGTTAGTTCTTACAAGTGTGTAAAATTGGCTCCATCTTGGACAGCGTGACACTAGTGTCACCCTGCCTCAGTTGGACCTTTCACAGCAAATGCTCAACCTCCAACTAGAATCTTTTTTGAGTGGGGTCAAAGGAGCCAACATTGTCAGTTGGCTTCACTCCACCAAAACCCGCCTTTGTATCTGCCAATTCCCTGAACCCATGTGGGTTGCTACTGTGTCAGGGTGCCTCACAGAGCCTGCCGTGGTATGGTTTACTAATTGGGCCAGTCAGGAAATCAAAGTCACTTGGCCAGCATTCAAGGACGCCGCAAGATCCTGCTACAGCAAAACCTTCTCTCCTATTGTAGTGAGAACTCCCCTTCTAGCAATCAAACAGACTGGATCCGTCCCCAAATACCTTGCCACCTGGCAACAAGCGCTTGCTGCCGCCCCCAAAGCTGTGACTGACAGAAATGCTATGCTTCTGACCCTAATAGTTAATGGGCTAAAGCCTCATATCTGTAAGTGGGTCCCTGTAGGTTGCTGTACCTCCATCAATGACTGTTACAAAGCCATTGTGAAGGCCAATAACCAGGCTTCAATGGGTTTCTGCTGTACAAATGATGCTCCATCTCAACCACATGCAACACCTGGCAGCGCCCACAACCAAGTAGGCCGCCGCCAGCCCTGTCAGCAGGATAATGGGACTAAACTCCCCTGCTAGGGGGAGCTCCAGCTAGCTCAAATTGAGGAACTGTGAAAAGCCTGGGGGTTGTAGGTACAAGAGGCCCTATAACCCCAGCTGACCTGCACTCTCAATCCCTTCTTGCCAAAAATCCATGTGACTATAATGTACACAAAGTTATAACCCTTGATGTCTTCCATGTACACAGTGATGACCCCGTGCTAAAAGCAAGCCACTCCCTCAATAAAGTAACCTGCTTTTCTTATCCCTTCTGTTTTTTTTAAAACACCCACAAATTGTTGGTGGACACCAGGGCCAACCATATCATGGTGGACCAGGCGTTTGCTGATGCACAGCAGCTAGACTGTGTACTCAGCAGATTTAAGGCAGTACACGTAGCTGACTCACACAGAGTAGCAATTGTCCACAAGACAGTCCCCTTCTCTGTAAGAATGGGGGACTTCCAGGTTAAACTCTCTGGGCCAATCATGGCAGGCCTCAGCCATGATGTTATTGCTGGCTTTGACTGGGTACGTCACAATTGTCCTTACATTGATTGGGATATGTCTGTCATCACCCTCAATAGAAATGGGGTGGGCTTCCAGATCTATCCTGTTGAAATGAGCAAGCTTCTTCACAACACTGTGTTTGTCAGGATAACTGAAACAGGCTTTTACAATCTCAAGGGGGGAAGCTAGACTTCACCCAATACTCAGTCAAAGTTATCCGTGCTGAACCACCTGTGGTCCCTCCCTTGACCACTTTACCTTCACCAGCGCTTGCCACCCTCCTTGAGGAGTATAAGGACGTGTTCAGTGAGACACTCAAACACCTACCTCCTCCCCAGGAGATCCAGCACGCTGTACAACTCCAAGGGACGTTGCCTAAAGCACGCCCCTTATACTGTCTCACACCAAAAGAAGATGAGACTCTTTGCCAGCACCTCATGGACGCGCTTGACAAGGGCTTCATTTGCCCCTTGCTCTCTCCATACGGGGTGGCTGTCTTCTTTGTAGCCAAGGAGGATGGGTCCCTTTGCCTGATCACAGACTACTGCGTCCTAAACAAGGTGACAGTTAAGAATAAGTACCCCCTGCTGCTGATTGACGACCTGTTTGACACACTCGCAGGTGTGAAGGTCTTTAGCAAGATTGATCTCACCGTGGGGTACAACCAAGTTTGCATTGCACCAGGGGATGAAGCAAAAACTGCTTTCCGCACACACTACAGGTTGTTTGAGTGTTGGGTCATGAACTTTGGAATGACCAACACTCCTTCTACCTTTGCTATGTTGATGAACAAAGCATTTGAGGAATTGATTGGAAAATGTGTGGTGGTGTACCTTAACAACATTATTGTCTTCAGTTGAGATCAAACCACACACCTCCAACACCTCCGTGCTGTCCTTGACACCCTTCAGAAAAATCAGCTAAAAGCTAAACCCTCCAAATGTGAGTTCCTTAAGTTGGAGCTGTTATTCCTTTGGCACACCATCTATGCCCAAGGGATAAAGCCCAACCCTGCCAAGATCAAGGCAATCACTAGTATGCCACCTCCCACTTATGTTGGTCAGGTGTGTACCTTCTTAGGCATGGTTGCCTATGTGCACAAGTTCATTCCCAATTGCAGGAAGCTAATTGCACCTCTCACCAAGCTCCTAAACACTAATCAGTGCTTCCACTTGACTCCCATCAGAGATCAAGCCTTCAAGACGCTGAAGCAAAGACTTACAACTGTGTCTTATTACAGTTTCCCAATCAAAATTGCCAGTACAAACTTGAGACTGACACCTCTGACAGGGCCATAGGGGGCGTACTACAGGTAGAAACCAATAAAGGCGTCTTCCTCCCTGTGGTGTATGAGTCCAGGAAGCTTACTGACTCAGAACAATGTTACCCTATACATGACAAAGAGTTGGCTGCAATTGTGCACTGCGTTGAGAAATGGTGCTGTTACCTGGAAGGGGCAACCTTTCCACCCCGCGTCCTGACAGACCACAAGTCACTTCAGTACTTCAACATGCAATCTCATTTGACACGCCGTCAAGCAGGCTGGGTTGAGCGTCTATCCCCCTACCAGTTGCACATTGAGTACAATCCTGGGAAGGGACTTGTCACAGCTGACGCCCTCTCATGGCTCTACGTAGCGTCCATCACCAGGGACAACGGTTTAAACCCAGACTGACCAATGCTTTACCTCTGTCCTGAGGCAACCTGTTACAAAGGCCTTAACTCAGTAACCATCTCCAAGCTGAAGGACAATGAAAGCCAGTTCACCACCAATGCTGGTGTTGCAACCAAGTTTCCAGACATGCCCGCTAACGTATCTTACAATACACAGAGGGCGCTTGAAGAGCCGCCCCTTGACGTGTCTAACATTATGGATTAATCTGATGGCAATCTCAAATGGCAGGTACTTCATCCTAATTAGGAGTGTTGCCAATTTGACTTGCTGATCCTTGTACAAGTTATTCCTTGGCTTTGAACCATACATGGAACTTCCCACTATGCCACCCCCTTGTGGCATTCCCCATATAGTATATTAGTCACAATATTCTACAATAAACAATACCTTATTCTTATTATTCTGTCCTTTCCTATTGGACTGTTGTCTTCCCCAATTCTTCATACTGAATCCTCATTGGTTCAGTTGCAACAGTGGTAGCAGAAGTAGGTTTTTGACCTATTTTAAAACAAAATTCCCCCCAAGAAAGGACAGAGTACGGGCCGCATGGCTACTCCACAACAAGAGACATTCCTTCCAATCCCCAAGGGGGACATTCCCGAAGGTTATGTCATCTACCAGGATCAGCTAGTTCTCACCAGTGTATACAATTGGCTCCGCCTCAGGCAGTGAGACACTAGCGTCACCCCGCCACAATTGGATCTGTCTCAATGTATGCTCAACCTCCAACTAGAGTCCTTCGCTGGTGGTGTCAAAGGAGCTGACATTGTTAGTTGGCTCCAGTCCACCAAAACACGCCTTTGTATCTGTCAGGTCCCGGAGTCCATGTGGGTTGCCACTGCATCTGGCCACCTCACAGGGCCCGCCGCTGTGTGGTTCACCAACTGGGCCAGCCAGGAGTTTGACGTCACCTGGGCAACATTTTGAGATGCCGCCAAATCCCAATATAGTGAAACTTTCTCTCCCATTGTCTTGGGGACTCCCCTCCTAGCCATCAAGCAGACTGGTTCCGTCCCTGAGTATCTTGCCGCTTGGCAACAAGCCCTTGCTGCCGCTCCCAAAGCAGTGACTGATGGGAATGCCATGTTGCTCACTCTCATCATTAATGGGTTAAAACCCCATATCTGCAAGTGGGTTCCCGTCAGTTGCTGCACCTCTATTGACAACTGTTATAAAGCCATTGTAGAGGCCAATAACCAGGCTTCAATGGGCTTCCGCCGCACCAACAATGCTCCAACCCAACCACGTTCTGCATCTAACAATGGCCAAGGTCAAGTGGGCCGTTGCCAACCTTGTCAACAAGAAAGTGCAGCTAAACGCCCCCGCAAGGGGGAGCTCCAACTTGCACTAATTGAGGACCCGGGAAAAGCCTGGGGGTTGTAACAGCAAGAGGCCCTGCAACCCCGACCAACCTGTCCTCTCAGCCCTTGCTTGCAAAGAACCCCCACAACTACAATCTTCACGAGGTTGAAACTCTGGACATCTTTCAGGTCCATAGCAATGACCCCGTGTTGCAAGCCGCCCATTCCTCCAATAAAGTAACACGCTTGTCCTATCCCTTCTGTTTCCGTGGGAACACCCACAAGTTACTGGTAGATACCAGGGCTGATCACACCATGGTAGATCAGGCATTTGCTGACTCCCAGCAACTAGACCAAGTACCCAGCAGATTCAAAGCAGTACGTGTAGCTGACTCCCGCAGAGTTGCCATCACCCACGAGACGGTACCCTTCTCCGTAAGAATGGGGAACATCCAGGTTAAGCTCTCTGGGCCAATTATGGCAGGCCTCAGCCACAACGTAATTGCTGGCCTTGACTGGCTCCGGCATAACCGTCCCTACATTGACTGGGATACCTCTGTCATCACCCTCAACCAAAATGGGGTGGGGTTCCAGATTTACCCCGTGGAAATGAACAAGCTACTACATGACACTGTGTTTGTCAGGATAACTGAAACAGGCTCATATGACTTCAAGGGGGGAAACTAGACTTTAACCAATGCTCAGTCAAAGTTATCCGTGCAGAATCATCTGCAGTCCCTCCCTTGTCATCATCACCACCACCAGCGCTAGCTGCACTCCTTGAGGAGTACAAGGATGTATTCAGTGAAACACTAGAACAACTACCTCCACCCCGGGAGATCCAGCACGCTGTTCAACTTCAAGGTTTGCTACCTAAAGCACAACCATTGTACCGTCTCACACCAAAGGAAGATGAAACCCTCCGCCAGCACCTGGTGGACGCACTCAATAAGGGCTTTATCTGCCCCTTGCTGTCTCCATACGGGGCGGCTGTCTTCTTTGTAGCAAAGAAGGACAGGTCTCTTTGCCTGGTCACGGACTACCGCGCCCTAAATGAGGTGACAGTTAAAAATAAATACCCCCTGCCACTGATTGACAACCTGTTTGATACACTCGCAGGTACAAAGGTCTTTAGCAAGATCAATCTCACCGTGGGGTACAACCAGGTCCGCATTGCACCAGGGGATGAGGCAAAAACTGCCTTCCGCACACACTACAGGTTGTTTGAGTGTTGTGTCATGAACTTTGGAATGACCAACGCTCCCTCCACCTTTGCCATGTTGATGAACAAAGCCTTTGAGGAACTGATTGGAAAGTGTGTGGTTGTGTACCTTGACAACATTATTGTCTTCAGTCAAGATCAAACCACACACCTCCAACACCTCCGTGCTGTCCTTGACACCCTTCGGAAAAACCAGCTGAAAGCTAAACCCTCCAAATGTGAGTTCCTCAAGTCAGAGTTATTATTCCTTGGGCACACCATCTCTGCCCAAGGGATAAAGCCTGACCCTGCCAAAATCAAGGCAATCACTAGCATGCCGCCCCCCACTGATGTGGGCCAAGTGCAAACATTCCTGGGCATGGTTGCCTATGTACGCAAGTTCATTCCCAATTGCAGGGAACTAATTGCACCTCTCACTGAGCTCCTCAATACCAAACAGCGCTTCCATTGGACTCCTGTTAGAGATCAAGCCTTCAAAACGTTGAAGCAAAGGCTCACAACAGCACCAGTACTGCAGTTCCCCAACCAAAACCAACAGTACAAACTCAAGACTGACGCCTCTGACAGGGCCATAGGGGGCGTGCTGAGGGTAGAAACTGACAATGGCGTCTTCCTCCCTGTAGCATATGAGTCCTGGAAGCTCACTGACTCGGAACAATGTTATCCCATCCATGATAAAGAGCTGGCAGCCATTGTACACTGCATTGAGAAGTGGCGCTGTTACTTGGAAGGTGCCACCTTCCCACCCCGCGTTCTGACGGACCACAAGTTGCTCCAGTACTTCAACACGCAGTCTCATTTGACACGCCGCCAGGCAGGATGGGTTGAGCGTCTATCTCCCTACCAGTTACGCATCAAATACAAGCCTGGAAAGGAACTTGTCACAGCCGACGCCCTTTCCCAACTCTATGTAGTGTCCATCACTGGGGACAACGGTTTGGACCCAGATTGGCCCATGCTCTACCTGCGCCCTGAGGCAACCCGTTACAAGGGCCTTAACTCGGTCACCATCTCCAAGCTGAAGGACAACAAAAGTCAGTTCACCACCAATGCTGGTAACGTCTGCCGCCGGGCAGAGACAGGTGAGAAGACGCCTTACATTCCCACCACACAACAAGGGGACACAATATTGCACTACCACCAAACCCTGGGTCACATCTGAGGGCGTAACCTCTTCAAGATCATGAAACAAAAGGTTTGGTGGCCGCGCATGCGTCAAGACATCTTGGACCTCCTTGAGACGTGTGTGTTGTGTGAAAAGAACACGTCCAAACCTGCACCCCCCAAGTCTGTCCTGCCCATCAAGGCCATGGAACCCTTCAAACAGTGGGCCCTTAACATTGTGGGGCCACTCCCCAAAGACAGACTGGGAAAGAAGTACATCATCACGGCCATCAACTACTTCACTTGTTGGCCAGTGGCCTGGGCCACAACCAACCATACCACCACCACCATCACCTGCTTCATTGGCAAAGAGATTGTGGCTCACTTTGGGCAACCCAAGCGTCTCATCACAGATGGCGGGCCTGAACTTGTTGGACACTTTGTGAAGGCATACTGCGTCAAGAACGCGCTCCAACATATAGTCACAACTCCCTACCATCTGCAAGCCAATGGACACGTGGAACAGTTAAATGGCTCCCTGGTTCAACTAATTGCTAAGCTCTCACAAGAGCATCCCAACACCGCATGGACTGAACACCTGCCCACTGCACTACTCATCCTTTGGGCAAGAATCAACAGGGGCACTGGGTTCAGCCCTAGCACCCTGGCCTTTGGGACACCTGACAGTCTGACCGGAGTGGAACAGGGGAAATTACAGTCCAAAGTTCCCGACAAGCCTCCCCTAGTAACAACTCCATCCCTAAACCAATGGCATGCCAAAGCCCAGGAAGTTGAGCATAAACAAATTGAAGGAGGGACAAAGCACCTTGAAGCCAGATACACTGTAGGTGACCCCGTCTATACCCTCAACCCCAATTCTGGCTAAGTTGGAGCCCAACCACCTAGGGCCCTTCAAAATAGTGGCAGTCTATGACAATCACACCTACCAACTTGAAGATGCCCAAGGAAACACCAAGAAACTTCACCACAATTGCTTACGCCCCTACCGCGCCATCCCCACACAAAAGTTGTTTGTGCGGACCTTCCTAGACCTTCCACAGACTCCAGTCCTGGTGTCTGACAACAAACAGGGGGCAAGGGGGGTGTTGTAACCAAGTTTCCAGACTCGCCTGCTAATGTATCTTACGATACACAGAGGGCGCTCAAAGAGCCTCCCCTTGACGTGTCTAATGTTATGGATTAATCTGATGGCAATCTCAAATGGCGGGTACTTCATCCTAATTAGGAGTGTTGCCAATTTGACTTGCTGATCCTTGTACAAGTTATTCCTTGGCTTTGAACCATACATGGAACTTCCCACTATGCCACCCCCTGTGGCATTCCCCATATAGTATATTAGTCACAATATTCTACACAATACCTTATTCTTATTATTCTGTCCTTTCCTATTGGACTGTTGTCTTCCCCAATTCTTCATACTGAATCCTCATTGGTTCAGTTGCAACACTGGCAACGTCTGCTGCCAGGCAGAGACAGGTGAAACAACGCCTTACATCCCCACCACACAGCAAGGAAACACAATACTGCACTACCACTGCACCTTGGGTCACATCAGAGGATGTAACCTCTTCAAAATCATGAAACAAAAGGTTTGGTGGCCGTGTATGTGCCAAGACATCCTGGATCTCCTCAAAACATGTGTTCTGTGCAAAAAGAATATGTCCAAACCTGCACCTCCCAAGTCTGTCCTGCCAATCAAGGCCATGGAACTCTTTGAGCAGTGGGCCCTTGATGTGGTTGGGCCCCTCCCCAAAGACAGACTGGGAAAGAAATACATCATAACCGCCATCAACTACTTCACTTGCTGGCCAGTGGCTTGGGTAACAACTAATCACACCGCCACCACCATCACCTGCTTCATTGGTAAGGAAATTGTGGCCCATTTTGGGCGGCCCAAATGTCTCATTACATATGGTGGTCCAAAAAGTTGTTGGCCAGGTCATGAAGGCGTACTGTGCCAAAAATGCCCTTCAACAGATAGTCACCACTCCCTATCATCTGCAAGCCAATGGGCGCGTGGAATAACTAAACAGCTCACTGGTGCAACTGAGTGCCAAGCTCTTGCAGGAGCACCCCAATACCGCGTGGACTGAACACTTGCCTACCTGTCAGGGACCCACTTTGTGGGGAATAAACTTCCCAGCTGATGGGCCAAGGCCCCTACATTCAAGCCTGCTATGACTGAGCCAATAGGAACCGTGATCATTGCAAGATGTCCAAGTTGTCCTAGATAAGCAAATCTTCCAAACATAGAACTGAATTGTCCAAGTAGATAGTAGCCCACCAAATACGTCAAGAGGTAAAAGGAGGCGTACAGTCTAACCAGAGTAGGTTCAGTGGGTGGGGTAGCAAACAAGTGGCCATAGTGGAATTTACGTCCCCAGTGTCCAGAAGGATATTTGAACCATCCATTGGTGAGGGATTCCTTCTGGTGGGCGTCATCTGGGGAGGAATTATACTAGTCGGTTGTAGGAGTTGGATTTTCCAAGGCGTACACCTTGGTCAAGAAGTAGGCTAGAAATCAGGATAGGAAAAGAATTCCCCTCATGGCTTCAGAAAGGAGTGTTATCAAAATGGAGGAGTAGCTAGAAGAGTAATAATCTTTATTGTTGGAACAATTTGAAATGAATAAGCTTGGGCCTTTAAATAGGCTTAAAATCATGGCTGAAGAAATATGGGAGGAGTTTCTTGGGATATGAGAGGATTTACATGAAGATTGTGAATTATGGCATACCTGGCTTGATTGGGAATACCTTCTGACTTAATCTTAAGTTTATCTTTGCTTGAGCAGGAACAGCCACACATATGCCACTAGGTTGTGGATAATTAAGCAGTTTATCATAAGAAGATCTAATAGCTCATATGCAGAGCCTTGCTCTTTAGCATATAGAGCGGGTTGTTGATTGAGCGGGTGCCAGGATTCAGCCAATCATATGCTGAGCGGTAAGTGACGTATACTAGTTGATTATTAACGTTTTCAAATTCAAAAGGCTTTTTGAAAGCAAAATTTGATTGAATAAACTGAATATAAAAAGGTAAAACAAAGCTTTGTGATGACCTGGTCTTAATGAATCCTTCATTTCCAGCGTCCTGGGTTCAAATCTGGGTACCAAAAGTATTCAAACAAACCCATATAATTGTTGACTCTGCTGTGTTGTTTTTAAAATGGGTGTCTTCAATATCTTTGTTCTGGTGTTGATTTACCAATATTTCTTTCCCAAGGCTTTCAATAAAAGTCAGGTAGTCAGGGAAAGAATCCCTGACACTACCGCTCTACTTATCCTACGGGCAAGAATCAATCGGGGCACTGGGTTCAGCCCTAGCGCCTTGGCCTTTGGGATGCCTGACAGTCTGAAAGGAGTGGAACAGGGGAAGCTACAGTCTACGGTTCCCGGAAAGCCCCCCTTGTTGACAACTCCATCCCTAAACCAATGGTGTGCCAAAGCCCAGGAAGTTGAGCATAAACAAATTGAAGGAGGGACAAAGCACCTTGAAGCCAGATACACTGTAGGTGATCCCATCTATACCCTCAACCCCAATTTGGCTAAGTTGGAGCCCAACCACCTAGGGCCCTTCAAAATAGCGGCAGTTTATGACAATCACACCTATCAGCTTGAAGATGTCCAAGGAAACACCAAGATGCTCCACCACAATTGCTTGCGCCCCTGCCGCGCCATTCCCACACAAAGGTTGTTTGTGCAGACCTTCCCAGATCTCCCGCAGACTCTGATCTTGGTGCCTGATGACAAGCAGGGGGCAAGGGGGGGTGTTGCAATCAAGTTTCCTGACTCGCCTACCAATGTATCTTACGATACACAGGGGGCGCTCAATGAGCCGCCCCTTGACGTGTCTAACTACATGGACCAATCTGATGGCCATATTGAATTGTGGGCACTTTCTCCTAATTAGGAGCGCTATCAATTTGACTTGCTGATCCCGCACAAGTTATTCCTCGGCTCAAATCCTTACATGGAACAAGCCACCATGCCACCTCCCTTGTGGCCATGTGGCTTTCCCCATATGATATATTAATCACAGTATTCCACAATAAACAATACCTTATTCTTATTATTATGTCCTTTCTATTGGACTGTTGTCTTCCCCAATTCCAAATACTGAATCCTCATTGGTTCAGTTGCAACATTGGGTAGGGGGGAGCAGCAGGAATCTTCTTCATAGTAGGCGGGAGATCCAGATGATGGGGGTGGTAATACTCCAAGTCAAGAACACAGGGTGGATTGACTGAGATAGCAGGAGTATAGCCAGGAGGATATGGGTAGGCAAGATTATATTGTGTGGTGGATTCCCAAATAGATGCAAAGAGAATAATTAAATTGGAGCAAAAATAGACAATTTGTAAATTCACTGCCACCTCTGGCTTTGGATTGCGCAATCTTCCCTCGTTGTACCAAGAAAGGCTCAAAAATGCCTGCCAAACCCCTCCATTCTTTAAATGATTTAGCTCACACAGTAGATGAGAGGTTTGTGTTAGCCTACCCTGCGGACCCTTTGCCTTTGATGGCTCCCTCCTGGGAAGAAACACTGGTTAATTTAGACTACCTGTTAGCGTGATGTTGTCCACTTCTGAAAACCATTAGAGCTAGCCAATCAGAGGCTGCCACATTGACACTGAACTGCATGAGTGAATTCCAAATGACCAGCACTTCCTCCAGCCAATCAGATCCGGCCGCGGAAATTAGAATGAAACCCTCCAGTCTTCTTGCTCCTGCCCAGTAAAGTTTTGTGTCCAGCCAATTGGATTCAGAGCCCACTGTCATGTGATCAGTTTTGTTTGCAAGCCATTCCTTTTAATCAAGCAAGGGGACTTTCAGTCCCCTGCTTGTCTATTTTCCAAATACATTAAAGTTTGGTGTTTTGCAACTTAAATTTTATTGCTGCCAGGAACCCAGTCTGTGTTTCAGCAGCCTTAAGAATTAAAGTGTTAGTTTCGGCTTCAAGCTTACCTTATACTAGCCGGTTTTGAACCTGGCTTCTCTTCTGGCCTCCTATACTAGGGTTGTTTATCCTAGTTGTTGTCCTTTTTGCTTTTGTTTTTGAAAGTAGAGTTTGAACTCTAATTTTTAAATTGATTTTTCTTATAATTACTACTGTTATTCTGAAATTTCTTTTAAAATCCTTGTTTTTGAATCCGCTCTTGCTTGCTGTTCTCCCCAAGGCCACCACAATCACTGTAAAGCTGTTTGAACTAGTTCTGCTTCAGTTTGACCTTGTACTGCTAATTCTACCCTATCAGCACCTTTTTCATCTGATTTTTGCCAGAAATTTATACCAACCTGCCCCGAATTTTGCAAGGAATATTCCTATGATACTCCCAGCACTCAAGTTTGTGGTTTTCTCCCTGGCTCCATTCTTACTTCTTCTGTGGTCCACCTCCCCCAATCTGTGGAAGGAAATCTCTTTGTCTGCCAGACTTGTAGGTAGAGATCCCTCCAGTCTTTGGGATCTCCCCAGCGGCCTTCTCTTTTCAGGAGAGGCTGTGGTCAAGAGCCTGACGTGTGATGACTTGGATTTGAGCACAGTGGATCATGCCTCACCCATCTCAGAAGAAGCCGTGACTCCAATGCGCCCCCTCCCCAGCGTGATTCTGAGTCCCTCAGTACCCCTTGGCCCCTCCAAGGTGTCCTCTCTCGCTCCCACCCGCACCCCTTGGTTGCTCACCGGCCTGATACTGATGGGCTTGAACGCCTACTTCCCTCAGTTGTCCTCAGTGTCCTCCCTGTAGTCCCCTCTCCGAGCGGCCATCCCAGTTCTTCACTGGATGGCATCCTGGTGGTTTGTTTCACCAGGATGGGAGCCAAACTTAGTTAGTTTAGCCCCCCTCTCTCACACAATTCCTGCAATAAGATAATGATTTCTGGGCATAAACTCGCTTTATTAAGATGTCAGCAGTGAGGAGGGCTTCTCCTCCTCACTACTTATACTTACTGGTAAATTTGGGCCTTTTGTGCCCCCAGGGAAACTGATGGGATCAATTTCAGTTGAACTTACAATTTTCATTAGAAATTGCATACTTGGGCCAGGGGGTGAGTGCTCATTGGTTGGTATAACATGAACCTTTCTTGAACTGCAGCATGCCAAGATGCCACAGTTATTTATAGATCCTGCGAGCAATTGAGCGCCCAATTGCGTAATCAAACAATTGCGCTCCTGATGTACCATTTCCCGAAAGTTGAGAGGCCTAAATTTGATAGTGGAATTGAAGCCAGTGATTTGAGGCTTGTGTGCCTCTTGAATCCTGGGCCATTTGTTAGTTGAAAGGAGGTTTTCTTGCTCTGGGAGATACTTGGTAGGGGCTACCAAGCTGTAGGGTTTTTGCCTCTAGGAAGGCCAGCTGATTGTCAAGGGCATTCTGGGCCCTGACACTAGCCCCTGCTGCCACATCAAACCCTATATAATTGCTTTTCCCCCAAAAAGCTTATTTTCTATTCCAATCTTATTCTCTTTTTAGTAACTCTGCCAATACAGTACACTTATGACATTAGATTTATAAAAAAACTCCTTGGATTTTCTAGATTTGTTGATTGTAGTATGCCTTAACATATTTGATTACTCCATATTGATAAATTGTTTCTCTGAGAGTCAACTTTGAAAGCATTGACTATAGTGGTCCTGAACCTGATCCAATATTCTACCAAGACAAACCATCAACTTCTAAGCAAATGATCCCAAATACTACACAGCTATATGGAAAAACCATACCACCATTCCAACTATAAAAGACTTCTGATTATTCTCAATAGAATTGGCATTCTCTTTTAAAATTTCCCTTTTCTCATTCAATATACTGCCATGAAGTATATAATCAACGATTGTAACCAGAGTCATGGAGCTTAATGTGCCATCTAGTTTACCATGCTTGGCTGAGCTATCATATCTTTATGAAAAGTTGTTGGTATAGCAAGGTATTATTTACTAGGAAGGGTTACCAGATTTGTTTAAATTATTAATAAAATTAATCCATCTTGAATTTTGTACTTGCCTATCACTTGTACCTAGTTAAAAATAGGTAAAGGTTTGTACCACTTATGGTTTATGTATGCTATATAAATCATTGTTTTTTAACAGATTGATTACTTATTCATTTCTCTATAATTGACCCCATGGGTTAATTAATAAATCAGGGGGTATTTTACTTTGGCGAAAAGCACCACATCTGTGTAAAGCGTTAATTTGCTGTCGCTAGGAGTGGTTTTAAATACGCTGTGTTAAATATATTTTAAATAGGATGTATCAAATGTCCTTAGTCGATATATGCAAATGTGGTATGATTTAGTTTTTGGCTGGTGTGAGGGATGGGACTGGCATTAATCGAGTGGCGTCAAATTACAGCTGAGCTCACTCCTAAGGGTTCCAGACCTCTTATGGCATGGGAGGGGATTTGAATTTTTAGGTGAGGAGTCCAATGAAACGTGGTGCGAGAACGTTCATTTAGCCATTGGAATTCAGGATGACATCAGCCGCTACGCGGGGAGCATGGATGATTAATCGCAATGGACTCGGGGTGAAGTGCTCAATTATCCTACTACCAGAGACAATTCCCTTCTACGGCCGTTGCTTGATCACTTCATTGCACAATGGTCAACGATCCCCGTCTCTCCGCTTCGCAGGCAGCTGCTATCCACCGCTCTGCCGTCACAAGAGACTATGTCATTAACCCTCGTCTGGGTAAGCTTATTTTTCCGTCACCCTTTTTCTGTAGAAGTTAATGCTTTGTTGAAGATTATCGGACAGTGGCTGGTGTCAATGGTCCTTTAGTCATTTTGGACAATGTTAAGGTATTCTAAATTTTTCCAATTTTTCTCTTAAACATCTATTCAAGTTCCCCAAATTCGCGGAAATTGTTGAGTTGACTCTTCCTGATGGCTCTCGCCGTGCAGGCCAAGTCCTTGAAGTACAAGGCAAAAAAGCCATTGTCCAGGTAAATACCATTCATGCTTCTCTAAGTTACATGCTAAAATTAAAAAGGTATTCGAAGGGACCTCCGGAATTGATGCAAAAAATACTCGAGTAGAGTTTACTGGTGATACTCTTCACATGCCTGTCTCTGAAGACATGGTGGGTCGTATTTTCAACGGTTCTGGAAAAGCCATTGACAAAGGCCCCAAGGTCTTTGCTGAAGATTATCTTGACATTCAAGGTATTTCTTTATTTTTACCAAGCCCCTCATGGTCTGTTAGGCTCCCCTATCAATCCTTATTCTAGAATTTACCCCGAGGAGATGATCCAAACGGGTATCTCAGCCATTGATACCATGAACTCTATTGCTCGTGGACAGAAAATCCCCATCTTCTCTGCTAATGGTCTTCCCCACAATGAGGTATTTTCTATCGGTTTACCCATTAAACAGAAAGATTGCTGCTCAAATTTGTCGTCAAGCTGGACTCGTCAAGAAGACTTCCAAAGGTGTTTTAGATGATCACGAAGACAACTTTGCCATTGTCTTTGCTGCTATGGGAGTAAGTGTTTTTTAAAGCTGCATAATCTAAATATTTTAGGTGAACATGGAAACCGCTAGATTCTTCAAGCAGGAATTCGAAGAGAATGGCTCCATTGAAAGGGTCACACTGTTCCTCAATCTTGCCAACGATCCTACGTAAGTACAGATGTTTTCGGATCTAAATAGGCTAGGATTGAACGTATCATTACTCCTCGTCTTGCTTTGACTGCTGCAGAATATTATGCTTATCAACTTGAGAAGCATGTGTTGGTCATCTTCACTGATATGAGTTCTTATGCTGATGCTCTTCGAGAGGTAAGATACCCAACAAATAAGTCTAATCAGATAGGTTTCGGCCGCTCGTGAAGAAGTGCCAGGTCGTAGAGGTTACCCTGGTTATATGTACACCGATTTAGCCACCATCTATGAGCGTGCAGGTCGAGTAGAGGGGCGCAATGGCTCCATCACTCAGATCCCCATTCTTACTATGCCTAATGACGATATCACGCATCCCATCCCTGATCTTACAGGATATATCACCGAGGGCCAGATTTATGTTGACCGCCAGCTTCACAATCGCCAAATTTACCCACCTATCAATGTCCTTCCCTCTCTTTCCCGTCTTATGAAGAGTGCTATTGGCGAGGGCATGACCCGTCGTGACCACGGTGATGTGTCTAACCAGCTGGTAAGCACTAAGCTTGTTTCTCGCTAACATGTAGTATGCCAAATACGCCATTGGCAGGGACGCTGCTGCCATGAAGGCTGTTGTTGGTGAGGAAGCCCTCAACCAAGAAGACAAGTTATCTCTGGAGTTCCTTGAGAAATTCGAGCGCTCCTTTGTTGCCCAAGGTAAGGGTGTTATTTGCAATGTACTCATCTTAAAGGCTCTTACGAGAACCGTACTATCTTTGAGTCCTTGGATCTTGCATGGAGTCTCTTGCGCATCTTCCCCAAGGAGCTGCTCAACCGCATTCCCCAGAAGACTCTTGCTGAATATTACCAGCGTGAGCGGAAGGCACGTGTCGCTCCTGTCTCTCGCAAGGGCGTTCGTGATACTGTTGTTGATGAGAATTTGATTGAAACCTAGTCTAAATATATTACCACATCTTCTTTATACCAGTCTGATTTACAATTTTTTAAGAACTTGCACTGACAAGTTGCTTTGCCTGACATGCTCTTTCTAACAAACCCGTTTGATCGGATCATTTTTAATTACAGCAATGGGTCTTAGCTTGCTCAAGGATGAACCTAAATTATTCTTTTAATTTTCTCTACAAATAACAATCTACTTGTTTGTAGACATCTTTTTTAAATCCACAAACATATTTTTACAGCGCATGAATTGAAAACGTTTACTGATTTAAAGAGTCACATTCTATATAAAAGTGATAGCCTATAGTCCGAGACAAACTCAATAATTTTTAACATCATTGAAGGACCTCCTTTGATTGAAAAACAATACGTTACTTTATAGATCTCCATTGAATAGTTACTCCATGTAAAGCTTTCTGGGGTTAGCTTCTTGCTCAGACCAAAACTCTGCTCTGTATTAACTGCTGCTGATGTACTTAAGATTCTACCTGTCCTTGGCTAAATGATAATTAAAAGACTAAGGTAAGAAGTGAAAGATATGTACCCTTATTCACAAACTCTCTGGCTCAATCAGCATACAAGCACTCTTATAATGATGTGAATAAGGTTACGTTTGAATCCCCCAAGCAGTAATATGAATACCACTCTGGTTGTGTGTGTTTACCCTGTCTGGTCATAGGCTTCGAGTCCTTACTGCGATCCTGATCAGCTCACCTTAGACAGCCCGATTGGTTATAAGCAAGGTACAGTATTTGGGAGAAGACACGATGCCATACCTTTTCTTGTGCAGCTAGCCTCTTGGAGTACACCGATCAACTATGAGTTGGGCCACCGGATTGGCACTTGCATATTCTACCATCTATAAAGGTTCGTCCTCTTCAATCCCAGGGAAGGCTTTCTCTTTAGATATGCTTTTGACTACATGCTGTGTTGATCAGGAGTTGAGCCAGGCCACTCGACCTCACTGGCAGGTATACATCCAAGGTTTTCCAGCAATAAATGTATGAAATTGTTGCAACTGAACCTATGATAGTTCAGTATTTGGATCAGAGAAGACAACAGTCCAATTATAACGGACAAGAATAGGAATAAGCCGATCTTTTATTGGAGAATAGCATAGTTAATATACTGTATTGAGAAGTCATAAGTTCATCAGGGGATGGCACAATGACAGGTTCAACATGAGGTTTGGGTTAAGAATATCTTAAGCAAGGAATCAGAGTGTCAAATGGCATCACTCCTAATTTGGAGATAATGCCCATAATTTGACATTGCCCAAAGGATCCTCTATACCGTTAGTTACATCATGGGGTGTCTCTTTGAGCGCCCCCTGTATATTGGGAGATACATTAGCAGGCGGGGACTAATCTTGGTTGCAACACCCCCTTGCCCCCTGCTTGTTGTCAGGTACCAAGATCAGAACTTATGGAAGATCTGGGAAGCTGCATGTGAAGCCCTTCTGGGCAAGTATAGTGCGGCAAAGCTGCAATTGATCATGATGAAGTCTTTTGGTGTTTCCTTGGAAATCCTTGAGCTGATAGGTATGGTTGCTGTAGACAGCGGCCACTTGAAGGGCCCAAGCTGGTTGGGTTTGGGCTTTGAAGAGTTGGGGTTAGGGATGTAGACGGGGTCACCTACAGCATGCCTTGCCTTGAGGTTTCTTGCCGTCCCCTTAATCTGTTTCTGGTCAAGATTGCGGGTCTTGGCCCGCCACTGGGCTAAGGAGGGAGTGATTGTGGGGGCTGGTTTACCTGGGATGGTCATACTCAACTTGCCCTCATATATCCCTGTCATCCCATCAGGAGTGCCAAAGGCCAGTGCCTAGGACTGAAGCCTGTACCACATTGATTCTGGCCCGTGAAATGAGTAGTGCGGTTGAAAGAGAATCTGTCCAGGCAGTGTTTGAGTGTTTCTGGGATAATTTGGCAATAAGTTAGACCAGGGAGCCAATTAGGCGCTCTATGCTCCTGTTGGCTTGGGGGTGGTATAGAGTGGTGATGATGCGTTCAGGGGCGTTTTTCACACAGTACACCTTCATGGTGTTTCCCACAAGTCCCAAACCAGCATCAGTTATGAGCTTTTGGGACAACCAAAGTGCGCCACAATTCCCTTACTGATGGATCAAATGACGGTGATGGCAGCGTGATTAGTGGTTGCTCATGCCACTAGCTAGCAGGTGAAGTAATTGATAGCTGTGATGATTTACTTCTTGCCCAGATTCTCCTCAGGCAGGGGCCAAATAATGTCAAGGGCCCACTGTTTGAAGGGTTTCATGGCCTTGATGGGTAATACCAACTTGGGCGAAGCAGGTTTGGATGTGTTCTTTTCACATAGCACACAAGTTTGAGGGGGTCCATAATGTCCTGGCCCATGTGAGGCCATCAAAACTTTTGCTTCATAATCTCATAGAGGTTTCAACCTGTGATATGACATAAGGGCAGTAAAAATGCAGGATGGTGCCTCCTTGTTGTGTGGTGGGAATGTAAGGCGTCTTTTCACCTGTCTCTGCTTGACAGAAGAAATTACCAGCATCTGTTATGAACTGGCTTTTTTTGTCCTTCAGTTTTGAGATGGTTGCTGAGTTAATGTCACGGTAAGTTCCATAATGCCGGGTATTGTCTGTCCAAGTAAGAAGGCACGGAAGGCTGGGAAACCTGTATTGAAATTGACCGAGTTAACGGATTTAAACCAAACGGTTGATCGAAAATGGGTCACGGCTTCTCCAGTATGACAGCTGAAACCAGCTCCCCCTTGTAAACTGACATTGATAAATTGACGTAATATGTGTGTCACCCGATATAAGCTCATTAATCAGCATGGTTGTCAGAAACTGGTCACACAAGGGTTCTTTGCAACCTGGAGTAGATACTTACTTGAAGATGCCAAAGGAATAGAATATCAAGACTCAGGTGGTATTGCTTAGTCAATTTTTCTGATATATATTGAATAATTTTCCCTGTTTCAACTCTAAGAGTTGAGTCCTCCTAAATTTACTCAATAAAAATCAATTATCCCAAGTTCTAATTTTAAATTTTAAAAATGCATCCTGTGCTTGGGTTGTTGTGGTATATCCTGTACAATCTGATTCTGAACAGAATCATTTCAGGAAGATGGGGCCCAGCATCTGGAACTTTGTTGTCGGCGCCGCAAAATGTTAATTTCATGCCAGCCAATTTTGTAGCTCCTCCCCCCTGTTCTGGAAAATGAAAATTGTGTCACTTCTCAATGCCCAGAATTCTATGCTGAAGATGCATTGATGCTTTCCCAGGTCATTTATCTTGGTTTACTCTGGTTAGGATTGATTGTTCTACTTAATCCTGGAGTTTCAATTGAAAATTTCACAAAAAGATATTTAAAGCCGCATTGGTGGTTAATCATAAATTCTATTTGGATTTGGGTGGTAATTCCCCATCATTTAGAAATGGCTTCATATTATCCAGGGATTTCTGTCACATTACTCAACTCTTCTACGTCTGAGTTTTTGGAAGCAGTTCATCATGAATTTGTGTTTCTTTTCTCCTGCTCTGTCAAGATATCTGTGCTTACCATGTTTATTTGCATCAGTTCATTTCTGAGTTTTCAGTTTGGACTTTTCTTTAATTTTTGGTTTCCATCTCTGGTTGCAGTTGTAGAGACTAGATCCTCTGTTTCCTATTTCTGTTGCGTCATGTCATTTTGGCGTCCAGGTTATTTTCCTGCCCCACCCACTGATGAAATTTTGCGTGAAGTTTTGTCAGCATTATCATTTTATTCCGGCTCTAGACTTAGTCACAAATCCCAAGTTTACCATGTGATGACAAAGGTTTCTGAAGATGCTCAAGAATGGTTGTTGTCCGCAGTGGAGCGCAATCCACGTGTTTTAACTGAGAGTGCATCTCTATACCCTTTGTTAAAAAATTTGTGTGTATCTATTGAGGAGCTCAAAGTATATTGTAGGTTGTACGCCTTCCGTCAGGGTACAACTCCGCTTTTGGTATTCCTTCCTCAGTTTCTTACCTATTGCCGTACAATTGATGTTCCCGAGGTGAACAAACTCTCAGCGTTGTGGTTAGCAGTTGACCAGACTGCCCAGGATTTGGCAGTTTGGGATTCCCCGTTAACCACAACTGAGGCCCTGGTAAGCCAAATTCTTTCTCTGGTCTCAAATCTGTCTACTTCCAAGCAAGGTATGTTGATAATTGAGGATAAACCTGCTGCGCGCTCTTGGTTTTCTAGTCCTTGTTCCTCGGTAGTTTCTTCCAACTAAAGCCAAGATCATTTTCCCCCTAGCTTGTCTCAACTACAATTGGCGGTGGTGAACAAACCCGGTGATGTAAAGGAAGCCCCTGTAGTGTCCGTTACTGATAGTTTCTTGGTAATGCTTCAGCACGTCGTACCTGCAAAATCTTCTGTTATTACGTCCGAAGAGTTGCCCCTCGTTCCCATTGATTGTGATAACCCCGTTCTTCCAGCTGCCGTCCAAGAAATGATTGAGCGTTACTTCCAGGAGCATCCTGCTTCCTTAGCTGCCGTCCGTACTGCCAATGAAAAACAAGACCCTGCCAGGAATGCTACCTTTGCTGCAAATAAATCCACTTCTGGTTACTTCTTGTTTCATGGTAGCATCAATAATGGTCAGACTATCTATCAGCCAGCCATCTTGTTAGATACAGGTGCTTCCAAAAAATTTATGAGTGTGGAGACTGCTGACTTGCTACAACTCAAGTACCATCTGGGAATGCTAGTTAGGGGTGGAAATTGTCAAACGCTTCCCTCTTTCCAGCTGAAGAAGCCAGTTACTTTTGTAGTAGCAGGCCAGTCTTTTACCGCAAGGTTTTCTGTTTGTCCTACCCTTATGTATCCTATCATTTTGGGAGTGAGTTGGTGGATAGATCATAATGTATCAACCTTACTGGAGAAAAATGAGCTACAGGTGGAGCACTCCTTGGATAACACTATTTGTATTCCGCTGTTGGATATGTCTAAATTAGAGCAATCATTATAGACAATACAATTGTTTCCTGTCCCTGTCCCCGTAAGTTCGGATTTACCGGCATGTTTGCAACCCTAGTCCGCGGCATTTGACGCCACCAGAGGCAAAGTCCTTCCCAAGCACACTCAGTTTGACTTTGACTTTAAGGTCACTGTTGATCTAATCAGAATTGTGTCTCCTATTTACCCTTTAACCTTGAAGAAAGATGCATGTTTGGAAGAGTAAACTTGTGACATGTTGGCAAAAGGCTATATTTTTAAGAAGGCTTTGTTGATCTGCTCTCCATTATTGTTTGTTCAGAAGTCTCATGGGTCCCTTTGTCCTTGTGTTGACTACGGGAATTTGAATAACATTACAATTGCGGATCCTTATCCTTTACCTCTTGAAGCACAAATATCTAGATGTGTTGAGAAGGCCAAGGTATTCTCAAAACTTGATCTGTTGAATGCTTTCAATCAAATCAGGATTGCAGAAGGAATGGGATAGTTAACAGCATTCAGAACCAAGAAGGGTATCTTCCAGTTCCGTGTAATGCCTTTTGGATTGAAGAATGCCCCAGCTTGCTTTCAGCAGTTGATTGATTCAGTCCTGGGAGATCTCCTAGGTGTTTGTGCCATTGCATATATGGATGTCATCTTGGTGTTTTCTCTGGATGAGGAGTCCCATAAGGCCCACTTGTTGGCAGTTGTAGAGCGCATTCTCCAAGCAAACTTGATCATCAAAAGGAGTAAGTGTGAATTCTTTAAACTTAAGGTTACCTTTCTGGGTAATATTATCTTTGAAGATGGCCACACCATTGCCCCTGAAAAGGAAGCTGTGGTTTGAGAGTATGCTACGCCTGTGACGGTATCCCAACTTTGTAGTTTCCTGGGTACATGTACGTTCTTGAAGAAATTAACCCCCCACTTTTCTGAGGTGGCCGCCCCTTTATATTTGGCTAGTGGAAAGACAACTTTAGTCTGGACGCATGAGTGTGCAAGTGCCTTCTCAGCAGTCAAGGCTCTTTTGTTGTCCTCCCCAGTGCTAATACATGTGGATCCTGAGCTTCCTTTCATTGTTTCCACCAATGCATCTAAATACGCTGTGGCTGGTGTGCTGTTGCAAACGGCTAGTGACGGGATTGAGAGACCTGTAGGGTATTTTTCCCGGAAGATGGAGGCTCAAGAACACAACTACATGATTTACGACAAGGGATTGTTGGCTGTAGTGGAATTGTTAAAGCATTGGCACCACCATCTCATGTTGGTACGTCATCCATTTGTAGTAAGAACTGACCATAAAGCTCTTCTATATTATTGACAACCCAGGGTTTTGTCGGGTTGCCAATCCAGATGACATGATGATCTGACAAGATACAAGTTCCGCTACAAGTTTATTAAGGGATCTGACAATCACTTGGCCAATGCTCTAAGCAGGAATCCCTCCCATCTCCAGATGCTAGTATGGACGCCAAGTTTAACACATATATTATGATTCCAGACAAAGCTATGGTGCCTTTTGTATTACCTTCACTGGCTATGTTGGCCACCATGTCCTTAGCTGAGGGTGCAGACCTGGACTTGTATTCCAAGGATAAGTTTCTGCAACCTTTGTCCAAAGGTTATGATAGGCTATTAGAGCTAGCATGTACAAACCCAGTAGGTCAGCCTCAGGGTTATCATAAGATTGGTCCAGTCCTATATCATCAAGGTTGCTTGTGGGTACCTGAAGGCACTATTTGGGATGAAATCATGGAGGCTAATCATACCTGTCCAACAGCTGGTCATCCAGTAAAAAAACAGTGGAACTTATCCGCTGCCAGTTTTCCTGGAAAGGTTTGACTGTGCAGGTAGCCGCTTTTGTTTGAGATTGCCTGGTATGTGTTTGATCCAAGGCCAGTTGGAATAAGACTACTGGTTTACTGGTCCCACTTCAGCCTGATACGGGTCCTTGGACGTCTGTGTTGGTGGATTTCATTGGCAAGCTTCCCAATTCCAATGGGTTTAACACAATCATGGTAGTAGTTGATTGTTTCACAAAGATAGCACACTTTGTACCTTGCTCAACCATAATTACTTCAGTGGAAACCACTAGGTTATTTGTGAACAGAATCTTCTCTCTACATGGCATCCCAATGGAGATTGTAAGTGACCGTGGTCCTCAATTTATTGCTCAGTTCTGGGAAGCTTTTACTGGAACCCTTGATATCAATTTGTGCCGCTCTACTGCTTTTCACCCCCAGTCCAATGGACAAACGGAGAGGGTAAACCAAAGTTTGGAGGTCTACCTACGCTGCTAAACCAATGCGCAACAAGATGACTGGTGTGATAATCTACCATGGCAGAGTTCACATATAATAACGCCCCACACACGTCAACTCAAGTATTGCCATTTTATGCCAATGTGGATTACAATCCTTCTTCCAACATGGGTCCTTGTTTGGTTAGCAACGTGAAAGCTGCAACTTATCAAGCCGCTGAATTGAAGCGGGTCCATCAGGAGTTCCAAGTTACTCTTGCCACCGCTGTGACAACTTACAAGGAATACACAGATTGCAAGCGCCAGGAAGGTCCAACTTAGAGGCCAGGTGATCTAGTCATGGTCAATGCTTGCAATATGAAACTTAAAGTTCCATGTTGTAAATTGGGTCCCAAGCAAGTTGGTCCCTTCAAGGTAGAACATCAGATTGGTCCCTCTGCCTATCGGCTGGATTTACCTCCTGCTTTCAAGATTTTCCACACCTTCCATGAATGTCTCCTTACTCCCTTCAAAGGAACAGAGACCCCCTCTTCCCAACCCATTCTTGTGGAAGGAGAACCTGAGTATGAGTTAAATTGTATTCTAGCTTCCTGCAAGAATTGTTGCCGTTTGGAATATTTGGTATCTTGGAAAGGTTATCCTGATTCTGAAAACTCCTGGGTTCCCCACTACAATTGTTCAAATTCCTCTGATCTGATCCACAAGTTCTACAAGCCCAATCTCACTGCTATTGGACACCCTGAACTTACCCTCGCCGCAATGAAACTCCCACCTGCCCAAAAGAATTTCTCTTTATCCCATCTCCCAGATGGTGGTATTGTGCCCAGGGCTAAAGCAGAGGGTAATGTCACAGTAAGTTCCATAATGCCGGGTATTGTCTGTCCAAGTAAGAAGGCACAGAAGGCCAGGAAACCTGTATCAAAATTGACCGAGTTAACGGATTTAAACCAAACAGTCAATTGAAAATGGGTCACAGCTGCTCCAGTATGACAGCTGAAACCAGCTCCCCCTTGTAAACTGACATTGATAAATTGACGTAATATGTGTGTCACCCGATATAAGCTCATTAATCAGCATGGTTGTCAGAAACTGGTCACACAAGGGTTCTTTGCAACCTGGACTAGATACTTACTTGAAGATGCCAAAGGAATAGGAGATCAAGACTCAGGTGGTATTGCTTAGTCAATTTTTCTGATATATATTGAATAATTTTCCCTGTTTCAACTCTAAGAGTTGAGTCTTTCTAAATTTACTCAATAAAAATCAATTATCCCAAGTTCTAATTTTAAATTTTAAAAATGCATCCTGTGCTTGGGTTGTTGTGGTATATCTTGTACAATCTGATTCTGAACAGAATCATTTCAGGAAGATGGGGCCCAGCATCTGGAACTTTGTTGTCGGCGCCGCAAAATGTTAATTTCATGCCAGCCAATTTTGTAGCTCCTCCCCCTGTTCTGGAAAATGAAAATTGTGTCACTTCTCAATGCCCAGAATTCTATGCTGAAGATGCATTGATGCTTTCCCAGGTCATTTATCTTGGTTTACTCTGGTTAGGATTGATTGTTCTACTTAATCCTGGAGTTTCAATTGGAAATTTCACAAAAAGATATTTAAAGCCGCATTGGTGGTTAATCATAAATTCTATTTGGATTTGGGTGGTAATTCCCCATCATTTAGAAATAGCTTCATATTATCCAGGAATTTCTGTCACAGTTAAGGCCTTCATACCAGGTGGCCTCAGGGCAAAGATAGAGCATGGTACAGTCCAGGTCTAGGCTATTGTCACCTGTGATAGAGGCTACATACAGTCTAGAGAGGGTGTCAGCTGTGACCAACTACTTCCCAGGCTTGTTTCTATATGTAGTTGGTAAGAGAACAGACATTCAAACCATCCTGCTTGACGCCTGTTCATGTGTGACTTTGTATCAAAGTATTTGTCCTGAAAGTAATCATTTTGAATCCCAGGTGGAAATCCAACCCATGCCTGGCCACCAGGTGGGGAGAACGGGTGGCAGGAATTTGATCACATCTGTATTTGCTTCAAAACGCAAATATCAAGGTGCAAGAATGATTCCTGCCCTGTATGTAGCTGCGGGGCCCTTTCTGGGCCCCAAACGCTACTCTCAAGCCTTGGTGGATTTAGCTGGGCCTGGGAAGGCTAATTTTAGTTGCCCAGGGCTCCCAGTTCAAGCCCATCCTTCATTTTGTAATTTGGGGTTCCCAGTTGGGAACCCCTATTTTAATCAAGTTCTTTTGCCTCAGGAATGCCTGTCAAGCCAGTCCCAAAATTTCAATCAAATTTGAAAAGACCCCATGACCCCTGCAGCCAAACCTGCCAGAACCAATAATCAGTCAGGCCATGATAGGCCCCCAAAAAGCCAAGCAACTGTTCCTGAAGACCCCAAAAATAATCATGAAGCAGCCAATCAACCAGCAGAGCCCAAGATGCTAACCCTTGCCACCCAGATAGTGCCAGAAGAATGCGCAGAGGCACTTGTATGTGGGTAACTATATAAGCCAGAAGCACCAGAGAAAATTCTGTATCATCATACTTACCAAATAAAGTTGTTATGAACCTTTGGTTCACTAATCTGATTCCTTACATATTTTTGATACTCTTCCATCTGCAATCACCAAAGCACCAGTACCCATCCTCAGGGATTGAAATTCAAGCACCAGTTGAAGAAACAGAAGCCTTTGATTACTATTGCCTTCCTGACACTCCATTTGTGTCAGGAATGTCTTTTCTGAAATTTCTGACAACAATTTATTTCTTCTCATAGGAGAAGATTTGGTCCCTCCTTTGGGTTCTACTGGGTCTCCTGAAATCAATGGGTTAATTAGTAGTAACTGTTCTTTATTACCTTTGGAAATTGGCTTGGTTGGACCTCCAGATCCAGTATTAACGGCAACAGGATTTGAACCTGGGTCTTCTTCTCTCCTACACACTCTTTTTCTTAAGGAAACAATTAGTAAAATCAAAAAGAACAAATCATTACCTCTCAAAGTTGATTCCAGCCAATCAGGATTTACAACAATCCTTTTGCTGGATTCTTTTAATCATATTGATTACGCTGACGGCTGTTTTGACTCTTTTCTTGCTCTGGCTTGTCCATTGGCCTCCAGTTCTGCTGCTAGTTCCTGCTCTCCTTCCCCAGTGTTAATTGGGGAATAGCTGGAGATGTTTCTAGATCTTGCTGTTCTTGGTGGGTTGGCTAAATTAACTTAAAATAGTTATGTTTATAAGCATATTTTAGGGAAAGAAATACCAAATCTCCATATTTTAAGTCACATTAATTCACAATACCCAGTAAATTCCCCAAATCTCCTCAAATCCTTTACCTTTTTCTCCAACTACTCTATTCCTACCATGTTATATATAGCTTGTAATTCATATTATATTATTTTTTCAATCAATAAAGTCTACATCTACCTAAGTGAATTATTGTCTATTTTAGTTTGACTTAAACCCTTATTAAATCCTAACCATGAGATTGCCCAAGACTCCCATTATGGAGTTTCTTGGGTATAAATAGGTATACTGGATGACCTTGTTACAGGCTGTACAGGCCATCATTTTGATTGATACATGTCCAGAGCCAGTTACTTCTACCAAAGCTCATTTTTGAACAATTCCTGGCATTGAGTAATTCCAGGAGTCTGGTATACTGCAACTCCCTTGTCACACAACCCACCTTGTAAAAAAACCTCTGTCAGGAAGCCAGTTGTAGGTAGAGGCATTGGGCGGCTCAGGGTGAGGTGTGGTTGAGCCGGCGGGTAGGGCCCACCATAGAATGTGTGCTAACTTGATAATGTAAGATACATATCACCCAAGTATGGACCAGGGTCCAGAGTTGGGGACCACAGAATCCACCAAACCAGTCAAAATAATGTATAGTACTCCAAACAGTTGGGTAGAGGGGGTCTTGGCTGCGGCGGTAGGTTCCAGTGGGAGGTCTGGTTGTGGGGTTAAGGGAGGAGTCATAGGAACAAGGTAGGCAGGCAGATAATTGTACTTGTCTTTGAACAATCTTGGTGGCCGTTTGTACCACTTTCCTTCTTGTCCTATGTATTTGGTTTCTCTAGTCCTAGCCAAGGGGTTGGCAATGAGGATGGTCTCCAAGTTGTACTCTGAATAGGCCAGGTTGGGGGGGGGGTATTCAGTAAAATGCACAGGTCCAAAGGGGGCTCCTGGGGGACTCTATAATGCCGGGGGCAATTTGGCAGATTGGTCTCGGGGGAGGGCGGCGGCCTGGCAGTCTACTGGACTGGAATTAAGATGGAAGATCACTAAGATAAGATAGGGTAAGATTTGTTTGAACCAAAGGTTCATAAAACTTTATTATTGAAAATGATGGTGGGGTCTTTGCCGTACCACAAGGGTTTTTATACCCTGGGACTTTGCTTTTTCAATTTTTGCAGGGTTCAGGTTTGCAGACAAGGCACTGGCAGGAGGTGGGTCTTGGCTTGGGGTCTCAAGGGCGGCAGATCCAGGTTGTGCCTTTTCTGGCAAATTGGAAAGGTGATGCTTTGTTTTGCCGCCACTGTTCACTATGTCACCTGAGTAGTCCAATTGTACTACCCCTTCTGAGCAGGAGACTGGCAGTTGCTTGTGGTCATTGGCAGGGTTAAAAATAGGTTTTGTTTTAACCTCCTTAAGGCAAGCTGCAACCTCTTCATAGGTTTGGGTCTTTGGTGGCTCAAGGTTGGCATCAATTTGATGAACATTTGGGGAATTGTCTTTGGGAGGCTGGCGGGTCTCAGAGTAACTTGTTAACTTGGGTCTGCAATTTAACAAGTGGGTGGTCTCCCGTCCACTTTGTGTGACTCAAGTAGTCTTTGGAGGGTCCTCTGTAGTAGACCGGCGGATTGCAGAGTAATTTACCAGTTTGAGTCTGTGATTTAACGGTTTGGCGGGTCTTGGACTGGTCTGGAGGGTTTGATCCGCCTTCTGGGAACTGGGGATCAACTCTTGGGTTTTCAATACAAGTATGAAATGTCATTCATGACATCATCCCCTTCCTTCCCAGGGGTCCCTTCCTTCCTGGGCTTCTTCTCAAGGTATTGTTGGATTGCTAGTTGGGCATTGGGTAGGTTGCTTAATGGCTCCCAGGTGCTTCCTCAGGTGGATATCCCTTCCACTTGACGTAGTACTGGAGGGTCTTGTGGTGGGTACGGTCTCCATGAACATATTCAACTTTATATTCTTCAGATTGTCCTACTTGGATGGGAGGGGGGTCAGTCTTGAGTTTCTGATGGGGGAGGGAGTTTCCCTCTTTCTTGAATAGAAGCGCGCGGTGGAAAACGTTATGTATTTTCCATGAGGGGGGTAATTCTAGCTCAAATGCTACCTCACCTACTAGTTTGGTGATCTTGTAGGGGCCACTTCTTCTGTGGGCTAACTTTTGACAGGGAACAGTCAGAGGCACATTTTGAGAGTCCAGATAGACTTCATCCCCTACCTTCAACGTTTTCCCAGGAATCCTCTTTTTGTCAGCAAAAGCCTTATAAGTCTGGACAGCGTGGGTCAGGTTCCTAAGACAGGTTTGTTGGGTATCGTGTATATGTTTAATCCAGGTTTGTCCTGACAGGTTTATTTCCTTATACCAATACTGGGATCCCAAGAGGGGTCAAACCCATAATTGGCCTTGAAGGGGGACATCCCTGTGGAGGTGTGGTCTTTGCTGTTGTAGGCATACTGTGCCATGGGTAGCATCTCAGCCCAGTTATCTTGGTCAGCGTTGGTGTAGCATCATAGGTATTGCTCAAGTATTTGGTTTACTTGTTCAGTCTGGCCGTTGGTCTGTGGGTGGTAGGAGGTTGATACACAGCGCTTTACCCCCAAGTCCTTCATCACCTGAGTCCAGTATTTGGAGGTGAATTGGGGTCCTCTATCCGTGATGATTTCCGCCAGAGTGCCATGTTGAGTTAGGATGTGGTTGTGGAAATGTCTAGCTGTCTCTGCAGCGGTGCAGTGGGTGGTGGTAGGGACAAAATAGGACATCTTATTAAATCTATCTACCATGACCAGGATTGCATCAAATAAATTAGAAGGGGGCAGTTCCACAATATAATCCATTGAAACAGACTGCCAGGGTCCCGCTGGTATTTCTAGTAGTCTTAGCAAGCCTTCAGGTTTGGATCTACGGGGTTTGGTTCTTCCACATATCTCACAGCCATTGATGTAGGCAGCCACGTCTTTGTCCAGTTGGGCCAAGCATAATTCTTCTTGATTCCTTGGATTGTCTTGAGTCTGCCAGGGTGGTCAGCCATCTCTGAGTTGTGGTAGTCAATGAGTACTTTGGTCCTTGTCTCGCCTTCTGGTACATAGATCCAGTTGTGTAGTAGCAGGGTGGATCCTTTCAGCGAGAATCCTTTCTTGTGGTGGCAGCTCTCTGGGTCTGAGGTCAAGTCAGCAACAAGGTCTGCTGAGTATTTGTCTTGTTTCTGCACCTCAATTATGTCAGGTTTGCGGGCCATAATCTTCATGTACATCAGTTGGATGCCTAGGCTGGCCGGGTCAAGGAGTACATGTGTGTTGTGGTCCTTGGTTTCTGTAGAGGAAGGCATCAGATCAGCTCTTCTACTCAGGGCGTCAGGTACCAAGTTCACCTTCCCAGGCTTGTAGTTGATGGTCAAGGTATATTCAGCCAGTTCCAAGGCCCATCTGGCCTGTCTCTGGTTTAGCTGTCTGGGTTTAAAGAAGTAAACCAAGTTCTTGTGGTTGGTTAGGACCTTTACTGGAAATTTGGTACCACATAGATACTGGCGCCAATGTTTCAGGGTCTTCATTATTGCAAGCATCTCCTTGTTGTAGATTGGGTAGTTTCCTTTGGCAGGCAGCATCTTCTTGGAGTAATATGCTACAGGATGTAGCATACTATCCCCCTCCTCTCTGAAGAAGGACCCTGCCCACCGCAAAGTCAGACGCGTTGGTTTCCAGTAAAAATGGCTTGGATGGGTTGAGCATGGCCAGGACAGGGGTGGAGGTGAAGGCAAGTTTCAAGGTCTCAAAGGCGGTGGTGCACTTGTCAGTCCAAGCAAAGATAACCTTATCAGAGCAAAGGCGGGTCAGGGGCAAGGTAATCAGAGAAAATTTTTGGATGAAATCCCTGCAATAATTTGCCAGGCCCAAAAAACTTCTCACATCTTTCCTGCATTTGGGCACCGGCCAAGATGTTACTGCTTCTACTTTGTCCTTTGCCATGGCAAAACCGCAGTCTTCACTATGTATCCCAGGAACTCAACTTCAGACTGGAAGAATTCACACTTCTTAAGTTTAGCATGTAAGTTTGCTTGGGAGAGTTTTTCTAGTATAAAGTCCAGGTGGTGCAGGTGTTCCTCGTGGGTCTTGCTGTAGATGAGGATGTTGTTGAGATAGGCCACACAGAACTGGTCAAGGTATTCACCCAATACAGTTTTATCATGCGCTGGAAGGTGCTGGGGGCGTTGCATAGTCCAAATGGCATCACCAGGTATTCATAGAGTCTATACCTGGTCTTGAACGCCGTTTTGTATTTGTTGCCCTCTTTGGTTTGGATTTGGTTGAACACTTTCTTAGGTCAATTTTTGAGTACACCTGGGCTCCAGTTAGTACATTGCAAAGGTTGTTGGCGTTGGGGATGGGGTAACAGTTCTTCACAGTAATATTGTTCAGCTTCTGGTAGTTCACGCAGGGACACATTCTGCCGTCCTTCTTCCCTACAAACAGCATTGGTGACAAGCAGGGGGCCTTTGATACTCGGATAAAACCCTTTTTTGTCATATCCTCCAAGTAAGCTTTCAAGGCCACTTGTTCTTGGTGGTTGCAACTATAGATGGGCCTGTGGTGGGGTTGGGTTCCCGGTATCAGGTCTATGGTGTGGTTTTATATTGAATGGCTGGTTAGTTTTGTGGCTTCTTCCTCACTAAACACATGGTCCCACTTCTGTAGGGGAGTAGGTAGTATTCCAACACTAGGTTCTATCTTTATGGTTAAGAGTTTGTTGGTAAGGGTTTGGCCATGGCTCATGCAAAAGGGGACAGTGTCGCAGGATTCAGGTCAACCCAATGTGGTGGTTTGTTTGTGATAGTTCAGGATCAGGCCATGTTTGTTGGACCAGGAGTCGCCCAGTATAAGGGGGTGGGGTAGTCCAGGTAAGAGAATCAGGGACAACGGGTACACATTATGTCCAATTGTCAACAGGAGTTCTTGTTCACACTCATAGCCAGTGTCCAGAGAGATGTTTCCCATGACTACTTGTAGGCTAAGCTCTGAAGCTGTCATGCCTAGTTCCTTTGCCAGGCCGGCGTCAATGAAGCTTTCATCAGCTCCTGTATCAATAAAAGCTTTGATCTGGCGCTTGTTTCCCAATAGTTCTATGGTCACTTGGATAAATTTGTAAGACTGGGAAGAAGTGTTTATTTACGCCAGTGAGACTGGGGCAGTGTTCTTCTTAGGGCAGGCTCTGGTCAAGTGGCCCGCCTCATGGCAGTGGAAACAGAGTCCTTTACAATAGTGTCGTTGGAGCTCTTTGTGTGACAGAAATAACTGGATAATATGAAGCTGTTTCTAAACGATGGGGAATTACCACCCAAATCCACATAGAATTGGTGATTAACCAACACGGCTTTAAATATCTTTTTGTGAAATTTCCAATTGAAACTCCAGGATTAAGTAGAACAATCAATCCTAACCAGAGTAAACCAAGATAAAGGACCTGGGAAAGCATCAATGCATCTTCAGCGTAGAATTCTGGGCATTGAGAAGTGACACAATTTTCATTTTCCAGAATGGGGGGAGGAGCTACAAAATTGGCTGGCATGAAATTAACATTTTGCGGCGCCAACAACAAAGTTTTGGATGCTGGGCCCCATCTTCCTGAAATGATTCTGTTCAGAATCAGATTGTACAGGATATACTGCAACAACCTGAGCACAGGATGCATTTTTAAAATTTAAAATTAGAACTTGGGATAATTGATTTTTATTGAGTAAATTTAGAAGGACTCAACTCTTAGAGTTGAAACAGGGAAAATTATTCAATATATACCAGAAAAATTGACTAAGCAATACCAACTGAGTCTTGATCTCCTATTTCTTTGACATCTTCAAGCAAGTATCTAGACCAGGTTGCAAAGAACCCTTGTGTGACCAGTTTCTGACAACCATGCTGATTAATGAGCTTATATCAGGTGACCCTCATATTATGTCAATTTATCAACATCAGTTTACAAGGGGAGCTGGTTTCAGCTGGCAAACAGGAGCAGCTGTGACCCATTTTCAATTGACTGTTTGGTTTAAATCCGTTAACTCGGTCAATTTTGGTATAGGTTTTCCAGCCTTCTGTGCCTTCTTACTTGGACAGACAATACCCAGCATTATGGAACCTACCGTGACACTTTGGGCGTCATTCTTGTTCTGTTGGGGGTTGGTGCTTGGATTTGGCGGATCTGGGAGAGGCCAGCATTCTCTTGGTTCATGCTAAGGCCCTTTCACAGGGGAACCAGATTGTCTAGGCTGAGGGTGGGCGGATGGTGCTTCAACAAGTCCTTCATTGCTAGGTTGACTCCCTTTCAGAAGATGATGGCTGCCAGTTTGTCTTCCAGTTGGGTGCAGGTTTTTAGTTTGAGGAATTTGTCAATGTAAGCTTGGATGAGACAGGCGCCCTGCCGGATTTCCAACAAGGAGTTCAGGGTGTAGTATCTGGTGTTGCGGTCTTCCCCTGTGGCCATCAGTTTGGCTTCAAACTTAGCATAGTCTAGGCAAAATTCCATGTCTTCAGCGGTGGCTATGCCAAACCAGTCAAGGGTGTCTCCTAATAGCATGGCGGCTACTCCAAGTACCTTTTTGGTGTCACTGGAATAGGATGGGACATTGGCTTGAAAATGTAGTCAGAGCACTGGCATTGCGCAACAGGCCTCTTCAAGAGTGAGTTTCCCCATCTGGGGCATCTCCACTTTGGTGAGGGATTGGTTGACTATCACATTATGAACCTGAGAGGAGGGTCCTTTGGCGGTTTTGGCGGCGGGGTCAGAGTTCTTGGGGTCGTCTGGGATCATGTTCGTATTATTCCATGCGGAAGAGATCAGGTTCTTGGTCATCATAAATGTGTAATAAGTGATTATTGGTACAAAAAAAATACAATATGCCCCAAGAATAATCAACATCTTGGGGCTCAGGGTACCAGGTTTAAAATAGATTGTCATAATGTCAGGGAACCAACCCTGATCAGCCGGCTTGCTAGTGTTTGGGAACTGGCAGGTTGCGGGCTGGGTGGGCAGAGCCCACCAAAGGATTGGTGCTAACTTAATGAGGTAGGACATTGACTTGCCCACCCATGACCACGGACTGGCAGCTGGGACAATAGTATCTATTAATCCCGTGAGAGTAATATATACAATTCCAAAAAGCTTGTTGGTATGGTCCAGTGGGAGCTCGGCGGCGGAGGCAGGCAGGCATTGGTTTGGGGGTGACGGGTGGTTCCATGTCCAATTGGTAGGCAGGAAGGAAGTTGTATTTATCTCTGAACAGTCAGGGTTTGGTAACGTACCAAGGATCTTCTCGGTTTTATCTGGTTAACTTGGTAGTTCTGGCCAAGGGATCCAGGATAGTATGTTGTTGGTGGTATAGTCTCTGTACTCAGGCTTTAAGGGGTACTCTGTGAAATGAACAGGACCAAAGGGAGCACCTGGAAGGCGGTACGTAGCTGGGGGGCTGGCAGAGGGGTTAGACAATCTTGGGGTTAACTGGAAGATGGCAAGAATAAAATACAGCAATAGTTGGGGAAACCAATATCTCATAACCTTTATTTAAAAATGACAATGGGGGTTGATTTTAGCCTGGCAGATATTAATACCACGCTGCTAGGCTTCACTACCTGGTTGGGTTTTCTGGGCTTGGGCGGGTTGGCATTGGGTGTCTCAGATGGCAGTGTGGTGCTCGGCACTGGCAGTTTGCCACTGGCCGCTTTGGGGTGAGCAGACTTCAAATCCTTCTGTTTATTGATTCAGGTATTGGGTGCCTCTTTGGGTTCAGTGCCTTCCCTGGGACTTTGGGGGAGTTTGGAATAACTTCCAGGGAGAAATTCATCTATTTCTAAAATCCACCAGTGTCAGGCATTGGCACCTCGGGGAAATTCCCGGCATCTTGCACTGGCGGTTTGCTTGCAGAATCCTGTGGGGCAGCTAAGGGTTTGGGTCCTGGCGGACTGGCAGCAACTTCATCAATCAGCAGTGGATTATTGCGTTCCCAGCCTATGAGTCTGGCGGTCCACAAAGGGTTTTGTCCAGGGTTTGACTCTGATTCTGTATTTGGAGATTTAGAAGCATCCAAATTGTCATTCCTGACAATTAGATACAACCACCAAGGCCCGTGGATATTCTCTACACCCAAACTATTTAGAGGGAAATTCAATTACCTCCTGGCTTATAATATCTACATGGTACTGCCTGTAACACCCAAACTGATACCAGCCTCTTCACCTGACCTGCCAACCGACCATACCAGCAAGCTTTTTGATATAGTGTACATCACCCTCACAGGGGTGGTGGACACCATTGTACTGGCCGCCGTCTTGTGGTCTTGGGTGGGGAAGTCTGCTTCCTACCTTCTAAAGTTAGCTCCTCTCTTGTGGTGGGCCCTGCCCGCAAAAACCCCGGCCCAAGTCATCCCCAAAACCGGCGGGCCAGCTGCCCAAGACTGGATCCCTGACAATGGCCCATTACTTATGGAGGTTGCTGTATCTTGCTGCACATCAATATTGATTAAGTTCATCTCTCCATATAGCCTCATATTACCTTGATTTCAACCGCAATCAATTAAGATTTAGCCTAATTATTTACCCAAATATCTTTGCAGTATGGCAAATATATATGTAAGGCACTCACCTACTTGGAAGTAATCTTCCAAGGTGGTGAATGATAGCAGAAGGATTTAGCCCGTTTACCAGTGAACCCACAGGCAAGGACACCATACCAGGGTGAAATATTTCTCCAAATAAGCAAGACTGGCCTAAAAGTGGGTTAAATTGTCCTAGGAAGAAGTACGGCCCTAAGTAGCACAAGAAGAAGGCAGACACCAAGGGACAGAAGTCTTGGGGCTCGGCGGGCTTGTTGATGAATTGGTGGTTCTGAGGTTCTTCTTTATGAGGTGGGTTGTAGGACAAGGGGTAGCGGTATACCATACTCCTGGTATTACCCGGCGCCAGGAGCTATCCAAGAATTGAGCCTCAGGAGAAGTACCAGAGTCTGCACATGAACCTATCAAAATTCTGGCCAGTACAGCCGGCAACAAGATCATCCAGTAGACCTATTTATACCCAAGAGTCTTCATAAAAGAAGTCTTGGGTAATCTCATGGTTAGTATTAAGAAAAGGGTTAAGTCAAGCTGAAAATAGAAAATAATTCACTTGGGTGAATGTAGACTTTATTGATTGAACAAATTCAAAAGGATAGGTTACCAGCCTTATATAGCATGGTACAAAATAAAATATTGAAGAACAAAGGTAAAGGGGATTTAAGATTTGGAGATGATTCTGGAGATTGAGAATTTAAGGTAACTTAAAATTTGGAGTTTTTGAAGTTTTCATCCCTACTTATGTTTAAAAAACATAATTATTTAAGTTAAAAAAACTTCACACACAGAGCAGCAAGAAAACTGAAGTTATCTCCAGCTATTCTCCAGAAGACACCGGGGAAGGAGAAGCACCAGCAACAAAAACAGAAACCAACAGCAAGGACAACACAGACCCAAAGCCCAAGAGCTCATTGTCATTGTCATCCTGGTATTTACTACACGACAGTTTGATTGCCGCATTGCCTGATTGGCTAGAATTGAAATTAAAAGGTAACAATTTGCTACATACTAATTCAATTTTACATTCTTCTAG
Organism: Entomophthora muscae; assembly: GCA_014839935.2. Lineage (NCBI taxonomy): Eukaryota > Fungi > Entomophthoromycota > Entomophthoromycetes > Entomophthorales > Entomophthoraceae > Entomophthora > Entomophthora muscae. Next base: position 832,347 of record QTSX02007106.1, read on the forward strand.
GCGGCTATGATCTGAGCCTAAAGAAGACCTGGGTTCAAATCCTGTTGATGAAGAATTTGATTCCAATGAATCAACCGGTTCAAATGCTTCAGGTAAGCAAGAACAATTACTACCCACTAACCCTTGTAAATTAGGAGATCTAGACAACTTAGAGGGAAAAACAAGGTCTTCTTCAATAGTTATAACTGAGTTGATGACAGGAATATCATGCAATGATCTCCTGACAATATAAGTCAAGTGTATATTCATATTTTTATAATCTCAATAAAGTTTAGGCTTCAAGAACCCTTTTATTTCTCTATCACTTGTCTGATTGAAAAAGCCGCAAAATTACCAATGTGAAGCTCATCCAGAAGCAGAATTTGCTTTGGTAAATACACACCTTATTCCCAACATTAACATTGTAGAAGTAAAGAAATATGAGCCCTTTAACAGACCCCTGCTACAAAAAAATGATATCCATCAGGAATAACATTTATTCCTTATTCAAAACCCAAGGTATGGGACCAGGTTTGAACCCTGAGCCTAATTCTCCACAGCCCGCTAGTTCAGAAGACCAGGGGCTTGGCTGCCCACAGCCTATCAATAATAAACCTGTTAGTAAAGTTGATGTCAACCCGTCAGGATTTGAATTATTTTCAACACCACAGGGTTTTGAAAGCAAAATGCCATTGCCTGACAATAGAAGTTTCCCCAAAGTGACGACTTGCAATACTGGCAGTTTGGGTGACAAAATCAGCAATCCTGCCAATGAGAAATCCCCCAAACCTGTCCCCAGCCTAAGATGTAATACTTGCCCTGCAAACCCGCCCAATACTATAGCAACCAATGATCATCTGCCTGTTCCAGATGCCAGGAGTTTCTCCAAGATACCAATATGTGACACTGGTGAGTCAGGCGGCAATATTAGCAAGTCCATCAGTAAGAATTGTCCCAAATCCGCCCAAAGTCCAGAAAATGGCGCTGGCCCTGAATACCTGTTCAACACCAATAATCAAGTTGTCAAGAAGAAGGGTTTGAAGGCCTATTCTGCAGAGATAGCTAATGGTGCCCACCTGTTCCTGATTCCACCTTGCCCTCTCTAGAATCCTGATGCCAGCCCACCCAAGCCCAAGAAACCTGACCAGGCAATGAGGCCTGGCAGAGAGGTATAAGCACCTGCCAGGCCAAGACCAAACTTTATTGTCATTTTTAAATAAAGGTTATGAGATATTGGTTTTCCCAAATAAAGTCATATCTTATCTTAGTTGTCTGCCAGTTAAGCCAAAAATTGTTTGATCCTCCTGCCACCCTGCCAGCTACCTATCATTCACCAGGTGCTCCATTTGGTCCTGTCCGCTTTACAGAATACCCCTTGAAGCCTGAATATAGAGATTACTCCTCTGAAAAGATATTAGCACAGGATCCCTTGGCCCAATCTAAAGAGCTGACCAGATATAACAGGAAGGGCCCTTGGCACATTACTCAGCCCCGTCTATTCAAGTATAAATACAACTTCCTCCCTGCCTACCAACTAGACATGAAGCTACCCATCACCCCTAAACCAATGCCCACATCTGCTGCCAAGCTCCCCTTGGGCCATCCCAACAAGCTATTTGGGATAGTGTATATCACCCTCACTGGGGTGATCAACACTATCATCCCAGCCACCGGCCCTGTCATGGCCATAGTTTTCCCGGGTATGGCATGGCCAAAGCGCCGCCACCCAGGGAAACCCGGCCCAAAAAATGCCCGCTTGCGGCGATTGTAGATTTAAATCTAACGATCAATCGTAAGTGGGTGGTGGCACGGGAAATTGGGTCCGAGTGGGGCGTGGATGCCCCACACCCAATTTTCCCTTCCTTGACCTGCTGGTCAACAAATCCTGACCTCAAAGGAGGTCAGGTAACAGCTTACAGAACCACCATTGGTGGTATCTGTAAGCTGTCTAAATATTGTATTCAAGGAGGTCACCTCATCAAGATGTACCCAAAGGCTTTAAGTAACAATTGTCCCCACCAAACTACCTTAGTAGTTTGATATTTTACTCTCAATAAATATCTTGCCTCAATGATTCACTTATTTCAATATTTTCCAATCAGATTTGTAATAACCAGACTGCTAGATTCTGCTTTCTCACCTCTGCGATTTCCTGGTAATCTTCCACCTCCTGCTGAAATGATTCCTGAAACCCGCAAAATTGAATGTGAGCCTATCTATACTGCTGATTCCTTGACGTTGAGCCAAATGAAGGTCTTCCTGATGTACCTGTGCATAATCTTCTGCTGCACCTTTCCTTATTCACTCTTCAAGGGTTATCATTTACGAGTAAACACACATCGTCTCCTCCTAATTGGTAATGTCATCCTAATTTGGGTGTACATTCCCATTTGATTGATTATGACGAGCTCTCTCTACTTTACCCTGACAGGCCCGTGGTACTGGGTGGGTAAATCAATGTCCTACCTCATTAAGTTAGCACCAATCCTCTGGTGGGCTATGCCTACTCCACCTGCAACCCGCCTGTTCCCAGACACTAACGGGCCGGCCACCCAGAGTTGGTTCCCTGACAATATCACATGTTTCATCCTTGAAAACCACTTCTCTTTTATATTTTGTGACCTACACAATAGAGTGAGATACAAACTGTGACCTACTCCAAAAGTTGCAAACAAATCCACAAGGATTGTTTTGTGACCTAATCTAAAACCTGTTTAAAAACGGTTTTGTGACTCTATGATATGATCACACAATTGCTGTGACTATCCCAACCCTATTCAAAACTGCCATTGAGAACCAGGTGCCTAAAATCTCATCTGATTGAATATGGGTCCCATGATTTTAATCACATCGATTCAAAAAAAGCCGGGTTTCTTTAGCATTTTTATTAATGAAGCAAAATGGGAGCCTAAAATTGAATGTATATTTAGGTTGGTCCTAGCTTAAATGCTTGGATATGTATCAAACCTGACAGCAAACTCGTGACAACTTAGTATAAGTATAGTTTAACTTTGAGAGAGAGGTGATTGGATAGATTTCTTTGAGTTTCAAACCTATCCAATCTGCGTCAGGCTTTATGTGGCAAGCAGACAAAGTTAATACATTCTTTACAAAGTGGATTTAAGTGGTTCAGCAACTTTTCTGATTGTCGCACCCCCCAATGCTGCAGTGTTGAAACAATGCTGCTTTATATATAAGTATGTTGTATTACATCTTTTATGAATTAGGCCATCTTAAGATATTGTTACAGTTTGGATAAGAGATACTTTCAATTTGAAATTAATTTTGACTGTTATGGGCTCTGATGAATACCTTTTGAATATTGAAGATTTAGGAGATCTCAAGCCATGTATCCCAATGGTTGTTATATCAACTGATACCAGTAGCTGATAATTGTTTTATAGTATGGCCCTATCACAATAAAGAACCTCAAGCCAGGAAAAGTGATGCTTTACTGCCGCTGTGGGTTGAGTAAAGACACTCCCTGGTGTGACAGTATTGCCTACTTTTTTATCAGGATGACCAAGTTTTGTGTTTAGATAGTCATGTCGGTACACCGTTCAAACCTATGAAGTGGAAGGTACCTGAGTTCTCGGGCGCCACCTCTCGGTTCAGTATTTGCCATTGCAAGTATACCAAAAAGCCTCCGTAAGTGTCGTATTTGGTCTGATATCATACAAGACTCTTTTTTGATTGCATTGTTTTATAAAATCTCCCCTTTTGAATATAGCTAATTCAAAAGACTTGTTTATCACTGACAATACTACAAGAACAAAGGTGGTTTTTGAGGCGTAGAAAAGACGGAATTAGCTGGTTTAAGTATTTTGGGATGTATAGCGTCTATCAAAACAAGAAAGCGTTTTTTGTATAATTTATACGGACCAATAATTGTCAACCCTACCACATGCTTTTGGTAGAGCCTAAAAAAGTCGCAATAATCTGTTTTTGTTAGGAAAGCAACGTATAAGTTCATTTTTTCCTCCGAGAGAGCTTTATTGCTAGAGCCTTTTTTTCAACGAACTCTAAGTTATCTTCTTTGCTATCCCTTTCACCTTTAAATTCGTTAATCACGAGTCCAACATCTATTAAAGTTTTCTCGTGGATTGTAATAATTAATTACTATGGCAACACTTTTAATATTTTAAAACGGTACACTAAACTATTCCCGTTATGCCCGAATAAAATTGCTTTTTATTACAAGCTATTTATAAACCTAAGGTTTGGGATAATCTACAACTTCTAGAGTCAGACAAGTGAAAGTGTATTAAAACAACACTCTTGATTTAAACTTAAACTACTTCACTCGATCTTAGTTTGCTGGCAGAAGGAGGCTAAATAAATCAATTCACCATGTTTACTTTGATTGGGTACTTTTCTGAAATATACCCAAAGCTCCATTTTATTCACCAATCTTTCCTTGACACAGTGACCATACATGCAAGATCCATCTTTCTATCAGCTTAAAATCTATTGATAACTAACCTATCATTTAGTTTCTGTGATGGTTCTCGTAAGTATAGACCCATGATCCTATCCTTTACACCAACCCTTTAGATATCAACCTCCCTCTCCCATTCCTGGCCGCCCAAGAGAAATGTCAGTCTGATCACTCCAAGGTTGAGAAGTTGTGTGCCAACTGCGGCTTCACCCCTGAATCAGAATGATGGATACACTATGAGACTCAGAATAAAACTTTAGTGATATAGCACTGTTCCAATGAGAAGCAACATGGAAGAAATGTCATAACTATGTAGGCCAAGTCAAGCAGCTGAGTTTTTAATCCTTGTTGCATACTCATTAAGCCACTCTTGTATATACTTATGGATTTAGCTGATTATACCAGCCCTATACTAGTCTTAAATAATTGGTACCCACTATATTTCTGATATCCTTATTTCCAACATTATGACATCATCCAGGTACTTTGGAATATTAATCTTATTTAAAATACCTATAGTGAGGTTATAACATTAGAAATAAAGTGGGGATCTAATAAACAGGTTTGACCAGAGAATTAAGATGATAACCTCAACCCCTAAGTAGAACTCAAGTAAAGTCTCTTGCACTTAGTGCATGACCTTAGTTATGCTTTCTTCAGTTGCTATGACCCTAGTGTTTCAACCCAAGAGATTTCTTTAAATGACCCGAAACCAATTATGGTAGGGCTGTGGCGGAAAAAATGTGCTCCAATTATGGTTTTTGCCTGATTCAAGGCATCTGAATCAGAGCCTTTTGAGAAATGTGGATTCCCCTAACTTGGGGAATCCAAATTTTGCATAAAGGATCTGAGAGTAGAAGGGTTTCTCCCCCCAGAATCCAACACTACCCGCTTGGCATCCGGTGGATTTTCCATAAGTAAAATAAGGAGTGTGTGGCAAGAATAATCATAAATCAATAAGCATCATATATTTAACAAATAGAAATTAAAATTTTAAAAAATCATTTAATTTGAAATTACATAAAGTAGTTCTCAAAGCTCTGGCGCTAAGCAAAAATACTCATCTGTAAGCAAAATGAACTCAGATGTAAGTGAAATCAACTCATCTGTAAAAAAATTCAACTCAGATGCAAACAGAATAAAGGTGAACCTAAATCTAAAGTTAATAAATATAAATTCATTAGTTTTATTTTGTTTGCATCTGAGCTGATTATTTTACAGATGAGTTGATTTTGCTTAGTGTCATAGCTTTAAAAACTACTGCATGGAGCTTTGATTGAACAAAACAAACCTACACAAATTTTTTACCATCAAAGTCAAGAAAAAGATTTACTCACCTCACTGGCCCCTTTAACCCATAAAATATTTATAGGGATAAAATTAACTCTTGTACATTAATTAAAACCTTTTAAGGGCCATAAATCTTGATCATTCCCCATCTAGAAGCACTAAAAGATAAAAGGAATTCTCACTGATCTGCTTAATTTGAAGATAGCCCAAGATTTAAAAAGTCCCAGCTAACAAGTAAGGATCTCATAATTATTGGCAGGTTGTGACAGCATTTACCAAACCTCAAAGATCCTGGTACTTTACACCCCACCCAAATACATCTATATAACACAATTTCTATATTTGCTAATGTTGTAACTGTGCTGTTTTAGCAGAGTTACAAGGAAAAAATATTTAGAGGATATATAATAATCTTTATTGTGAGATAGTGATTATATAGCTATTGTGAATCAATGGATAGCAGGAACATGATTGGTGATCACACAGCTGGATGGAAGAGGGGGTGGCTTGATCCTGCTAATGAGTCAAGCGCCAAATTGAGGTGTCCACCGTGAGGGATTGTCATTTGTTCATGTTGATTGATTTGGTAATCCGAGTTGCCTTCCTAGTCTGGCTTCGAGTGACCAGGTAATCAGATTGCGGGTCACAAACCTGCTTGGTTGGAACCTTGCTGGCGGGTCAAGCCTGCGGTTTTGACACACACACCCCCCGGCTGAAAGTCGGCCTCCTCAGGAGGCAGGTCATCAGGGAGGTTGTCAGGAGCCCGGGCGCCATATTGAACCAGTTGTTGTTTGGTGGCAGGCAGGGCAGTTTCTCGTTGTTTCTGTCTCCCTTTACAAGGTTGTAGGCAGTTGTGGTGTAACGTCTTGTCTTGCTTGTGTTTCCTGAGCCCTTGCACGAGGTAAGTGTTATTGTCGTTTACCTTTAGGATAATTGCTGGCCCTACTTTTTCAGGTTGTAGTTTGCTTTTGTCAGCATTCATGACCCAGACTTTGTGCCCAACTTCATGTCTCTGGCGGATGGGTATGAAGGTTTTTTGTAAGTGTTCCTTTTCTTTGGCTGCTTGTTTGCTGTTGGCCTCTATTACTTGAGGATCAGAGCAAGGGGGAACTTGACTTGGAATTTCCAGTTTGGGTCCTGTCAATGCTTGAATTATATTAGGCTGTGTTCCGTATACCAATTCAAACGGGCTTTTCCCGGTGGATCTGTTCACTTGGGTTTGGCACACAAGTAATGCAGTTGGTAGCTGCTTATACAGTATTCAGGTCTCCCGGTGGTGAGTTTGGCTAAGGCTTGCACAAGGCTACCATTAAGCCGCTCTACGCGTCCATTGGCCTGTAGATGGTATGGTGTTGTGACGGTGTGTTTGACCCCATTCTTGGCGAGGTACACATTGGTGTTTTTGGAGGTCAATTCTTTTCCCCCATTGGTTATCAGGAGTTCTGGCTTTCTGAACTTACTGATTATTTCTTTGACAATGAATCGTCGGACGTTGTTACTGGTGTGTGTTTTCACTGCTTGGGCTACTGGCCACCTTGTTGCAAAATTGATGGCTGTGATGATGTATTTTTTGTCATTGTGCTTTCCTGGCATGGGGCCCACAATGTCCAGAGCCCATACCTTGAATGATAGTTGGGTTTGAATGGGGAATACAGATTTAGGCGGGGTTTTGCTTCTGGCAAACTTTTTGCAGAACTTGCACTGTTCTAGTACTTTCTGGACATTGCGGTATAAGGTTGGTCACCAGGCTTTATGTTTTAGGAATTCATATAGATTTTGGCTCTTAGTATGTCCAAGATCTCTGTGGTAGCAAAGAATGGTATCAACTTGTTGATGTGTGGGGATGTAGGGAATGTTTGTGCCATCTGACATATTTCTGTGAAGAGTCCCATATACATCAGCAAAGAGGTGCTCATTCTTGGTGACTGTTTCTTTGGTGATATTGGTTGTGCCTGCGGGGAACCCTTCATCTTTTGTACAGAGTACTAGGAGAGGCCAGTCTGGGTCAAGCCCATTTTCACCCCTAGAAGCGCGTACATACAGGCGGGACAGGGCGTCTGCCATGGCAAGTTTGGCCCTGGGGTTGTATTGGATGAGCATGTTAAACCTTTCTAGGACTTCCATCCACCACGCCTGGCGGCGTGACAAGTTTGCCTGTGTCTTGAAATAGATGAGCAACTTATGATTGGTTAGTGCTGTGAATTCTTCCTGCTGTTCCAGGTAACAGCGCCATTTGACTAGGCAGTGTACGATGGCCAGTAGTTTTTTCGTGGATAGGGTATTGACACTTGCCATCTGTCAGCTTGCGCAACTCGTAGGCTACGGGCAGGAAGTCACCATCACTATTCTTAGTTTGCAGTACTCCCCCAATGGATGCATCTGAAGCGTCGGTTTCCATCTGATATTCTCCGTCTTGTTTGGGGTACTGTAAGATGGGTGCTGTCATGAGCTTTTCCTTGAGACGTCTGAAACAGAGGTCACGTTGGGGGGGTCCATACAAACTTGGATTTGGCGCCTGTTATGGCAGACAAGGGGGTGGTCAAGACGTCGCAGTCGGGTATGAAAAGACTTCCTCCAGGTCCTTGTGATGCTGTTCCACCAAGGGGCTGTAGACAATGATATTGTCCAAGTACACGAGGGCGTGTTTGCCTATGTGTGGCGCAAACACTTTGTTCATGAAGGTTACAAAGGTGGACGGGGCATTGGTCATGCCAAATTTGAGTACCACACATTTTTAGGAGCTGTACTTAGTGTGGAAGGCTGTCTTGGGGATGTCTTCCTCCTTGATGCGGATCTGGTTGTAGCCTGCGGTTAGATCAATCTTGGAGAAGACAGAGGCTCCTCCCAAGGCGTCAAAGAGATCATCAATTAGTGGTAAGGGATAACAATTCTTGATGGTGACTTTGTTCAAGGCGCGGTAGTCTGTGACCAGGCGTAAGGTACTGTCCTTTTTGGCCACAAAGAATATGGCAGCCCCAAAGGGAGACTGTGAGGGGCGGATAAGTCCTTTTTCCAGTGCTTCCTTGAGATAGGTGCACAGGGCATCATCCTTATTTGGGGTTAGTTGATAGATGGGACGTGCCTTGGGTACAGCCCCCTTGAGTTGGATAGAGTGTTGGATGTGTTTCTCAGGGAGTAGCCCAGGTAACGCCTCCTTAAAGATTTCTGAGTGATGGGCCACAATGTCGCGGTCTTGTGGCGTGGAGGTGTTCTGGTGGTCCTTGAAATGTATGATTTCATACTGACAGGAGTCCCAGTCAATAGCTTTCAGTTTTCCTTCTCATCCAAAGTCTCTGTGATGCGTACGAAGACGTGGTCTCGTAGGAGTTGGTCTACAGAGTCTGGGTAGATTTGGTGGTTGACACCTTCACGCTTGATGGTCAGCACTGAGGTTGCCCAGTCCACGTGAGGGTTGTTTCTCTGCAACCAGTCTAGTCCCAGTACAATGTCAAACTTAGGGAAGTCAATGATGGGACCTTGGATGGTGGAGTGGAGGTTCTCAAGCATGACAGAGAAGGGAGCAGTTTCCTTTGTCACAGCAATGTGGTGTTCATCAGCCAGGACCATGTTTTTAATCCGCGAAGGATTAGTGGCCAGCTTGAATTTATCTACAAAGCTGCTTTTGACTAAGGTTTGATCTGCGTCCGAGTCCAATAGTGCTGAGCCTGTGTAACTAAAAAAGCAGAAAGGGTAAGACATCAATTTATTGGGATGTCTGGCAATGGTGTACAGTACCAGGTCTTCCGAGGGCACTTGGATCATTGGGCATTGATCCACATCCTCGGGTTGGTATTTGTTGTTGTGCAAGTCAGGAGTAGTGTGGGGAGAGCTTGGCTTGCTTAGTGCTCTCCCCAGGCTTTTCCCTCATCTTGGTTGCCTTGGGTGGTGGTGACACGGAAATGGGTACAATTTGATTGGCCGTTATTCCCATTCCCATTCCCATTCAAACCTGTGGGTTTGTGGTTGTTGTTGGTGCTGTTACCTCCAAGATATGGTTGCAAGGAGCGCACACTTGAATGTGAGTCCTTGGGTCTCTCTTGTTTCCCATTCTGTGCCTTATGCAGAGCGTTGGAGGTCTGCTCCGCTTTTTCCGCATCACGGTACAGGCTTTGCAGGTTGGTAACTTGGTCCAGGTTCACATGTCTCATCACATGCAACTTGAGAGTGTTGTAGTACATGAGGTGTGTTGCTGGGGTGTCAAAGGCCATGTTGGATGGGGTGCAGAGACGGAGTTCCTTGTAGGCGCGGGTGAGTTCCTTCACAGTGCCTGTCTGAGTCAGGTTCTTTACTTGGTGTATGATCATGAGCGCTGTATCCTTGAGCACAAACCTAGCCAAGAAGTCCTGTTTGAAGGTGTCCCAGTTCTTATCTGTGTGCTCTTTGTGCCACTTGTCACACCAGGTGCCAGCATCATGGGTCAGACAAATGGAAATCTCTGCAATCCAAAACCTCTGTGGGCACTCCATCTGAGCCAACTTGCTTTGGGCGGACTGGATCCATGCGGCAGCAATGTTGTTGTTGGCCCCCGCAAAGGGTTCCAAGGCAGCGCTGCAAAGTCTTTGTGCAACATAGGCGGGCTTGGTGGTCTCGTCAGCTGGTCATGGCGTTGATGAGGGTGTGTGACGGATCCAGGCCTAACCAATCCATCCTGCCATTATCCTGTCCTTGACTCTTATTGCTGTTATCTTCCTGGGGCAAAGCTTCGAGGAGCTTTGCCTCCAGGGAGGCAATTTTCTTGGATAACACTTTATTGTCATCCCGCCAACGAGCCATGATTTCAACGCTTTTTTCCTCTTGTGCTCTCAACGCCTCAATTTCACAATTCACCATCTCTTTCACTTGTTGCAAGATTTCATCCCATCCTACCAACAAGTTCCAAGCATCCCAAGAATAAATTTGGTTCCCTTGGACGGAAGTCCCTTCCTTTGCAAAGTAATCAGAATACAGCTCTTTGAATGCCGCCTTTACTTCTATTAAAGATTTGGCAGGAACAGTCTTAGTGACCTCCAGGCTGGTCCAAGCTTCTTCCAATGTACTTGTAGGAACCTCCTTTCTTGCAGCAGCGGTTTCCACACAGAGAACCCCAAACTTGGCTCTCTCAAATTTTAACAAAGAAGGCATGCCAATTGAAAAATAGGTGAGGGGAAAGCGTTGAAACCGACAATGAATATATTTTATTAATGTTTAACTGTTTTTGCTTATATACCATTCAGGGCATACACGGCTGAAAACCCCTCTGTTTCCTGAATCAACCAATGATTTGTGTCACGTGGCCTATGTCATTCAAGTCATCCAACATAGATCTTTACCTGAAAGATCACCAACAATTCTCAACCTATGAGAATTGACCTACAATGAGAGAAATCACCTGACTCCATTCAACCCAATGTACCAATTTGGCATGGAGCTTCCCCAGCTCCCAGTACCAAAACCCTGTGGATTGCACATCATAAACTCAGCTTTCAGTGTTCCAACTAGGAACCAGCTGATAAAACCTGAATTCCTAGGCATCCTTGCCTTTATTTAGTTATTTTTGCATTTAATGGTTTTTTGCCTTTAAAACCCATTAAACTGCTTTGAAACTCAAACCAGGCACATCTCAAATTCATTAGGCAGCGCAGCGGCGCTTCTAACCCAGTAAATTTGCCAACATGGTGCTTTTAACCCAAATTCTGGGGGGTTGCCCATGGTTAACCCTAACCAAACTTCTTGACAAAGTCAAGGCCATTTTAATATAATTAAATCCTCATTAATTATATACTGTATTTATTAATTAATCTTCCTGATTAACTAACCCATTTTGAAACGCCTAGTCTCCAAGATTGATTCAGCCAATCTTGCCTCCATTCTTTTAGTTAGCCTAACCTAACTAAACATCCATATTCTGTTCTTTTATTAACATAGATATCCAGTTTCTAGGAACCTTTCCCTCATGAATTTCACACTAACCTATCTATATGTAATAAACAGCAAAAACAGAACATCTTTATATTTTGGAGCATTTATTTGGCTAAACGCTCAGCAGTGACTGTAGTACAGTCACAGGGTGGCTGAAAGAACCCTAGGGCGGACAGGGCGTAAAAAGCGGGTAGCGGGATCACCGTGTTTTGGTAGAGAACAAAGCCATCAGGTATCTTGGTACCAGGAGTATACAGAGTCCAGTTGGGTGGGAGGCCAGACATAATTCTGTTGAGGATTTGAGGGCCGCAGCATGTGAGGGCAACAGGCAGAATTTTTCAAGATAAGGTAGGATGGAGAGCCTACCTGTGCTACAATGTTGTAACTGTGCTGTTTTAGCAGAGTTACAAGGAAAAAATATTTAGAGGATAGATAATAATCTTTATTGTGAGATAGTGATTATATAGTTATTGTGAATCAATGGATAGCAGGAACATGATTGGTGATCACACAGCTGGATGGAAGAGGGGATAGCTTGATCCTGCTAATGAGTCAAGCGCCAAATCAAGGTATCCACCGTGAGGGATCATCATTTGTTCATGTTGATTGATTTGGTAATCCAAGTGGCCTTCCTAGTCTGGCTTCAAGTGACTGGGTAATTGAATTGTGGATCACAAACCTGCTTGGTTGGAACCTTGCTGGCAGGTCAAGCCTGCAGTTTCAACACTAATATCAAAATTATGTATGATTCTTTCACAGTTAACAAGTTTCATTTTAAAAAATAACTGCAACAGGGTTTATTTTCCATAATTGTGATATAGACAATAGTTGCAGATGAGAGAGGAAAGAGATTGGGGAAACACATATATTTATTAAAGAGAAAAAAATTATACCCTTGAATCAGGAATCAGGAGTTGGCCCTAAAAATAAAGTACCTTTAGTTTGATGTGTGTGAAGAAATAACTGATTTTACTAGAATAGTGTCAAGTATATACTTTTGGGAAGTATATAAAACAAGATAAAGGGGAAACTTAAGAAGAGAATGATACTTTATTTGATATGAATATAGTGTATTATATAGTATCATGGTAAGCCACATACTGTCCATGTACGTCTTGGTAGTCATGGGGATTGTCCAAGTAGTGTTCCTCTTAGGACTCAAAATGTTTGATCTCTGTAATAGATGGTCAAATGATAACAGTGCTACCAACCTAGTGATTAGTTGGGGAATCATTTGGTGAGTCACTTGGGGAATCAGTTTCCCAAGAGGGAGTAATTGTAGATGTTACAACAACAGTATTAATGAAAGCAACATTTGTGATAATAGACAAATAATTGCTAAGATGGGTAACATTAATGGTGTGGTGCTGCTATTACAGGACTAACAGCAGCTGAGGCAGTAACATGGGGACTTGGGGATGAGCTCCAAGAAAAGTAGAATTATACATCTGTTGTAACATCTTTGATTACTCCCTCTTGGGAAATCAATTCCCTGAGTTACTCGCCAAATGATTCCCTGACTAATCATTAAGTTGGTGGCACTACTATCATTAAGCCATCTATCATGGGAATCAAACAATCCAGATCCTAAGTGGAACACAACTTGAATAAGCCTCATGACTTAAGAGGAACATTAATCAGATAAGCCCCATGACTTCCATGACGTACATGGACAGTATTTGGCTTTCCATGATACTATATAATACCCTATATTCATATCCAATAAAGTATCATTTTCTTCTTAATTTTCCCCTTTATCTCGTTTATTATACTTCCCATAAGTATATACTTGACACATCAGAGGTATGTCTTACCAGCATACTACTGGGAATGCATAGGTTTCAGGAGCCAAGGAGCAAGTGACAAAGGCTGCAGGTGGAACTGTCTGAAGGTGGAGTGTTCTTTGTTCAAAGAGACATCTGCATTAGAGGACAACAAGTAGCATCTCTTAAGTCAATTTTGCAGGTGATATAAGAGCTACAGATGATAAACTACTGCAGGCAGCAGCCTGGATACTATTTCTCAATGTCTTTAGTTCTATAAAGAAGAGGGATTATATTCAATAAAAGGCTAAATATACAAGTTAAATCTGAGCATCATTTGGAAAAACTATGATAGTATAAATATTGTCTTTGCATGCGGTAGGAAAATAGAGGGACAATAAATCTTAGAAAAGTGTCAGGATCATCATTTCTGATAATCCTGTCACTCATCCTCTTAGCATAAAGAATAATAATCAGAGGGCAATCCTGGGGCTAAAACTGTGTTGTTTTGTCTTTTGGGAGTTTGAGAATTCAAGAAACAAGGAGGAACAACATCTGGTAATTATAAGGAGGAATTTAATTTTGTTAATAGTGATTTTAACACAATAATTGAGCCCAAGAACCTAGTTTAAAGTAATTTCCAGCTTAAACCAAATCTAAAGACTCAAATATAATCTATTAACACCTTTTTGGATGATGAAGGCTGCAGCCAACCAGGCTTTACGCTTTTACTTGATTATATTGAGATGGTTAAGTCTTGTCCACAAGACTCGATTGTTGATCCCTGGTGCTTAAAATAGCTGTGATCTTATTTTCATTGTTCAAACTGTTTAAACAGCTGTTTCTTATTCCTGTGTTTGAAACTTAAAATTAACTCCCATAATTTGAGGACCAAATTTACATTAAGGCAATTTGATCTGTTTAAAGATTGTTTGGGATTCTCCACCTGTTGTCACAACCCACTCTCAAACAGTTATTTTCCTTAACTACCCCTATCCCTTGACTATCAATTTTATTTCACCTATTTAAGCCAGCTATTCTTGAAATTTGCCAATTCTCAAGAAGTAAAGCTGTCAAACCTTTTGAATTAGTTTGATTTAAATTTAGTGTTTCTTTTCATTAACCACAACACCACTTAATCTTTCCATTTTTGGGAAGGATTGGGTAAAAATGGTTCTTGATTTTGATCTTAATCCATCTGGTTTTTATAATGTCAACTTTGATACTAGACCAGGTACAGTTACTGAGACCAAGTATTTCTAGGAAAGAGAGTGGTATCCTGTAATTCTGGGAAGATGATACAGTAGTTTTCCAACTTGTTGAGATAAAAAAAATTCTCAGTATAAAAAATACAACTCAGTCTGAAAGAAAAATTAAAGTGGATCCAAATCTATTGTAAATTAATATAAATTCCTTGATTTTTGATTTCATTTTTATACTGAGATTTTTTGTTTATCTCAACAGGTTCAAAAGATATTGTATATCACTTCTTTGTTTTCCAGATCTCCTCCTGTCAAGGAACAACCTCAACAAGCTTTGGACAAGCCTCCTACTACCCACATATTTCATCCACTTTTCACTGCCTTCTTTTTGTCATGATTGAGGGCCTACATGTTATTGGGTTGCTTTAATCCTATTTAGGTTGCTATAGATTATTTGGGGGAAAATTCTATCTGGGAATGGCTTTTGTTCCCATTGGATCCATGATCACATGTTTGAAGCCTTCGGCCCTGGTTGATTGTGTAGAAAACTTGCTTTATACAGGATGGGTTCCTGACAGAAAGATTGAGAGAAACATGGGATCATCACATGAAGTTTTCAGGGGGTAGATCATGTTTGATCTGACTTCACAGGGATTTGAGACCAGTTCAGATAATGATTTCTTCAGTTGTGGCAGGAGTTGGCTGATGTCATCTTATTGGGACATCAATAAACCAATAATACCATTATTAAGGTAAGTAATAGTACATAGCATAGGGGTTATGGGACTATGAGGTTAACAGCATAGTTATACTATAGACTAGGTCTAAATTACTTAGCTAAAAATTACCAAAGATTGTTGTCATAATTAGAGCACAAGTTAAGTCCTTGGTTAGCCTGTGAGGAGTTGTTCTTGTCACAGCACCTTCACCCCTTGGTTCCTGGGGGCTCTTCTCATCAAGGGTGTCAGGAACAGATTGTTAGGAGCACATATATAGTATTGCTCTACATGCTGTGTTGTTGCAAAAATAATAAGCTTTATTTGGTAGACCCTGGATTCAAAGAGTCTTATCCAATCAGGGATTATGAATTATCTTTTCAGTGCTTTTCTAGTCCCTGCACCCGTTAAGTTAACTTGCATATACTTTTAGGATGATGTCTGGGCCTTAATTTCATGGTTTATAGCCTTGATCTATCAGAGTTCAAGAATGAAACCTTTTCAGTGATATAAAATCTATGAAGTAAAAGTTGTTCTATAATTTTGACCCAATTAGCCTCATACTCTGGTTGCATGACTTGTATCATTTGAATGTTTGAGGAATCTCTACTGTGTACTTTATTAGGAAGTACTAGGTGTGTAATGTTGTTGATGGTTTTAATTTTGGGTTTGGTCCCAAAGACAATCTAATAGATACTGAAGCCCATGAAATCATTATGACATAATTAGCAGACCATTAAAGCAGTGAGCAATTGTATGTGTCACAGGTGACAATACCCTGTTATTGATTCACAAGATAGAGCCCCATTTCTGGTATTTGAACTCCAACCCCCTGTGTGTAAAGTTACGCCTCTCCCTTAGGCCTCCACTTCAATTCCTGCCAAATGCTTTGGAATTTTCACCAAATTATGGTTTAATATTTATCCAAAAGGTTACTGAAAAAGCCCAAAAAAGCCATCAATTTAATATTTTGGAATTATTCTGAAGATGTACTCACCTAACTCACCCAAGAGACACCCCTGGTTAAATATCATGTGCAAGAGCAGCCAAAAGCAGTGTTAATTGCGTCCAAAGCAGGTTCCTCAATTTTTTAGTTGAGTCAGTTTCCCTTTTTTAATTATGTCCATTCAAAATTTGTCAAGATTTTCCTACCTTGAGAAATGCACTTTCATTCACTCATATCATTAGTCAATTATTTTGGTGAAATTCAATCTCCCACCCTGATTCCCTCCCCCTTCAAATGGATGCAAGAGTTGTAAAAGACCTTGCTTCATCATTCTCTACTCCAATAAAGTTTGAAATTTGTTAGTATAATTTGGCCATCTGTTTTTTCTATTGCTTTTGATGTTCTGTTGATTCCTTTCCCCCTTTGTCCTCCCAGAAATTGTTAGCAATAACCTTTTGGTTGTTGCTGAAAACCACTATTTTTATTGTGATTGAGAGCTTGGTTTTATTTCCTCTTAACCTGCTCCCTAATTCTCACAGGCTCTGCCCGCAAAACCCGTGGCCTGTGCATTCCCAGAAAACAACAGGCCAGCCACCCAAGGTTGGTTTCCTGACACTAGTGGTTGATTACTTGTTTTAAAAGGTGGTTTTTTATCTTCTCAGAAGTGATTTTATTACTTTATGTTCATGATCAAAAGTTCTGAGGCTCTGAATTTTGATATAACTTTATTGTCAATAAATTGGTACATATTGTTTCCTGTGTGCTGTTTTTTTGGCTTGCAATAAAGCTAATTAGATCAATATTATATATTAGGAATTTCAAGGGATTCTATCCCTTTCACAAGTAGTGCATCAAACTCTGGGCCAATGGGCTAACACAGTGAGAAAGAAATAACATTTTTAAATACAAAAACAGGAACTAAGATTAATAACAGTTTAGTTAAAGTAAGTGATTTGAAAATGCATTTGAAATCAATTAACAAATGCACTATTAAGAGTGAAATTGAAAACAAAAACAAAAGCAAAAGCTCAAACCTAGACAATAGTATAAATTCTACTCTAAAATCAAAAAACCCAGAAAACAGATGAAGGATCCAACAACAACACTGAAAGAGCATTTGAAATTGGCTCTGAGCACTCCAAATTAGCAATCAAGCAAAAATTAAATACTTAAACCTACACCAAAAATATTCAGGGGAACCAGAAAGAAAATCAGTTAATCCAAATCAACCAAGCCTAAGAAGTAACATATATTGAAATCCAAAAGACCACCACAATCACAGTGAAGAAGTATACTGTAATGCAATAAGCCAAATTACTTCTTCTCCCTGCTGCAGACCTGCAAAGCAATACTTTACAACCTACTATTGCAGAATTGCATGATAACCACTATGTTCCCTTCTCCACTTGACTTCAGTATTTAAGATGAATAATTATCTCTGAGAAAATCTCTCCAATAATTTCTTTTGTTGTAACTGTGCTGTTTTAGCAGAGTTACAAGGGGAAGAATATTTAGAGGATATATAATAATCTTTATTGTGAGATAGTGATTATATAGCTATTGTGAATCAATGGATAGCAGGAACATGATTGGTGATCACACGGCTGGATGGGAGAGGGGTGACTTGATCCTGCTAATCAGTCAAGCGCCAAATTGAGGTATCCACTGTGAGGGATCATCATTTGTTCATGTTGATTGATTTGGTAATCCAAGTTGACTTCCTGGTCTGGCTTTGAGTGACCAGGTAATTGAATTGCGGGTCACAAACCTGCTTGGTTGGAACCTTGCTGGCGGGTTGAGCCTGCGGTTTTGATACCCCCCGGCTGAAAGTTGGCCTCCTCAGGAGGCAGGTTGTCAGGAGCCCGGGCGCCATATCAAACCAGTTGTTGTTTGGTGGCCCACAGGGCAGTTTCCTGTTGTTTCTGTCTTGCCTTGCAAGGTTGTAGGCAGTTGTGGTGTAATGTCTTGTCTTGCTTGCGTTTCCCAAGTCCTTGCACAAGGTAGGTGTTATTGTTTTTTACCTTTAGGATTATTGCTGGCCCTACTTTTTTGGGTTGTAGTTTGCTTTTGTCAACATTCATGACCCAGACTTTGTCCCTGACTTCATGTCTCTGGGAGATGGGTACAAAGGTTTTTTTGTAAGTGTTCCTTTTCTTTGGCTGCTTGTTTGCTGTTGGCCTCTATTACTTGAGGATCAGAGTGAGGGGGGACTTGACTTGGGATTTCCAGTTTGGGTCCTGTCAATGCTTGAATGATATTTGGCTGCGTGACGTATACCAGTTCAAATGGGCTTTTCCTGGTGGATCTGTTCACTCGGGTTTGGCACACAAGTAATGCAGTTGGTAGCTGCTTATACCAGTCTTCAGGTCTCCCGGCAGTGAGTTTGGCTAAGGCTTGCACAAGGCTACCATTAATCCGCTCTACGCGTCCATTGGCCTGTGGATGGTATGGTGTTGTGACGGTGTGCTTGACCCCATTTTTGGCAAGGTACACATTGGTGTTTTTGGAGGTCAATTCTTTGCCCCCATTGGTTATCAGGAGTTCTGGCTTTCCAAACTTACTGATTATTTCCTTGCCAATGAATTGTCAGACATTGTTACTGGTGTGTGTTTTCACTGCTTGGGCTACTGGCCACCTTGTTGCAAAATTGATGGCTGTGATGATGTATTTTTTGTCATTGTGCTTTCCTGGCATGGGGCCCACAATGTCCAGAGCATATACCTTGAACGGTAGTTGGGTTTGAATGGGGAGTACAGACTTAGGCAGGGTTTTGCTTCTGGCAAATTTTTTGCAGACCTTGCACTGTTCTAGCACTTCCTGGACATTGCAGTATAAGGTTGGCCATCAGGCTTTATGTTTTAGGAATTCATATAGATTTTGGCTCTTAGTATGTCCAAGATCTCTGTGGTAGCAAAGAATGGTATCTACTTGTTGATGTGTGGGAATGTAGGGAATGGTTGTGCCATCCAACATCTTTCTTGAAGAGTCCTGTATACATCAGCAAAGAGGTGTTCATTCTTGATGACCGTTTCTTTGGTGATATTGGTTGTGCCTGCGGGGAACCCTTTGTCTTTTGTGCAGAGCACTAGGAGGCTAGTCTGGGTCAAGCCCATTTTCACCCCTAGAAGCGCGGACATACAGGCGGGACAGGGCGTCTGCCATGGCAAGTTTGGCCCTGGGCTTGTAATGGATGAGCATGATAAACCTTTCTAGGACTTCCATCCACCACGCTTGGCGGCGTGACAAGTTTGCCTGTGTCTTGAAATAGATGAGCAACTTATGGTTAGTTAGTACTGTGAATTCTTCCTGCCGTTCCAGAAAACAGCGCCATTTGACTAGGCAGTGTACAATGGCCAGTAGTTCTTTGTTGTGGATAGGGTATCAACACTTGCCATCTGTCAGCTTGCGCAACTCATAGGCTACGGGCAGGAAGTCACCATCACTATTCTTAATTTGCAGTACTCCCCCAATGGATGCATCTGAAGTGTTGTTTTCATCTGATATTCTCCGTCTTGTTTGGGGTACTATAAGATGGGCACTTTTGTGAGCTTTTCCTTGAGACGTCTAAAACAGAGGTCACGTTGGGGGGTCCATACAAACTTGGATTTGGCGCCTGTTATGGCAGACAAGGGGGTGGTCAAGACGCCGCAGTTGGGTATGAAACATCATACATAGGCCACCATTCCCAAGAAAGTGCGTAGTTCTGACTTGTCCTTGGGGTGTGGCATTTTGCAGATGGCTTGTATCTTCTGACTGTTGGGTTTGATGCCGTCCTTTGAGACTATGTGTCCCAAGAAGGGTAGTTGCTCCCGGAAGAACTGGTATTTAGAGGGCTTGGCCAGCAGTTTGTGTCGTGCCAGGGTTGCAAAGACTTCCTCTAGGTCCTTGTGATGCTGTTCTACTGAGGGGCTGTAGACAATGATATTGTCCAGGTACACAAGGGCGTGTTTGCCTATGTGTGGCGCAAACACTTTGTTCATGAAGGTTACAAAGGTGGACGGGGCATTGGTCATGCCAAATTTGAGTACCACACATTTGTACAAGTTGTATTTAGTGCAGAAGGTTGTTTTGGGAATGTCTTCCTCCTTAATACAAAATCTGGTTGTAGCCTGAAGTTAGGTCAATCTTGGAGAAGACGGAGGCTCCTCCCAAGGCGTCAAAGAGATTATCAATTAGTGATAAGGGGTAACAATTCTTGATAGTGACTTTGTTCAAGGCGCGGTAGTCTGTGACCAGGCGTAAGGTACCGTCCTTTTTGGCCACAAAGAATATGGCAGCCCCAAAGGGAGACTGTGAGGGGCGGATAAGTCCTTTTTCCAGTGCTTCCTTGAGATAGGCGCGTAGGGCGTTGTCCTTGTTTGGGGTTAGTTGATAGATGGGGTGTGCCTTGAGTACGGCCATCTTGAGTTGGATAGAGTGTTGAATGTGTTTCTCAGGGGGTAGTCCAGGTAACGCCTCTTTAAAGATTTCTGGGTGACGGGCCACAATGTTGCAATCTTGTGTCATGGAGGTGTCCTGGTGGTCCTTGAAGTGTATGATTTCATACTGACAGGAGTCCCAGTCAATAGCTTTCAGGTTTTCCTTTTCATCCAAAGTCTCTGTGATGCGTACAAAGATGTGGTCTTATAGGAGTTGGTCTACAGAGTCTGGGTAGATTTGGTGGTTAACACCTTTGCGCTTGAGGGTCAGCACTGAGGTTGCCCAGTCCACGTGAGGGTTGTTTCTCTGCAACCAGTCTAGTCCCAGTACAATGTCAAACTTAGGGAAGTCAATAACGGGACCTTGAATGGTGGAGTGGAGGTTCTTGAGCATGACAGAGAAGGGGGCAGTTTCCTTTGTCACAGCAATGTGGTGTTCATCAGCCAGGACCACGTTTTTAATCCACAAAGGATTAGTGGTCATCTTGAATTTATCCACAAAGCTACTGTTGACTAAGGTTTGGTCTGCCCCTGAGTCCAGGAGTGCAGAGCCTGTGTAACTGCAAAAGCGGAAAGGGTAAGATATCAATTTATTGGGATGTCTGGCAATGGTGTACAGTACCAGGTCTTCCAAGGGCACTTGGATCATTGGGCATTGGTCCACATCTTTGGGTTGGTATTCATTGTTGGGCAAGTCAGGAATTGCGTGGGGAGAGCTTGGCTTGCTTAGTGCTCTCCCCGGGCTTTTCCCTCATCTTGGTTGCCTTGAGTGGTGGTGACACAGAAATGGGTGCAATTTGATTGGCTGTTATTCCCATTCCCATTCCCATTCCCATTTAAACCTGTGGGTTTGTGGTTGTTGTTGTTGCTGTTACCTCCAAGATATGGTTGCAAGGAGCGCTCACTTGAATGTGAGTCCTTGGGTCTCTCTTGTTTCTCAGTCTGTGCCTTGTGCAGCGCATTGGAGGTTTGTTCCACTTTTTCTGCTTCACAGTACAGGCTTTGTAGGTTGGTAACTTGGTCCAGGTTCACATGTATCATCACATGCAACTTAAGAGCATTGTAGTACATGAGATGTGTTGCTGGGATATCAAAGGCCATGTTAGATGGGGCGCAGAGACAGAGTTCCTTGTAGGCGCAGGTGAGTTCCTTCACAGTGCCTGTCTGAGTCAGGTTCTTTACTTGGCGTATGATCATGAGCACTGTATCCTTGAGCACAAACCTTGCCAGGAAGTCCTGTTTGAAGGTGTCCCAGTTCTTGTCTGTGTGCTCTTTGTGCCATTTTTCACACCAGGTGCCAGCGTCATGGGTCAGACAAATGGAAATCTCCACAATCCAAAATTGCTGTGGGCACTCCATCTGAGCCAACTTGCTTTGGGCAGACTGGATCCATGCGGCAGCATTGTTGTCGTTGGCTCCCGCAAAGGGTTCCAAGGCGGCACTGCAAAGTCTTTGTGCAACATAGGTGGGCATGGTGGTCTTGTCAGCTGGTTGTGGCGTTGATGAGGGTTCCTGAAAGAACCCTATGGCGGACAGGGCGTTGAAGGCGGGTAGCAGGATCACCGTGTTTTGGTAGAGAATGAAACCATCAGGTATCTTGGTACCAGGAGTATACGGCGTCCAGTCAGGCGGGAGGCCAGACATAATTCTGTCAAGGATTTGTTGGCTGTGGCGTGTGCAGGCAACAGGCGGAATTTTAAGATAAGGTAGGATGGAGAGCCTACCTGTGCTACATTGTTGTAACTGTGCTGTTTTAGCAGAGTTACAAGGAAAAAATATTTAGAGGATAGATAATAATCTTTATTGTGAGATAGTGATTATATAGCTATTGTGAATCAATGGATAGCAGGAACATGATTGGTGATCACACGGCTGTATGGGAGAGGGGGTGGCTTGATCCTTCTAATGAGTCAAGCACCAAATCAAGGTATCCACCGTGAGGGATCATCATTTGTTCATGTTGATTGATTTGGTAATCCAAGTGGCCTTCCTAGTCTGGCTTCAAGTGACTGGGTAATTGAATTGTGGATCACAAACCTGCTTGGTTGGAACCTTGCTGGCGGGTTGAGCCTGCAGTTTCAACACTTTTATTCCTATCTTAGTCAATAAATCTATATTTTTAACAACTTCTAAACTTGATTAGTAGATTTGAAAAGGCTCTCCTCCAACAGCATGAAGTTCATCTTCCTTGTATGGACTTTTGTTGTGTTAGTCAGTTATGGACAAGCCAACGTGAACTTCAAAACCCCCAAACCAACTCTGACCGACAAATCAGAAGACTCAATTTGGTATTGTTTTGGACCATGTTGTCACCATGCCCCCTATGTTGAAACAGCACAATTTCCCCCCATTATTCATCCCAAGCCCCCTGGTTGGTTTTGGGATATACCAGTGTCTATTATCTCTTAAACCATTTCACTCCTCTTCTGGGGAGATTCTGTCTATTTGGTCACCTCTTACACATGTTAATGATAGGTATATCAGTAGGGTCCACTCTAGTCAAATTCAACTTGGGAGCTCTCCTTCATTCCATTGAAGAGAGACTTCCAAATGAGTGAATCCCTGATAGGGATGATGAAGCACTTGTTTTTATGTCTTTTAGACATGGGCCCAACTATGTCTAGTGCCAAAAATTTGAAAGATTTCTCCACTGAGATTAATAAGATTCATTTTTTGCAGTGCTTTGGATTTAGCAAACTTTTCACAGACTTCAAATTTGTCTAAAAGTTGAAACACATCCCTGTACAAGGTTGGCCAACAATATTATGATTTTAATAATTAAAAAAGGCTGCACCTTTGTGTATAGCCCAGGTCTTGTTGGTAATTAATGGCTGTGTATACTCTTTGTGAGATGTGTATTTATGATACACTGATGCCATCTGTCAGGAAGCCAGGCATAGGTAGAGGCATTGGTTGGCTTGGGTCAGAATACAGCCGGGCCAGAGGGTAATGTCCACCATAGGATGGGTGCTAACTTGATAATATAGGAAACAGATTTCCCAAGCAAAGACCAGGGCCCTGAATTGGGCACCATAGTGTCTACCATTCCCGTCAAGGTAATGTAGAGTACTCCAAACAGTTGGTTGGACGTAGTCTCAGCTGCAGTGGGGGTCTCCATTGGGTGGTCAGGTTACGGGGTTAAGGGTGGAGTCATGGGAACAAAGTAGGAAGGCAGATAATTGTACTTGTCTTTGAACAATAAGGGCGGCACTTTGATCCTCTTTCCTTCACATCCTATGTATTCAGTTTCTCTAGTCCTTGCCAAGGGATTGGCAATGAGGATGGTCTTCAAGTTATACTCTGAGTAGGGGGGGTTGAGCGGGTATTTGTTAAAATGCACAGGTCCAAAGGGGGCTCCTGGGGGACAGTATAGTGCCTGGGGAGTGTCAGCAGGTTGGTCTCCAGAGGAGGTGGTTGCCTAATGGTCTACTTGGCTGGAGTTAAGATGAAAGATCACTAAGACTATATAAGGTAAGATTTTTTCAAACCAAAGTTCATAAAACTATATTATCAAAAATGACAATATGGTCATCACCATACCGCCAGGGCTTTTATACAATGGGTTTTTGCTTCTTTGATTTTTGCAGGGTTCAGGTTTGCAGACAAGGCACTGGTGGGGCATGGATCTTGGCTTAGAGTCTTGAGGGCGGCAGATCCAGGTTGTGCCTGCTCTGGTGAATAGAAGTGGCAATGCTTTGTTCTGCCACCACTGTTCACTATGTCATCTGAGTAGTTCAATTTTACTACCCCTTCTGGACGGAAGACTGCTGCTGGTGGTCATTGGCAGGGTTAAAAATAGGTTTTGTTTTAACCTCCTTAAGGCAATCTACAACCTCTGCATAGGTCAGGATCTTTGGTAGTGCAAGGTTGGCAGCAATCTGGTGACTATTTGGGGAATTGTCCTAGGGAGACTGTCAGGTCTTGGAGTAACTTGTCAACTCGGGTTTGCAATTTAACAGGTGGGCGGGTTCCTGTCCACTTTGTGTGACTCAAGTAGTCTTTGGAGGGTCAGGGTTTAATTCCAGGGTCTCCAATGTTGATTTTGAACCTCCAGTATTGATGCTTGGCAGGTTGGCAGGTTTCTGTTCCCCCTGTTTGGGGTCATCTATCTCTGGTGGTCCAGGGCTTAACCCAACTAGCAGTTGGGCGGTTCCCTGTCTACTCTGGTCAACATAAGGCTTTCCCTGAGACCCAGGTTTCAATTCCCAGGTTTTCAATACAAGTATTGAAATGTCATTCATGACATCATCAGTAATATTGTGGTAGTGAACAAGATTTATTTTAGAAATCATGCTCATTTTTAATTACAGTGGCTTTTTAGTATCAATAGTCCCTTCAGAAAATACATTGTTTTGTTTTGTATCACCAGGAAGGGCTAGTTAGGATCAGGTCCTGAAGTTTGATAGATACATTTAAGATACAATCAGGATATGTTGTCTATCAATTTGGGCTCCTCTCCAGTTTTATAATCAATGAGCATGTGACAATACTGAATTAACTTAATCCAATTCACCTAGTGTCTTAAAATATTAATATGGACCTTTAGTTATACAAGATATTTATAGTTGACTTAAAAGGTTATTTTTATAAGTCTAATTAATAGCATCACTTGATAAGCTAGTGTATCATGAAAAGCATTTTCTTGTTGTTTATTGGGTATTGTCAGGATTGACAATTCTCCTCCTCCAAAACCCCAGGCCCAAGAACGGGAATTGAACCTGGAACCTGGATTCCCCCGGACCGCTGGGCCTATGGACCGCCCGACTGCATTTTTCTGGGGTTGAGCCCCCGCAAGCTGACACTGAAGATGATGGCCCATCCAGTGAAACAGATCAAGCTGAGAAAATTATTTCACCAAGTGGAGGGCCAATCATAACATCTAATGGAGGCGCCAAAGCAACAACTATTAGCTTCATGAGTTTGAAGTCTACACCAGCAACCAATCAAGAGCCAACCCAAGGAAGAGGCACCAGCTCACAACCTGGCCCCATGACCACAACGCTAGAGCAAGATAATTAGGTAACTAAATTGGGAGTCTCAACCAATGAAAGAACTCCCGGGCCAAGTATTATTTTGCTGCCTTTAGACCCAAGTACCCAATTCCCCCAGCCCTGCCTTTCCCAATGCCCTGATGATCCCCCCATGTAAAATGTTAAGTTTGGAGGTGGGTGCTATATAGACCCAAGGAACTCGCTCTCCAAACTTATTGCCATTTTTGAATAAAGGTTATGTTACTTTAGCTTATACAGCTATTGCTGTATTTTGTATTTGCTGTCTATCAATTCAGTTTGAGATCTCCTGACCCTCCTGTCCCACTGCCCACAGTTTTCTGTCCACCTGGTGTACCCTTTGGGCCTGTCCACTTCACTGATTATTCCTTGAAGCCTGAATACAAGGACTATATGCCAGAGAAAATCCTCAAACTTGACCCGTTAGCCCGCATCCAATCCGCTATTAGATACAACCACCAAGGCCTGTGGATATTCTCTACACCCAAAATATTTAGAGGAAAATTCAATTATCTCCTGGCTTATAATATCTACATGGAACCGCCTGTAACACCCAAACCAATGCCAGCTTTGTCACCCAACCTTCCAACTGACCATACCAGCAAGCTTTTTGGTATATTGTACATCACCCTCACAGGGGTGGTGGACACCATTGTACCGGCTGCCGGCCCGTGGTCTTGGGTGGGGAAGTCTGCCTCCTACCTTCTAAAGTTAGCTCCTCTCTTGTAGTAGGCCCTGCCCGCAAAAACCCCGGCCCAAGTTACCCTCAAAAACGGCAGGCCAGCTGCCCAAGACTGGATCCCTGACAGGTATTGTGACAGATCCAGGTCTAACTAGTCAAACTTACTGTTATCTTGCCCTTGACTCTTGTTACCAGTACCTTCCTGTGACAAAGCTTTAAGGAGCTTTGCCTCCAGGGAGGCAATTTTATGGTACAACACTTTGTTGTCATCTTGCCAACAAGCCATGGTTTCAACGCTCTTTTCCTCTCTTGCTCTTAAATCTCAATTTCACGATTTGCCATTGCTTTCACTTGTTGTAAGATTTCATCCCATCCTACTAACAGGTTCCAGGAATCCCACGCACAGATTTGGTTTCCTTGGGCGGGAGTCCCTTCTTTTGCAAAGTAATAGGAGTATAACTCTTTGAAAGCAGTCTTTACTTCCACCAAGGACTCCTCAGGCACAGTCTTGGTGACCTCTAAGCTTGCCCAAGCTTCTTACAACAAACTTGTAGGAACCTCTTTCCTGGCAGCAGCGGTTTCCACGCAAAGTACTCCAAATTTAGCCCTTTCAAAATTTAACAAAGAAAACATAATAATTGAAAAGGTAGTTGAGGGGAAAGCTTCAAAATTGACAATATTATATTTATTTAAAATTAGCTGTTTTTGCTTATATACCATTTGGGGCATATTTGTCTGAAAACCCCTCTGGTTCCTGAATCAACCTATGATTCATATCACGTGGTCTATGTCATTTGAGTCATCCAAACCTAGATCTTTACCTAAAAGATCACCAATATTTCTCAACCTATGAGAACCAACATAAAATGGGAAGAAGTCACCTGACTCCATTCATCCCAATGTACCAATTCAGCATGGATCTTCCCCAGCTGACAGCGCCAAAACCCTGTGGATACACATCCCAAAAATCAGCTATTGATGTTCTAACTGGGAACCAGCTGATTAAACCTGAATCCTAGGCATCCTTGTCTTTATTTAGTTATCTTTGCATTTAATGGGTTTTTGCCTTAAAACCCATTAAAATTCTTTGAAACTTGAACCAGGCGCCACTGCGGCGCCCAGCAATTTTCCCAGGCGGCGCCTCAGTGCATCTCAAATTCATTAGGCGGCACGGCGGCGCTTCTAACCCAATGAATTTGCTGAAGCGGCACTTTTAACCCAAAATTTGGGGGGTTTACTTATGGTTAACCTTAACCAAACTTCTTGACACAGTCAAGGCAATGTAACCAATATAATTAGATCCTCATTAATTATATTCTCATGTATTTATTTATTAATCTTCCCAATTAATTAAATTGTTTTTGAGACGCCCAGTCTCCCAGATTAACTTGGCCAATCTTGCATTCTGTTCTTTTATTAGACATAGATATCCAGTTTTCAGGAATCTTTACCTTAAGACTTCCAATCCAGCCTATCTACATGCCATAATCAGCAAAAACAGAGATAACTTTATATTTTGGAGCATTTGTTTGGCTAAATACTCAACAGTGACTGTTGTACGGTCTTAGGTATCAGCACTTTTCATCTGCCAGTTTATGTGATTCATAAAATATAGTAAAAGTTTGTCTTTATTGGATTTGATGCAGATAATACCACCTATTATCATATCAGAATCATCTGTGATAGAGGGGAGCTAAAATAACTAAGTTTAGCTCTCAGCTTGGGGAAAAGTCTACCAGGATGGTATTCAGTGCAACACTGGGATGGTATTGTGAAGTAATTGGTTGTAAACTAGCCTTCACTGTAACAACTATTGATCCATTAAGCTTGGTGAGCAATAGAACAATGGTACTCTTGTACTGGATGATAACTAGTCCAATTGATCAACTAAGCTGTACTTAAAAGTCATATTAACTAATGATCATCCAATCATTAGGTTAATAGTGGGCTAAGTGACAGAAAATACTGGATTTAGAACAGAGGATCCTGGTGCTCTGCGACTCCTATTAATATCTCAATAGCTATATAACTCTCTCCTTGATTTATGAATTAAAGATCAAATTTACATAAGTTATACTTTATTATATGCATTAGGCTGAAGAACTATATTAGCTTAGTCTTTAATAATAACTAAAGCCGTATTCAAGTTAAGTGTATACAGCTATTCATTTCACCATACCCAAAGATACAACAGATGGCTGCTCAAACAGGGGTCCACGAGGACAAGGTGGGGGACAACTGAAGGAAATTGACGTTTAGAACCATCAACAACATGACATGTAACAACCAGGAGGTACACCCTAGGGTGTTTTAAGGGAGCAAAGGCAATTATTAGGGGTATAGTATCTTCCTCAACTATAGGGGTCAACACCAAGTTATCATCAATAATAATTTCAGGTACAGAGGTGGGTAGAACAACCTCCACATCATCTGGAGTGAGGCTTCTGACAAGGTTCTCTCTGGTGAATAGGAGATTGTGATCCTTACCAGGGAAATCATCTAGAAGATACAGGAGCTGAGTGGGATTTTCTCTCATCAGGTGCACAGAGGAAGGCAGCTGAACCTAAAGATCTGGAGAAGTGGACCATATAGAAACAGGGCAGAAGCCAAGGAAAACACCACAAATTTAAGGGCAGGGAGCAATATTTTTAAATTCACCAAGAAATTTGGGGAACTTTGGTGCAATCAGAGAAAATGCAAAAAATGTAAACAGGGGATTCCAGAGGAACCGCAAGAAACTTTCAGTTCCTTGGTATTTTTGTTAAGCACTGATAAACCTGGAGGCCACAGGGAAGCTCTTAATGTTAACAGTTTTAAATTTGAATTTTAAAGTAAACAAAAACACTGAAATTTTAAACTTAAAGTAAAAACTATATTAGAATATAACTTAAATTTTAGGTTTGAGTTTTCTTTCAAAATCAATAACAGGTAAATAATACTGTTTAAAGCTAATGTTAACTCTAAGGAAGCTATAAAAGCTACCAGAAGCTAGGGAAAAGAAAAGGAGGTAAGTGAGACCACTTTTTTACCAATATTTTTAGTTAGACAGGCCCCAAGATAAAGAGCTCAAAATCCAAAAAGTTTAAGGTTTACACCTTTATTTGTTAATAATAGACAATCAGGGACCCAAAGTGGGCCTACTTGTCTTTTAAGGAGCTGGATTCTTAGCAGCAGGGCCACCAGGAGCAGAGGAGCCTCCTGGTTGGCTAGTAGATAAAATTTGAAGCCTATGGCCATGTGAGTTAGAGGGGTTTAAATTTTTTGGAGTTAGGGATGATTGGTTGGGGATGTAGAGTGGGTGGTTATTTTTAAAAGTTGTCATCCAGAGTAAAGTTGGGGCTCAAATGTGGCAACCATCAATTAGTTACAATGAATTTCCTTCAAAAGTGGACAAAACAAGGGTAACAGGTAATCCAAATTTATCAGTGTTTTTTCTTTAGGCAGGCAAGTGAGATGGGGCAGGGAGAGAGGAGTTTGGGAATGATACACTAAAACAAATTTCTCATCAATTGTGTGGGCCAAGTCTTTTAAAGAATTTAAAGGTTTGGTAGGACTTTGGTTGGATTTTTGGTTCAACACAGGAATATTGTCATATCTAAGTCTAAAGGGGCAAGTAACTTTACAAAACTGAAGTCTTGTGTTGTTAAGTATAGCTCTGGCATACTTACTCCCCACTATCACAAAAATAGATCCAAATTGAGATGTCCTCCTGAAGCTTTTCCTTTAGAAGTAGGATTTTCTCTCTTATATCAAGCTGTCATCACTACCTCTAATGGCTTTTAGGTGGTTCTTGAATCCCATGTTTCCTATGAAGCTTCTTTTAAAAAAATTGAGACTGTTTTATCCATCTATAGTTATATAATCTGAAACATTTCTATGACCTGGAATTATAGACTCCACTAATCATGAGTTGCTATAACTACTGATAGTCAATACTGTTGTTCATAGTTTCCATTTAAATAAGAGATAAGTAGTTGATCACAATTCCCTTATAAAAACGCTTAATTATTGTCTATGTCTCCCTTTGAAACTTTAGAAGACCTTGACCTGAATGTCCAGATTTCAGAAATACTTGCAATTTTTTTCAGATGAATTTCTCAACCTTACCCCTGAACAGCAAATTAATAGCCTTTATTTCCTCAATCAGTTTCAAGATGCATTTACCAATGGTCATTCTGGATTTAGGTTAGCCAAATAATATGTTGACCAAATTAATGCTGGTGATTATCCTCCTTTCTATGCTAAGCCCTAAAATTGTAGTTGGTTTGAAGATGCTCAGGTGTTAAAAAAGTTAGAGCAGCTATTTGATACTGGCTGTCTAGATCCTTCTCATAGAAAATGGTCCTCCCCTCCTATAACTTCAAAAAAGATGAAGTACATAATATTACAATGTATTAAAATAGTATTAATTCCCCAAAAAAGATGGACTCTTATCTTTTCCCCCAAGTTTATGATTCCTTATGTTGCTTGGGAGGGACGAAACTCTTCTCTACTATGGAGCTTGTCTTGGGGTGTTACCAAGTGGATCTGTCCATCAAAAATAGGTGAAATGCTGCCCGGATTGTTGCAGATGAGCTATCTAAGCCCAGTTGCGTGCTTCAAAGGCTATGCAGCACTAGTGCCACCTTTCAAAATTCTATGGATTCCATATTACAAGGTCTTGAGGTGATCTGTGTGTTTTTTGCTTAGAAAATATCACTGTATTCATAGCCACTTTCACCAACCACTTGGAACACTTCAAAGCTGTATTCCTTAAGATTCAAAAAGCTGGATTGAAGCTGGAGCCCTCCAAGTGACTTTTTAAGGAGAATCTTGAGCTCCTGAGCCATTAAATAACTAAAACTGGAATTCTACCTGTGAGCTTCAAGATTGAAGCTATTGATAATATGATTTATCCCACCAATCTCTGGGAATTAAAGGTCTCTGAAGAGATGTTGGGTTATTATTTTTTAGTATATTGAAGACTTTGACTACTTCAATAAACCCCCTTCTATCTTTTACACAGTGCCTCTTTTTAATGAGGCCTCTTCAACAGCAAGCTGTCTCTGTTACAGTAGAAAGACAGATGGAGGGAATAACACCCTCAAAAAACAAGAAACTAAAAAAGGGTTGCAGCCAAATCCCTGAAGACTTTAGACAATTTAAATGCTGTTGTTGATAAAAAAATGGGTTAAAGCTGGAGTTACCCAGACAGCCCTCAGAAATCTGGACCTACCTTGCTTTGCCTCCATTAAATACAATATTAAAATCACACTGTATACACTGTTCAATGGGGGTAGCGCTTGGCCTGCTGGTTGCCAGGATTTCTCAAATTATGATGTCATTAATTCAAAGCTCAAAATTAATGCCATCAACAGTTGAAAATATCTGCATTGACCAATCAAAAGTTATTACTCCCCCAATACAAGTTTCCTTAAAACTTTTCCAAACCCCATTCTAGAAACTTGTAGCTAGATAGCTTATTTACTCTTGAATAAAGAAAGTTTTCCAAAAAATGATAGCTTATCTGGGGCTGTTTGCCCATGTCCTTGAGCATTTAGCCTCTGTCATGGTGGTGGGATACACCATCTAGAAAGACAATATATAGAAAACACCATCTTGTACCCTATCTCAAATTTCTGGCTAAACCACACCCAATAACTTGAAATGTTGATAAAAGCCCAAAAACATTTCAAAAACTATAAAAGACATATGGCTAGACTCAAAGTCATCCAATGATTCCAAATCTGCAATAAAAATATGGGGTCAGCTGATATCAACTATAGTGTACAAAGCTCCAAAGTCAACACATCCTAAAACAGTGATATTTTTGTATTAAATTTTAACTCTATATTAAACATGTATATACTAAAAATAAAGTTAAAATCAAATATTCAGAAGAAAGAAATTTATTGGTAAAGAAAGTAAATTATACATTAGATCCAAAGGCTGTGACAATGCCTTTGAGATGGGTAAGGTGGCCTTCTCTGGTGTAATAGGCTAAAACCTCCTTGGTAACACTTGCAAACTTGACCTGCTGGCCAGCATGCTTGGATACAACAGCTTTGCCTTTGATGGCCTGGGAGTATATCTGGTGTCTATGAGCATGCTGCATCTTTAACTTGTTGATTATCACATTAAACATGGGCTTTTTTACCTTAACCAGGCGGTAAAATTGATTGTGCCAACCTTCAAGTGATGAGGTGGTCTTAGTTACACATTCTTAACCTGATTATAGCAGTTTTAATTAATTGAGTCACCGCCCTTGCGGATGCAGCAATGTCCCTGGAATACACCCACCCACCCACTGGTGCTCAAAGTACTAGATTAAAGGAGCAAATGCTTCTTGGTTCTCAATAATGTAATTGTCATTGAGAAGCTTGTTATGAAAAAGTTTAACCTCTTCCTTTCTGACCACGGCCAGGGAAGTAAAGAAATTAAATATCTTTATGGCCTCCTTTGTGCCATCTTTTAATACCAGCTTATTGATGTCTGGGTTTTTCATCAGGTCCTTTTGCAGAGCCTGGTGGAAGTGGAAGAAGCAGCCTTGGAGCCTGCTCCTAAATACCTTGATAAAGGCGCTGACCTGTGCAGCCTTAAAGTCAAACATTAACATTTTATGGTAGGGAAGGGACTCTGGAGCCTTTTTGGTTATAGCCTGTTGCTCCTGGGTGGTCTCTGGGCTGACCTTCTTCTTCTTGATGCCCCTTTTCTCATTTAGCTCCTCTTCAAGCGTGGGCAAGATGCCATCCGGTTTTTGCTTGAGTATATCCAAGGCGCAGATGTAAGTCTCCTCCCTTTTATTATAGAGAAAGAAGAAGACAAATGGGATGGTTTGTTCATTGAACTGACCATGGATGGCCCAAAGCTGGTAAAAAGCTTTGGACAAGAGGCAAAAGTTCCATTGGCAAACCAGGTATCACACTTTAGAAGGCGTATGAGATCCTCTTGTGTTGAAAAGCACAAAATATGGTTTAGTGAGCCTTGCCCATCATTGTGCAGCAGAAAGGGGTTTCCAAACATGGTAGTCTTATGGACTTCTGAAAGTAAAAGATCATTAATGTTTCTAGTGCTGACATCAATATTGGCATCAATTGACCGTTGATCAGTCACATACTATTGTAGTCTAGTCTTTTCTTCAACCTCCTCTCTCTGATCTTCATTCAGGTAAAGGAGAGCATGTGTTACCAGATCAGTTGAAGTCAAGTCATTATTGAAAGGAATGGCTTGTCAAAGGTACCAGTGCATAAGATAGTAGAGATTCATATCAGAGCCCAAACAGTCATGCTCAATGGTGAGATCCTTGACTTGGGTAAACCCAACTGTAGTTAATTACACAGGGAAGCCTGGAAATCACACTGGTAGTGATGGTGCGCCATATTTTTTCTGGTCATTGCAGGTGAAAAGGAAGCTGTCCTTGACAAATCCAGCACCCCCTTCTTGATCATAATAGGGAAAGAGTCAGGAAAAACAGCCAGTAATTTGAATTGCCCATTGTCACTGCAGATATTGGCAGCTGCATGTAAGCCCCACTCTAGGATGAGCTCCTCCTCTGAGGCTTCTGAACCATGGCCACCAGAGTTGTTTTCAAAGTCTCTTTTATTCTCATCTTCATCATCAAAGTGGACGTGCTTCTCCTGGGGATTAGAGGGGGAGTAGACAAAGGGAGAGTGGGGAGGGGTGGGGCTATCAGCCTCAGGCTTGGGGGAAGGTGTGGGGGTCTTGGCAGGCGTTGTTTCTTTAGGAGGCTGCTTGGAGAGGGTAGCCTTGGTCTTTCTTGCCTGTACAGGAGCAGCCATGCTCTTAGGAGCCTTGGGGGTAGCATTGGCGGTAGGCTTGGGAGGTTTCTAAGAGTGAATTTGCATCAGAAAAGTTCAATTTTGGTGACAATTTTCAAAGTAAAAATGAGAATCTTTGCAATATAAAAAGTAATTTTTTTACATATTCTTTTAGAAAAACTCTCAAATCATATACCATCAAAATTATTAGGTTTTTTATTATGTAAAAATTAAACTTTTATTGGTAGCGCAAGTATGCAAAACTTTGAGTTTTGACTGAAAACTTGCAAGTGAAATGGCGCTTTCAAGATGACGTAATTGAGATGCTGTAGCTCAAAAATATAGTGATTTTGACCATTTTTTATATTAAATTAACAAATTTACGGTGGAGCTACCTCAACCAGGTCAAAGAGTGAAACTTGAATATCTTTAAAACTGGCTTATACAACTGGGGCTAAAAAGTACCCACTTGTTTAGAGGAGATCAAAAAATATATATGCAAAGTTTCAGATGTTCTTTTATTTTTTTATTTAAGTGATATTTGACGCTGAATTGTACTTTTTAAAAGTGGAAACAGTCAGTTTGTGATGGTGTGTTCTTTATAGCGTCCTGTGACACCATATGTTAAAACAGGTTAATTCTTAGTGCCACATTGTTGGGCGCCACTCCTATTAGACGCTTAGTAGATTTTGTAATGGGCACATTTTGCACAACAGAAAAACCCTCATTATTAAATAAAATCACTAGTAAAACATTGTATTGTTGAAACCCAAATAACAAAGTTCATAATATGATAAGGAATAAGGCTAGCATATTAAACATGGTTTTTTAAATGGCTGTATTATAGGGGATGGCACTATAAAAGTGGCGCTAATTTAGGTTGATTTATTATATGGAGTCTTAAATTAAACCATACTTTATTCCCAATTAAAAAGGGAACTGCTTGGATATATCACATAAAAGTATGATTGTATAGAAAAACAAAATCAAAGATAGCGCTGCTGCGCCATTTTAGTAAAAACCTAGGTGCTGCAGCGCTAACTAAAAATTATTACAAGCACTGTGGCGCCAACTAGAAAAAACTCCAGGCGCTGTGGCGCCGCCTTGCAAATATTTTAATCACTGCTTTTTATTGGGTTGGATTTTTTCATTACAATCATAAATCTACTACTGATCCAAAATGTTTTTTTTCAATTATTCTATTGAGACTATTGCTTAGAAATATGATTAATTATTAGATTAACATGTTGGGGATTTGAACATGGTGCTGCAGCGGCACCTAATGTAAAGTAAGGCAGTGCCTTGGCATTTAAAATATTTGAAAGGCAGCGCCGCAGCGCTTCATGTATGATTAGGATGGTGTCAAGGATCCAGTCTTGGGCGGCTGGCCTGTTGGTTTCAGGTATCACTTGGGCCAGGTTTTTTGCAGGTAAAGCCCACCACAAGAGAGGAGCTAACTTAAAGAGGTAAGAGAAGGACTTCCCCACCCAGGACCGCAGGCTGGCAGCTGGGATTATAGTGTCAATCACCCCTGTGAGGGTGATATACACAATCCTGAACATATTGCCAGTATGATTGGTCAGAAGGTTGGGTAAGGAGGCAGGCATTGGCTTGGGGGTCATAGGCGGTTCCATGCAGAGTTTGTAGGCAGGCAGGTAGTTGAATTTGCCTCTAAAAACTTGGGGGTTAAGAACATCCAGGGGCCTTAATGGTTGTATCTAACTGTGGACTGTATACAGGCCAAGGAAACTAGTTCAAGGATTTTTCCAGGGTGTAATCCTTATATTCAGGTTTCAGAGGGTACTCTGTGAAGTGGATGGCGCCAAAGGGAACACCTGGAGGACATGAATCTGAGGGTAGAGGGGCAGGAGGGTCAGATAATCTTGTACTGATTTGATAAATGGCAAAGACAAAATAAGGCAGTAGCTGTGTAAGCCAAAATAACATACATTTTTTCAAAAATGGCAATAAGTTTGGAGCACAGGGTCCTTTGGTCTATATAGCACCCCACTTCCAAACTCAAAAATTTACATGGGGGATCATCAGGGCATTGGGGAAAGTGGGTCTGGGGGATCTGGATGCTTGGGTTCAAAGGCAGCAAAATGGCACCCAGGCTGGGAGTTCTTCTATTGGTCAGAGATCTTTAATTAGCTACTTGATTACCTTGCTCTAGAGTTGTGGTCATGGGGTCAGGCCGCGGGCCTGTGCCTTCTTCCAGGGATGGCTCTTGATTGGCTACCAGTGTAGACTTCAAACTCATGAAGCTAATGGTCAGAATTTTGTTTCCTCCATTAGGCACCTTGATTTCTACTCCATTTGGTGCAATGATTCCTTTGGTTTGGCTTGCTTCACCATTTGGGCCATCATTCTTGGCCTCAGTTTTTGGGAGCTTGACCCCAGGAAAATGCAGGCAGGCAGCTCCTTGGTCCTTGGGCCCCGGTTTCAAGGGTAAAAGAATTGTCAATCCTGACAGATGGCGCAGTGGTGCTTTTCATTGGGTATTCTGCAGTGATGGTCCAAAATCTACTGCCAATTGAATAATATAAATTTTATATTATTGATTTAGGGCAATGAGGTTGCATTAATTCTATTCTGTGAGCTCTGTCATGATTGGCATCATTGATTTATACTGCTAATTTATGGAGTTGGCTGCTGAAATCCTAATCTGTGAGCTCCGTCATAATTGGCATCATGTTGAAACCAAGTTTCCAGTCTTGCCTGCTAATATATCTTACAATACACAGGGGGCGCTCAATGAGCCGCCCCTTGACGTATCTAACGTTATGGATTAATCTGATGGCAACATCAATTGGAAGGTACTTCATCCTAATTAGGAGCGCTGCCCATTTGCCTTGCTGATCCCCTCACAAGTTATTCCTTGGCTTTGAACCTTACATGGAACTTCCCACTATGCCACCCCCTTGTGGCCTTCTGGCTTTCCCCATATAGTATATTAATCATGATATTCTACAATAAACAATACCTTATTCTTATTATTCTGTCCTTTCCTACTGGACTGTTGTCTTCCCCAATTCATCATTGTCGTGTTCTGAGGCGCAGCACAGACACACAACAGGGAATCCTAACCTTAGGATTGGATTTTTCCTAAGTCTTGGTTAGATGACAGGGAAGGCAATAGCGTTTACCTTGCAGCCCTGGAAGAATAATCTCTACTAGTTGTGGCTAGAGAGAGGCGCAGAAGTACAGAAGACACAAAGACAAAAATTTGAATAGAACTTAAATTTTATTGGTGAATGTGAAATGGAATATATAGTGGTTAGGAATACCACAAAACACTACCAGGACAGTAGGATCACTTGCCACAAGCATGAGTGGGGAGAGTGAGTTGCGCAGAGTCAGGAAACCAAACAATCATACTTCCTGAAGCGGAAGCCAGTCCATTTCAAGAGTCAAACGCAAAAGCAAGAGATTTGTCCTCAAAATGGCCCAACAAAGGCAAAATCAAAACATGGTGAATGCTGTTATTCACGACATTGCCCCCCTCTAGATTGGTCTTTGGGGGGTGATACTTGAGGAGAAACTTGGCGTGTACACAAGAAAAAAGGGCGATCACTGGAGAGGAGCTTTACAGTGTACTCAGACCCTTGTTTGAAAGTCACCTCTAAAGGAACAATCCACAGAGAGTCCAGTTTATGCGCGCGCCCATCCACACAGTGTTGATAGTATAGGACATGGTCACCAACATCAAACTCAGGCAAGGGGGAGCGCCCAGCGCTGTCAGGAGAGAGCTCAAGCATCTTAGTCTTATATGCAAAAGTGTAGGCAGTGGCCTGTATATCACTGATGCAGTTGACTGAATCTTTGATGTGGTTGTCAGGGTTCATGGCTTTATCAGAGGAGAGTAGGGGAACCCCCAAGAGTGACAGAGTGGTGGCTTCACGCCCATACAACATGTCAAAGGGGGAGTACCCTGTGATCCAATGTCTGCTCAGACAATAGGCAAAGAGGGCAGCAGGTAAGTATAGATCCCAATTGGCAGCGTCAGAGTAGGTGAGCTTCCTCATGATAGAAACCAGCGTTGAGTTGGCACACTCAACTGCCCCATTAGTGGAAGAATTAGAGGGGGCAGAGAAGGACTGGTGAGCTCCTAGAGCTTCAACAACAGAGGTTACAAGTTTGGCATTGAAGTTGGTTCCATTGTCTGACAACAGCACTTGAGGACAGCCATGGCAGTAGAAAACATCCTGCAGCAGGAAGGCAGCAGTAGTCTTAGCAGTGATGTCTTTAGTAGGACGAGCTTCTACCCACTTGCTGAAGTGGTCAACAGCAATCAGGATAAAGCGGCATCCAGAGCGTGAGCGGGGGAGAGAACCTACAGCATCAATGCTGACAGTATGAAATGTGTGTTGAGGGGGAACCAATTTGAACTTGTGAGAAGCAGCTCGGGGCCTCTGGAGTTGGCAGTCATGGCAAC
Organism: Entomophthora muscae; assembly: GCA_014839935.2. Lineage (NCBI taxonomy): Eukaryota > Fungi > Entomophthoromycota > Entomophthoromycetes > Entomophthorales > Entomophthoraceae > Entomophthora > Entomophthora muscae. The sequence continues at coordinate 870,880 of QTSX02007106.1, forward strand.
TAGCTATGACATCTGGGATCGACAGGCAAAGATTCTCCCAGAAGTAATTCTTCTGAAGCCAGTCAAAGGTCTTGGCTATGCCTCAATGGCCAGTTTCTTTATGAGCTTGCGACACTAAGGAGAGACAAAGACTGGGATGCACGTATGGCAGGTATTGACCCTGCACCTTCTTGAAGAGTTGGTTGTTGCGTATGAGGGTATCTTCAGAAAATTTGGTCAAGGCAAGTCAAACCTCTTCTGTCTCACTTTCCCAGAAGAAGGGTAGCCAATAAGCTCATACAGGCAATCTGCCTCAGCAGGATGTAGGGCAAGGATGGGCATTTGGGATAGCCCGTCAGCGTTCTGATGTTGAATCCTGGGGCAATGGAGCAAAGTGAATTCATAACCTTGCAGGCAGAGAGCCCATCTAGCTAAGCGTCCTTCAGGCTCCTTAAGTTGTTGTAATCATTTGAGCAAAGCGTGGTCAGTGACAATAGTGAAATGGGTACCATACATGTAGTGGCAGAATTGTTTGACTGCATGCAGCACAGCAAGGCATTCTTTCTCTGTAACACTATAATTTTTCTCATGCTTATTCAGCACACAGAAAGTATAGGCTACAGGGTGATCCACACCTTCATTGGTGAGTTGAGCCAAGATAGCCCCAATAGCAAGGTCACTAGCATCAATGTACAAGATGAATTCCTTATTGTAATCAGGGTACACTAAAATGAGAGCTTCTTTGAGTTTCTGTTTTAGAGTCTTGAAGGCTTGCTGTTGGCTGGCGGTCCATTTGAAGGGGACATTACACAATAGTTAGACCAGGGGCTCACTAGTATCAGCAAAATCAGGGATGAATTTTCTATAGTAACCCATCATGCCCAGAAAGTCCTGTACTTCTCAGAGGTTGGTAGGCAGAAGCATTTTGTCAATGGCTTCAACCTTCTTGGTCATTGGACAAATTCCCGTTTGGGTTACTTCATGGCCCATGAATTCAAGGCGCTCTTTGAAGAAAGCACACTTAGAAGGCTTTAACTTGAGGCCAGCTTCTCAGATCTTTATGAACACCTCTTTAAGATGGGCTAGGTGATCAGTGAAAGTTGCGCTGAAGACTGTTATATCATATAGACAGACTAAGACACACAACAACTTCAAGTCCCGCAGGATGGAGTCCATGGCCCTCTGTAAAGTTGCCAGGGCATTGCAGAGCCCTTGCGGCATGCAGGTAGGTTCATAAAATCCTTCTAATGTGATGAGTGCAGCCTTCTGCTGGTCTTCAGGAGAGAGGCCAACTTGCCAGTAGCCAGACGCCAAGTCCATGGCAGAGAAAAACTTAGAACCTCCAAGGCGTCAAAGGGTGTCATCAATGCATGGTAAGGGATAGAAATCTTTCTTGGTTAGAGAATTCAACCTTCAATAGTCCATCACAATCCGGTATCAACCATCTTTTTTCTTTAAGATGAGCAGTGGAGAAGCCCAGGGACTCTGAGAGGGAGCTAGCAATCCAGCGTCCAGCAGTTGTTTGAGCTCCTTGGAAACCTGCACATCTTCCACTTGGCTGTGGCGGTATGGCTTGGCACAAAAGGGAGGAGCATCTCCTGTGTCAATCTGATGTATCACACCTTTGGCTAGTCCATAATCAGTACTATCTTTAGCAAAGATGTCTGAGAACTGGTCTAGTAAATCAAGCACCTCTTTCTGTTAGACCGGGGACAACTGAGGGAAGTCTTGGGCTATGAACAGAGATAGGACTTGAGGCTCGTCTTTGGGTAGATTAAAGTCTTGAAACGTTCCAAAGGGTTGAAGAGACAGGACATCAGGAGCATTTAACAAATTTCCGTACCCAATGACCTGTCCTCTGGATACTGTCATAGGAAGCGCAGTAAGGTTGGCAACTAGTAATTGAACAGGATCCTTGTGGGAAAGGTCTAGAATTCCAGGACAAAGGTAAGGCTCATTACGCCCCAGCAAAGGAGGGGAGTACAGCTCTAAGAAAGTCTGTTCAGGTAGTTCATATGATATCTGGAAGTCTAGGATAGCCTGAGAGCCTGGGGGAATGGTGGTAGCAGACGTGGCCATGAGAGGGATTCCCTCAGTTGCAGGACAAGTCATGGGAGGACACTTCATGTTGGTGGAATGGGTTTGGTACTTTAGGGTGAAAACTCCAGTGGGGTACTCCAGAGTACATGTCTTCAACCATTTACCAGGAACTTTGATGGGCTCCTCAAAGATCAGAGGGACTTTGTACCCTAGGATAGAAAGATAACCATCCTTTAGGTTGATAATCCCATTATATTCCCGAAGGAACTGGGTACCAACCAAAAGGTCATAGCTCTCATTTTCTAGAACAACAGCTGGTGCAGCCAACAGGAGTTTACCAAATTGCATTGGTAAGGCAGAGTACACACCAATGGAGCAAGTCATGTAGAGACCAGTGGTGCCATAGGATTGATGGTAGTTGAGATCAGGGTCCAGCTTAAGTTTCTTCATCAGTTTAGAAGAAACAACGTTGACAGGAGAACCAGTATCCAGGACGGCTTTGATCTTGATCTTTTGGATAGATATCTCTACTTAGGTGGTGGTGCGTCCAAAGGGTAGAAGAACAGCCAAGATATCCTGTGCCTCAGCTAGTTCCTTGTCCCATTTCTCAATCATGCATCATAGTCCTGGAAACTCCTTATACACAGTTTGGAGAGGGAGTGAGACAGATACATTCTTGAAAACGGCATCTGCAACTTCAGCGGCTTCCTCAGATGATTCCACTAATACAGGGGACCATTTTTCCTGAGTAAGATAGGGGCGGGAGACAAATGCTTTGGCCTCAGACAAAGGCTTGGTGGTTGTTGTAGTCTTCCCAGATTGTAGCTTGTAGGGAACTGCAATAGTCTCAGGGACGGCAAGAACAGAATACCTGTATGCATCATGGTCTTCAACATCAGATTCATCCACATCAGAATTGTCAGAAATTTCATGGAACAGGAGGAAGATAAGAGGAGCCTCATCATCAGCAGGCTCAGATTCAGTAGCAGGCGGGGGTGTAGGAGGAGACTGGGAAGAATTGTCAATCAAGAGTGTCTCTGCCTCTAGGTTGACTGTTCTTTTCCCAACTGATCCTTGGGATCAGCTCCTTCAACCCACGGATTGGTGCAGACACAAGAGTGGTGGCCTATCTGACCACAGTTGTGGCAACCCTGAAGTCAAGGAGGAGTCTGGAAGTTCATAGTGAGGATACAAGGGCCGCAAGAAGAGAAGCCAGAGTTGGAAGCGGCACAACTTTCCCAAACGGCTGCCCCAGAATGGGTAAGATGCATATCTTGGAGCAGTGTTTTTATGCTTTTCATGGAAGACAGCATAGCCTTGTGGGCCTTGAAATGGAGGCATAGGAGTTGATTCACCTTGAGGGCCTGGGCGCAGGCCATATATGCTTCATGCGCCGTCAATTCTCTGCTTGTTATTAACTGTTGTCCCTCCATGTAAAATCTGTCGGCAAATTCAGCTAATGTCTCTTTGGGTTTGAAGGATATGTGCATGAAAGCATTCTTTTTCACCTCCAGGCTAAGATCACCACCAAACTTGTCAATCAGGAGCTGTTTCATGTCCTCCCAGGTCTCAATGGAGGGCAGCTCTGGTACAACTACCTCTTGACAGGTCAGGTGTAGGCAAGTCAGAATATGTTCTTTCTTAACTTCATCTGATGCTTGTCTCATAGCAGTCTTGTAAATAGTTAAGAAGGCTGCAATAGTTGAGGTTTTAGGATTAAACACTTGTTTAAAAGTAGGCTTGAAGTGTGCCTCAGGAGTTAGACCACCATTGTTTCTATTGAGTACATTTATGCGCGGGGAAAAACTCAGCTTCAGATTTGGAGGTGGGTTGTCTAGCCCACAGTTGTCAAACGCTTTCTTCAAGGGTCGTCAGAGTCTCGGTGGTTCTGGCACCCGTAGTGTTGGCTAGAGTGGTCTGTTGTTCAGTCACATCTAGGCATTGTCCTTGGGTAGTGACAACCGTGGAGAGTTTAGCCAGTTGCAAAGTAAGGGATGGCCCCACTGATAGGCAAGGGGCAAACCTGTTGTTTACCGAGTCAATCAGCTCATTCATCTCCTGTACGTCTCTGTCCAACTCAGTCTGGTCTTGTTTCAAATGGTCCACCTCATTAGCTAGGGCAATCAACTCCCTAGTGCAGTGGATTTGAGGAGCCTCATCCAAACCAGGACAACATCCATCTTACTCGTTAACCCCGTGTGGACTAGCAGCAGCCGTCACTTCTTCACGTAAAGCAGCAATTTCCTGCTGTAGCTCAGCAACTTGAGCGGTAAGCGCAAGAATCTGGGGATCAGGTTGAGGCATTTCAGTAGGACGTCCTTGGCTACAAGTGGAAGCACGTAATTCCCGGATGGCTTCCCAGATTCTCTGCTCTCTGTCCACCAGATCATCAGCAGGAGGAAGGCGGAGCATCAGGTTTAGGAGAGGACAGCTAATTAACCTGATTCTGAAGTTTGGCAATAGCGGCAACAGTGGCAGCTCTTTCTTGATCAAATTCTGCACTAAGCTCATTTAGACCTTGGGCGGCAAGGTCAGCTACCTGTTGTAATTGCTCAAAGGAATAGACACTGAATGCATTGAGCTGTTGCACTAGGCGCTCAAAATTGGTGATATAAGCGTTTAGGGTGGAGTCTACTTTAGTGCGCCAGGGTTGTTCTAACTGGTGAAACTCATGTAGTTGCTCCCTAACGTACTCAGGGATGGACTGGCGGATTTGATCAATGGAATTGACTAAACGTGTTTGAGAGGTGACCAAATCACGCTGATTTTCAGATATCAGGGAGAACAGGGAATGAAGCCTTTGTTGGTAGGCGGTGAACTGGTCCCAATGATGGGTAACAGCTGCTTGTAGAGACGAGATTTCTTGAACGTGGAGTCCCAACACCATCTGGTGATGGGCCAAGGCGGGCTGTACAAAGAATGACAGCAGATAATCAGCAGAGCCAGCTGCTGGAAGGAGGTGTTGTGGAAACTGAGGGGCCACAATTAACTCATAGTATTTGGCACGGCTAAACTGTAACTGAAGGCAAGGGATTGCCCTGTCCCAAGCTATCCCAAGGGCTGCTGCCATGACTTGTTCCAAGTCAGGGGTACCCATAGGGTAAGCAACTAGGCAGGGACCATTCCCAAGGTTCAGTACAGTAGGGACAATAGGCGGGTCAGTGATGTCCTCCTCAATAGGAGGACTGGTAATTTCAGGTGAGGTTGACCCCCAAATAGGCGGAGGCAAGGGACCTTCAAACGTAGATGCAAAAGGGATAACCAAGGGGCTTACAGCCCCTGTAGTGAGCACCATTTTTGTTGTGTTCTGAGGCGCAGCACAGACACACAACGGGGAAATCCTAACCTTAGGATTGGATTTGTACTAAGTCTTGGTTAGATGACAGGGAAGGCAATAGTGTTTACCTTGCGGCCCTGGAAGAATAATCTCTACTAGTTGTGGCTAGAGAGAGGCGCAGAAGTACAGAAGACACACAGACAAAAATGTGAATAGAACTTAAATTTTATTGGTGAATGTGAAATGGAATATATAGTGGTTAGGAATACCACAAAACACTACCAGGACAGTAGGATCACTTGCCACAAGCATGAGTGGGGAGAGTGAGTTGCGCAGAGTCAGGAAACCAAACAATCATACTTCCTGAAGCGGAAGCCAGTTCATTTCAAGAGTCAAACGCAAAAGTGAGAGATTTGTCCTCTAAATGGCCCAACAAAGGCAAAATCAAAACATGGTGAATGCCGTTATTCACGACAATCATACTGGATCACATTGGTCCAGTTGCAACAGTGGTAGCAGCAGTAGGTTTTTGACCTATCTTAAAACAAAATCCCCCCCAAGAAAGGACAGAGTACAGGCCGCATGGCTACTCCACAACAAGAGACATTCCTTCCAATCCCTGAGGGGGACATTACCAAGGGTTATGTCATCTACCAAGATCATCTATTTCTCACCAGTGTACACAATTGGCTCCGCCTCAAGCAGCGTGACGCCAGCGTCTCCCCGCCACAGTTGGATCTGTTGCAACATATGGGTCATTATTTGTTAGATTAATCTGTTTCCTATTAACTGTGCTACTTAACACTTTAAAATTTTGTTTTAATTTTCTTATCAATAAATTTAAATAATTATAACAATTTTATCAAAATAAATCTTATTTAATCCTTATAATATAAAAACCTATATTAAATTAATCATTTTCTACTTACAGCTAAATTAAACTGTATTAAAAGCTAGTAACAATCTTATTTCATGTACCATTTTTCTTGAAAGCTGATTAGTAAAAAATGACTTCATTCTAAAAAGAGAAACATAAAAATACAATAAAACTGATACAATGCTTTTTGTTGGAAATTAAATTGTTGCCTAAAATCTTAGCTTTTTTAAAAATATTTAATTTAAAATATAATAATTTTTGAATCCCTCTTTTTAAAAAGAGGGCATACAGCTTATTTGCATATTTAATAAATAAATATTAAATAATTTTGGATTTGTTTTATAAAAAATCTAGTAAAAAGTTAAAAAACTAAAACTAAAATTAAAACTAAACTTTTATTGAAATTTCAGTGATCTCATTTAGCATAAGTAATTTATTCTTAAGTTAGATTTTATAGAAAATATATAATAAGAACTTATAAGAGAGTAAAAGTTTTTCTTTTCAAATTCTTAAGTATTTAATATTAATAAAATGGCTTTATACAACTATTTAATAAAATTATATTTTTATACTGTATGCTAGAGATAATATGTATAAAAAATTCAAACATAAAAAAGAATGTATCAAAATCTTGCTTTATTTAATTAAATTTTATAAAGGTTGAAATTTATTTAAACTAAATAAAAAATGATCTTAGTCATTGTATCTATAAAAATAAGATACAACTTTAATTATACAAGCAAATATTTATATGTGATTAAAAATAACATTTTTGTTTTGATAGATTTAAGATATATAAAGTTCATTTTTTATGAACTGTTAAAAGTTACAATAAACTTAAGTTTATTTAAACAAAAGGTTTTTGAGTTGGTTACTAGAAGTAAGCTAAATAATAATTTATACTTTAAATTTAGTTTACTGATTAAAATATCATACTTTAAGAGTTAATTAGCATATTTTATTTCAAATAATAATTTTATAAGCTTACATTCAAAGCCGCTTCAAGATACTAAATTGGTATTGAAATATAACATTGCAGCACAATTCCGAAAGCTGAGATTAAGGGCTTTCTAATGATACTAGTTTGAGCAAGATTGAAGTACTATTTGCCGAGATATCAACAGTTAACCAGAATATAAAAAGGGGTAAATAAACAATGATATCAGACTCCAGGGGTGATATTGATAAATTAAGGAGATAAGTTGGGGGTCAGTTGGGGATTTATGCCTGTAGTGCAAAAGCTCAGCTAACATGGTATTTAAAAAGCTCAACTTTACAGAAATTTACTTTACAATCCACACCTTTACTCCTCTCTGATAACTGCACATCTATTTCCAAGCAAGAACTGCCTGAACCAAGCCAAGGAACCCAACCACTGTCATTATGGAACCCATCAAGTTTGCACCTCAGATGACACCCTTCTTCTCACTGGGGGCTTCTACTAAGAGAGAAAGAATCTCTATGCTTAAACAAGCATTCCTTTTTACTGCTGGCAGTGATCTTAACAGCTTTGTTGAGCATTTCTTATTAAAAACAGAGTTTGGAAAAAGTACCTTCTTACCTGTCATACAAAATTCTAAGACAGATGATTTCCTTAACAACCTAAAGGAATTGATGTCAGAGTCCCCTGCCAAGCACCTTCCTTCCCTAAGAGCATTGGTTACATCAAGCTACAGTCTGAAAGAGCTTTGGGATTGTGGATTTAAAATGACAAAAAATGAGTATTCATATTCTAAAAAAATAAAAAATGCTAAAAAAGCATCATTAAATTCAAAAAATAAAAAAGGAAAAAATGATTCAGTAAAGAAAGAAAACATAAAAAATATTTTAAAACACATATTAAAAAATTCATTCCCAACCAGCCAATTCACTAAAAAATCCCCTGGATTGATTTATGAAGAATTACAAAAAGAATTGAGTGAATACTCAACTAAAATAAAATACTCCTTATTGAAAACAAAAAAAGAAATTTATGAAGATATGAAAATAAAAAACAATATTTCTATTTCACTTTCCACTTTCTATAAGCTTATTCCTAATAATATAATTAAAAGCAAAAAGCAAACTGATATGTGTAACATTTGCAACTTAAAAAAATCATTAGAAATGAAGAAAAAGGATTTGAGTATAAAGAAGTTGCCATTGCCTAAATCTATTAAAGAAAATTTGGAATCTATTGACCTACATGAAAAGTTTTATAAGCATCAAAATAAAGAATATATTAGTGATATAAATAATCTTGATAATAATTCATGTGTTATAGTAATAGACTATAAAGAAAACTTTAAAATAGGTGGGGGTCCTATAGAGACAAATAATTGTTTTTATGAGAAAATACCTATTTCTTTATTAGGATTTGCAATTGCTTTTAAAGAAAATGAGAAAATTAAATATGAGTATCATGACTTTTTATCTGAAATTTTATCTCATGACTCTTTGTTTTCAGGTCAGTGTTTGATAAGTCTGCTTAAAAATAATAAATTTAAGAATATTAAAAATATTAAAGTTTGGACTGATAATGGTAATCATTTTAGATCTTATGAATTCTTATATTATCTTTTTAAAGAGGTACCTAAAATTATAAAAGGAACAATTAAGTTTAATAGATTTGTTGAGTGTCATGGCAAAAGTATTGTTGATGGTCATTTTGGTGTATTATCTAAAATATTTAAACAAAAGGAAAATGAGATGTATATAAAAAATATAAATGATCTCAAAATGGTTTTTGAGAGAGAGGAAGAAAGAAAGGGTTTATATGAGTCACTTGTAAATAATTCAGATGTTTCCCAAAAAACCTTTTTTTACATCTATGATAGAAAATCTAGGCCTAAAAAAAGCTGGCTTGAAGTCAAAGCATTTTATGTTAATCTTTCATATTTAATGAAAGATGGTGAGCTGTATGTTTCACCTTTGACATTTGAGGATGTTAAGGAGTACTCCAAAATAAATTATTGTGCAAAGTTCTGCACAGATGACAGAGAAACAAAGAGAGCTGATACTACTAAAGGATTAGTAGGACATGTTCATGAAGTTGGACGCATAACAAAAACTTATATTTCACATAGGGTAAATAGTCTTTTAAATACAACAACTTTTTTTTCTAAAAATAACTAAGAAATTAATTATATGAGCCAAAGATAGGGTAATAGCAATTATGGCTTTGGGGCTGCTATTACTCTCCCATGCAACTCATATATTTGATTCTTGGCTTATTAAAATAGAAAAAAGGGTTTTTAGCAAAAATACAGTTAATAGAAATAAGATTTATTTTTATTATTTGTATATTTTACACACTTAAACTTTTATTCAGTAAACTAAGCATTATATTAATGTTCAAAAAACATAAGTTTACGGCTTAAATGATACCAAAGAAGTTAAAAGTCTTTAAAATGCTTAAGCTGGCGCCTTGGCTTAATCTAAAAAATAATTACCCATATTTGTCCCCATTTGATTGATTGGATCTAATAATCTTGAAAAGGGGCAACATCAAGCCAAATAACAGTCCAAATTAATCAGCAATTCTTCCAGCATTGGGCAGGAGGAACTAGGCAAGGTTGGTGGAGCTTGAGAAGGGTATGCCAACACAAAACACTTGTCAACAGTGTGAGCTAAGTCAGCCATGAAATTTAGGGGCTTGGCTGGACTTTGGTTCAATTTCTTAGTATGATGAGGGAAAACAGTATGATTCAAGGTCAAAGGGGGCAGTGAATTTACAGTCCAGGAGCATAACATCAAAACACTTATGGTCTATCCCAAATACCCATTCTAATCTTTCACACTTCTGATTATGATTGCCTGTGTGAGCTCCTTGGGTATGCAGACTTATGGGGGTACTAAAGTGGAAGAATTCATCTTTCTCATTCTACCCTGTCCAAAGGCACTGTTATTAAGAATCAAAAACTGTACAATAAGGCTGTATCTAAACCTCCCTACATTTTAGAAGTCAACAATATTCAGAGGTTATACAGGCTTATCAAGGATCTGGTCATGGAGGGACCTCCAAGGCTTTGGAATGGTCACAAAGAATTTCTATTGAAAAGGGATGGACTCTTCCTTTTTGGATGCTGTTGCTTGCTTTTTAGGCTGTCAGTCACAGTTCCCTTGCCTTTTGTCTTGTAGATTATTTATTGCTGTTCCCCAGCACTCTTTTCATAATATTGGTATTGATGATCTAGTCCTTTGATCTTTAGCCGTACATGATTTCAACCCGTTATTATTGCAGTAGGCTGCTTTAACAGATGGACAGAAGCCAGAGCTGTAAGAGGTATTGTAGCAGAGAACAACTGCTGGCCTCTTGATAAAAAGCCTTTCTTTTTTCATGGGTTTCCCCAAGCCCTGCTATCTGGTAAAAAACATATTTTGATTTTTGAATGGCCATCTCTCTGGTCAAACAAATGGGAAAATATCAGAGCTTCTATGCCTCCTATAATACCTTCATCAATGATACAGTAGAGAGAGCTGATTCTACTTAGTGTTTATATTTCCACAAACTAGCACACTATCATCCTGGCCACTGGTATGTGTATCTACCTCTTGCCTTGTTTGTCTACTGTCTGAGCAATCATCAGGCTACTGTTAAGTCTCTGCTTGTCATGATGTATGCAAGAGAGTTAACTACCCCTTTATATTGTTCCCTTTAATTAAGGAGAAAAGATCATCTTCTAAGATGTTTATGTTACAGATCTTGCTTTCAAGATAATAAAGTCACAGTATGAAGCTTACACATCTGCTTATAAGAAAGAAGTGTAATATTAAATCAAGATAGCTATCAATGCTATATTCTCTTGATTTTCAGGTTGGTGGCCTTTTACTCTACCATCAAAACTGGGTGGGTTGCCAAGCCCATACATTGGGCTCCTTGTGAACTGGCCCTTTAAAAGTCATCTTTAAATGTGCTCCTGAATACACCATCAATATAATCAGCTCTGGTTGTCCCTTTTCAAGAATCCATCCCAACTTCCTGCATCCTTATGCTTCATGCGCATCAGTCTTAGGGGCAGCAATGTTGAGAACTCACCTAGTTTGAGAGCTTCAATAATGTGCTTAAAAAGCCTGCTGATTTGCCCAGATCAGTAATTTGCAGGATTGCCCACAATTTCCCTTAATTTGTGGTGAATACAGTGTTGTAACATATTTGATTACTCCCTCTTGGGGAATTAATGCCCCAAGTAGCTCACCAAATGAGTCACCAAATGGCGCACTGACCAACCATTAAGTTGGTGGCACTACTATCATTTGACCACCTATTACGGGTATCAAACAATCCAGATCCTAAGTGGAACACAACTTGAATAAGCCTCATGACTTAAGAGGAACATTACTCAGATAAGCCCCATGACTTCCATGACGTACATGGACAGTATGTGGCTTTCCATGATACTATATAATACCCTTTATTCATATCCAATAAAGTATCATTCTCTTCTTAAAATTCCCCTTTATCTTGTTTATTATAATTCCCAGAAGTATATACACAACAGTGGTAGCACAGGTAGGTTATCCACACCTATGCAGCTTGAAGGAAAAATTCCTCCTAAGAAAAAGATCCAACAAATGGCCCTTCCTGCAGGCTGGAGAGATTACAAAGAAGGACAAGACGTCCCTATGGGTTACACCATCTTCAACAACATCATTGTCCCCATCAAACAGTACAATCTCCTCCACACCTGTAAACTCTTGAACCTGCCTTCAACTACTTTAGGCCCACAGCCACCCAAGATACCTAACATTGTGTTTCAACAACTGTGCAGGGCAAAAATTAAGATATTTGCAGGGTTAAACTGGGAAAACACCACCCTCTGGATCAACAGCACCCAAAGTAAATTTACAAAGGTGAAATACACCTGCCAACTCTGGGCAAGCAAAGTTGCCCTCTGCATCACAGGAACCGCCTCACACTTTGTAAGCAAATGGCTAGACCAACACCCTGACTAAAAAAACTGGGAAATGTTCAAAGCCGTCTTCCTCAAAAAGTTCTCCGTGAAAGACTCCAAAATAGCAATCATGACAGAGCTCAGAACTTTCAAAATGACAGGAACCATTGAGGACTACATTGCAGCGTACAAAAGCCTATGTGACTAGGCCCCCAACACCATCAACTTTGACAAACCTGGGCCATGTTTAGACTTCTACAATGGCCTCCCACCACATTAGACGTCAGTTTGATATGACCTGCTGCAAGAACCTTGAAGATGTATTCTTGAAAGGAAAGCGCGCAGCTCAAAAGTCTGACAATATACATGCAACAAACAAGCGCAAGGAGAGTCCTACAGCCAAGAAGAACCCTTGCCCTAATAAGCAGAACAACTGAGCCAATAATAAACATCCTTACAACAGGAGTTGCACTGCTCAAGCTAATTAAGCAAGCACTGAAGATACCAACAAGAAGGGAAAAGCTCAGGGGAGTGCTTAGGCAAGCCGCCCTCCCCACTTCACAAGACTTGTACAGAGACCAAGACATGGATTCAATCACAATGATCCAAGTCCCCTCCAGTGATCCTCTACTGTTTGCTGCCCAAAATGGAAATAAACTCCTCACTTAGGCAACCTCCAGAATTAACTCATACAAAATGGAACATCCTCCATGTCAACAATTTCTAAAATTGTTTTTGCTTTATCTTTTATAATTTCAATTAAAAGCTCAAAATAAAAATCAAACATTGCTTCTATTATCAATGTCAATTATTTATTCAAGAAAAAAATAATCTTTAATATTGAAAATAAGAAAAATATTTTTGAGAATTGACAACATAGAGGATGTTCCATTCTGTATGAGTTAATTCTGGAGGTTGCCCTCACTTACCCTTTCTGTTTTTGCAGGCATCAAGGTACAGCATTGTTCAACACTGGAGCAGACCAAACCTCATATTGACTGGGATAGCGCTACCCTCACCATACAATGAGGCAAGGTGCACCACCATGCCTACCCAACTCATATTGACACGCTTATGAGAGACCATGTGTTTGTAAAAATCATGGAGACGGAGGAAGAGACTGACCCCAGCAAAATCCATTGGAACACCTGCATGTATGAGGTTATCCATTTCAAAAATACGGAAGCTAGACGTGAAAAAGACTACATCCGAGATCAACTGGTCAGTGAATTCCCCGCCATCTTTCAAGAAACCTTACCAGGAATACTACCTGACCGTGGTATACAGCACAAAATTGATCTCAAGGGAAGTGTACCAAAGGCACAACCTATCTACTGCCTCACGCCCCAAGAAGAAAATGCCCTGAAAGCCTATCTGGATGAAGCCCTTGAGAAAGGTCTAATCCAACCTTCAAAATTGCCTTTTGGTGCAGCTGTCTTTTTTGTAGCAAAGAAAGATGGAAGACTCTGCCTGGTCACAGACTACAGGGATCTCAACAAGGTCAAAATTAAGAACAGGTATCCCCTGCCCCTGATTGATGACCTTTTTGACACCCTGGGGGGTCCCAAGTCTTCACAAAAATTGACTTGACAGCAGGCTATCAACAAATTTGCATAAAGTCTGAAGATATCCCAAAGACTGCGTTCAGAACCAAATATAGATCCTTTGAATGTGTTGTTTTCAATTTTGGTATGAAAAACGCCCCCATCACCTTTTTGACTTTCATGAGCAAAGTTTTCAAAGAACACATTGGAAAACAAGAAATCATCTACCTGGACAACATAATCATCTACAGCCCAACCTTAAAGCAGCACTGGGAAGATGTCCGCCTGGTCCTCTGCACCTTCAAAGAAAATCAACTCATTGCCAACCCGTCAAAGTGTAATTTCTTCTTGTCTGGACTCCCTTTCCTTGAACACATTATCAGCAAGGACAGAATCAAACCAGATCTAGAGAAGATACATGCCATAACTAAAATTCTAGCCTCAGAAATAAAAGCAAACTCCATATATTCCTAGGCATGGTAGCTTATGTTAGAAGATTCATCCCTGACTGGGCTGCCATGACAGCCTCCCTGACAGCCATTACAGGCAAAACAACCAAGTTTGTGTGGACACCTTTACAAGACCAACACTTCCGCCAACTAAAAGAACGTAAAGCCACTGTCCCTATCCTCCAATATCTGAATTTTGAGGGAATATACAAGTTAGAAACCAATGCATCTGACTATACCATATGAGGGGTACTCTGTATCCAGAAAGCAGAAAAAGACTTCCTCCCTGTGGCGTACAAGTCAAGAAAACTATCTGATGGCAAAAAAAGATGCCCCATACATGATAAGTAATTGGTAGCTATTGTGCACTGCCTCATGAAATAGAGATATTATCTAGAAGGAGCCCAAGAGTTCAAGGTCCTCACTGATCACAAGACATTAATATTCTTCAAGACATAACAGCATTTTTCAAGAAGACAAGCCAAATAGATGAGCCTCATAAAGAGATACTGTGGTGATCCACATGTTTGGTGGTTTGCAGGCGGGGCTAATGTTGGCCAAGAAAAAGTTTGGTTGTTTGTTGCAGGTAGGAGCCTAGTAGGTAACATAGGACTACTAGGGGGTAAGTAAGGTGAGCCTAGTAGGTAACATGGTCTACTAGGGTAAGTAAGGCCTGGCTGGTAGGTAACAAAGGACTATCAGAGGCAGATGTTGCCTCCACCCAGCAGAAGATATTGGCTGCTTTGGGCTATAGTGCTTCACCTAGCAGGGAACTGTGGCTGTGGGAGGGTGAAGACTGAAATAGCAAGCAGAGAACTTGGTCTTTCTGGGGGGGAGTAGGTTTTGGACCCCTGGCAGGTAACACGGGCTGCCAGGGAGGGGAAGAGCTCTGAGGGCTCTACGTACCCTAATACACTTACGAGAGGTCTGTGAGCAAGCACCCTACCTAACGGACTGGTAGGGTGTCCTTGTTTATGCCCCTATGGGAGCTATGGGGGAACCCAAAGTGAGCATTGGAGGTTATAGACTTGCTTGGAGGTGTCACCAAGACGGCTTGCTTGGGAAAGCAAGCTGCAGAACTTGGTGTGATCAGGCCTCTGGGAAGTAGAGCTGATTACTCTATGATTGAAAGCCCAGACTTAATCACCTGGGTGAGTAAAGACAACACATAGACATATATTTATGGTTGAATGGCCTAAGTGGATTGCCACTTGTGAGGGCCCAGTCAAATGCCAGTTCAATGTAGACTCATGCCTGGGTCTACAAGTTCTGGTAATGGGGGCTGAGATAAAGAACCAAGGTGGTTCACAAAATTGACAGAGAAAACTAGCAAGAGGGGCTGTTTGGTCACAGTGAAGGCTGGTTGATGGACTGTTAATTCATATTGAATGGAATGAATCAATATGGTTCAGTGTGTAGAAGGAACAAAGAAGGTTCCTAGTGAGGGTTTGTTGTGGAGCTGGTTGAGGATAAGTTGAGTGACAAGAAGATTATGATGCAGGACTAGCTGATCATAGTGCAGGAGTAGCCAGAGGACTGATGAAGTTAATGGAATGATTGCTGGTTAAGCTGAAAAGCTGGAATATGAGCTGGTTGAAGGATCTGAAGATGACAGTAAAGAACTGGTGATCCGGAGAAATGAGCCAAGTTTTTGCCGAATTGATTTTCCAAAGTGGGAAGATGTGGAATACTTTGCCTTGTTTTAGTATTAATATCAAGAAGGAATGTAGATATAATTGTGGGTAAGATATTTATATATTAAGTTCCTAGGATAGACAAAGGTAAGTTGCTATGAGAGTGGGATACAAAGTTGTTTTGGTGGGATGTTTTCCTTGGATTTTACTATATTTGTAAATATATGGGGAAAACGTTGAAGAGGTCCAGAAAGAACAATTTAAATAGTATTCTAGTATTTAAATGGGTTTAGGTTGAATGCAGGAAGAAATGGTGCCGGAATAATGGACTGGTTAACGCTTTGGTGCGCAAAGAGTTGTCAATTTGAGCGGTTTGAGCTGTGGAAATGATTTTCCTAGTTGGATCCCGGTGGAACTTCAGAAATGGTCTCTTTCTGTGCTCTGCATTCATTGGTTGAGTTCTGGCAGGTTTCCTGTTGCAAATGATTGGTTGGAAGCCAAAAGCTTAAAGTATAAGCAAGGAAATAGTGAATTAATACTTTAAGCTTTTGAGAAAGTAAGTATGTAAGCTTAAGTTATTATAGGGGAAAGTGAGTGGCAATGGTTTAAGCTTATGAAGAAAGCCATTTTGAAGGCGGAACTGTTGGGAAAAGGACACTATAAGAAGGGGGATGGCTGGAAAGTTACCAGGTCTTTTGATGTCTTTTCAGGGTCTTTTGGAAGGCTTTTGGAGGTCTTTCCCAGGTCTTCTGAGTTTCTGCCAAGATGTTTTGGAAGCCTTTTGATCACCAGCAGGAGCTTGGTTAGAACTGAAGCCCAAGATAACGGAGCAGGAGCCCAAGAATAAGGAGCTGGATCCTAAGCGCAGTGCAGAAGTCTGATTCCAAGGAGCCGGAGTCCAAGTTTAAGGAGCAGGAGTCCAAGTCCAAGGAGCAGACGTCCAAGACTAAGGTGCAGAAGTCCAAGACCAATTACAAGGAGTCCAAGATATTGTTGGAGGACTCCAAGTATTGGAAAATCCATATTGTTTTTTTTGACTCCCCAGGCCATATACCAGAAGGCTTCTAAGGGGATCTTCCTTCTGAGAGTGAATAAAAGCCCATTTTGACCCCTATACATATTTCTGAGATACATTTCCCCTTACTAGAGAATGACAACCCCTTCCAGCCGGTCCCTGGCTACAATCCAGGACACACTTGCGGACTGCTGGACAGGAACCCCACAGGTACCCAATGAAAATTGAATACAAGCCAGGCAAGGAAATGCTTACCGCAGACGCCCTTTCAAGGTATAGTCACAGGATATTGTGGGAACAATGCCTGGGAAAAACAAAGGCAAAAAGTACATCATAACAGCTATTGACTATGTGATCAGATGGCCTGTGGCGCAAGCCACAAAAGAACACAAAGGCAATAATGTGAGACTATTTATTGGGAAAGAAATCATAGCCAAGTTTGGGAAACCTGACCTCCTGATCACAGACGGAGGCACCAAACTTAAGTCCATCAATACCAATATCTACATTGCCAAAAACAGAATAAGACACATCACAGCTAGTCTGTATCACCCGCAAGCAAATGGACAAGTAGAACAACTAAACAGCGCGCTTGTAGAAGCCCTCAGTAAGCTATCTGCTAACAATCCAAAAGCCTAGGTTGACATGCTACCAACAGCACTCATGGTATGCAGAACACAAGTCAACTTTAACACAAGCAAAAGCCCGTATGAACTTGTCTATGGGCAAAAGCCCACCATTGTTAGTACAACTGCGGGACCATGATTACCTCTGCCAAATAGGATGCCAAATGACAGTGATCCCAACGTACAGCATGCTAGGAAAGACCAGGAAGACATGGAACAAAAAAGAGTCAAGAGAGAAGCAATACCACTACAGCAGGAAAGATTCCAAGTTGGGGACAAAATCTGGGTTGCCAACCATGATCAGCACAAGTTAGCACCAGGGTTACGTGGGCCAGGCATTGTCATGGAGGTTAAACCCAACAATACCTACCTCATCAAAGGAATTGGCGCTCAAACTAAATTGAAAGGTATGCACAATGACCAACTCTGCCTATGTAAAGCAAGAACAGCCCAACACAATTCCAGACTCCCTATTTCCAACGCCAAGCTGGATTAATACCAAGACTGCATCCCCGACTCTCTCAAGAAAATTCCCAAGGCTGTGCTCCAGCACCCCAGGGAAAGATGTTGCAGCATCTTCAATTACTCTCTCTTGGGGAATTAACACCCTGAGTAGCTCACTGAATGAGTCACTGACCAACCATTAAGTTGATGGCACTACTATCATTTGGCCACCTATTACGGGGATCAAACAATCCAGATCCTGAGCGGAACACATCTTGAATAAGCCTCGTGACTTAAGAGGAACATTACTCAGATAATCCCCATGACTTCCATGACGTACATGGACAGTATTTGGCTTTCCATGATACTATATAATACCCTATATTCATATCCAATAAATTATCATTCTCTTCTTAAAATTCCTCTTTATCTTGTTTATTATACTTCCCAGAAGTATATACACAACAGCAGGTTAGCCTGAACTGATCTCAGCCCTGATTGAGACCGTTTGCTGATCCAGGTGATTGCTTACCAGCCATTCATGCCTTGTGGCTGCCATCAATCCAACTACTCCTTACTGTTGGATGAGTTCAGTTGCCATCAGATATACCATATAAGGATAGCTTACTCATTAAAGATTTATCTTGGCTTTTATCTTTCCTTTTTTGGATAAAGCTCAAGAGCATTATATTTTCCTTCTGTATTTTAAAAAGAAGCTCAAGGTGCTTGCCTGCCCTTTTATAATAATATCATAGCTGCTGCCTGGGTACAGCTCTCTCATGGTGCAGTGATGGCATGTATTCCTGCAGGAAATAAAGCCAGCATGACAATCTATGTCATGATTAGATTCACTCCTTATAAGAAAATATGAGATGATGCTGAGTTGGGGGAATCAAGAGGTAATTGTCAGGAATATTCCTGACTTAAACCAAATTATTATTGGGGGGTAATGTTGGAAAACAATGGAGAGGTGCCCTGTCAAGAATCAAAAATTCAACATGGATTTCCCCCCTTTAATGGGGGAAAATAAAAATCCAATAAGGGAAAAAACAGAATTAATTGAACCCTGGAATATTTTATCATCCGGGCAGGCGCCCGCCACACCCCCCAGCCCCCCAGCACCCAGCCCACCTGCTTGCCCCTGGGTCCCAGTCAGCAGCCAGCCACCCACCCGGGCCTCACTCCCCAGCCAATCAGGAGCCTCCATAAAGTGCAGCCAATCAGAAAAATCCCTGGATGCAGGGAAAATATTCCTAAAAATGCCTGCCATCCAGAAGCAGGGGAAAATAAGGGTTCAGAATTTAAAACTATTCCTGCCCAACAGAAGAAATCTAAGCCCAAGTTTTACATGTGAGCAATAATTTCTCCCATGACCAATGGGTTGCTGCTTCCCAGGTCACAAGGTTGAGTCTAGGCTCCAACCAAATCATGTGCCCCAAGACAGAAATAGATTCTAAGGGTACCTTGAGTTTTCCCCACCACATGACCTCTTGCCCACAAGAACCCATTGGCCTCAGTCAAGAACTTCTGAATCAACAACAGCTTGTACAAGAACAAGTGTTTGACTTTATCTTCCAGAACCAATTCCAAGTCTCACCTTCCAAACTTTTGGGATCCCCAATCCCCTGTTTTCACTCCCACTTGCAAAACCTTGCACAGTGGGGGACACTATAAATAAAGGATCCCTCCTCAGTGGTACCTTGTGCTATTATTGAGTTTAATACCCTCAATAAAGCTAAATTTTACTTAAAACTTAAGTCAACTTTAAATAGTTAGCCCCTGCCAACTCCTCCAATCCAAGGAAGATGAACCATCTCATCTTCACAGCTGTGCTTACAGCTTGCCTTGGGATTGGAGGCTATCAACAAGGACCAGAGTTCTTTGGCCCCTCACCACAAGGGCTAGGTCATGATCCCCACTACGACCCTGGACAACTCAACTCCTCCTACTCTGGTTCCTGGCCTCTCCTGGTGTCCCCGCATTCCACACTGTCCATTGTGGTGTACACCTCCATGTACTATGTGTTAACGTACTTTGCCGGGAGCTTTGAAAGATACAACCTCCATGATAAGGTCTTCTGTTGGTTGATGACTATCTACCTGATCATCACCGCCCTGACTGGCTTCCAATTTGCCAACCTCCTGCCATACCTGCTGCAAGTAGTGCCTACTGTAACTGGGTATTACAGTAATATGGCATTAGATCCATCTTGGGGCAGCTTGCTGAGCACCCCTGTGTACTGTGAGATATGGTGGCAACTGGAATATCTTTTCTGGTTGTGGTAATATCAAATGGTTGATACAAAAGGGGATGTTCTAGATCACAACCTATGCAATCAGGATTATTTTGTACTTAGCAAAATGCATAGGTTCAAAGGGTTTGGTGGATGAATGTTAGCGCTGTATGAAAGTTTAAAAGTGCAGCATGAAAGAACTATATAATGGCTAGAGTGCAGCTGAAAGTAAAATAAGCTAAAGTGGTAAAGGGGATTGAAGGAGCGAGCCATCGATTTATCACGGGGTTGATACGGAAAACGACGATATCTAACATCAAGGAGAGGGAAGCTGTCTACTTAACTTGCTTTCACAGGAGATCAGCATGTGAAGTTGGGACAGGAAGGTTGGGATCCCCAGAAAGTTTGGGATTGGCTAGGTTTTCAGAGCAGCGGCCCTTATAAAGTTTTATGATTTTGTTTTTGATAAACCAAGGGTTTTATAGCCAAGAAGTTAGAGGTGGTAATGAAGGTGGCTGATCATTTTTATCATTGGATGTGTGATCTAAATCGGGTAACCTTTCATTTTCTGGTTAGAGAATGTATGCTAAATGAGCTAAAAATAGCTTCAGAATATACATTAATTTATCAGGGCGACATTGGCTCTCTTATCATTCCTTGGGTAATAGAAGCCCAAGTTGGTTGGCTGAATCATGATTTATTGAGTCAAGTGGTTGTTGATTAGTTCTAAGGCTGTGGTTTTAATGTAAGCAAGTGTCAGGGTTTAAAACCTTGATGTTCTAGCTTTTTAACAATAGTCAAGGCATCAAAAAGGCTAAATCTTGGCTCTGATTTAACTTATTATAGTAATTTCAATTGTATATCTAACAAAAAGTGGAGAAAATCTTCACCCTTCCAATAAGATTAATCAAAGATCCATACACTAGATCTCAAACATACAACCATGCACTTTGACATAATTAAATTCTTAATTTGCTCACCACATAACCTATCATACAGTTAAAAGAGGAGTCACTAAGGTAATAAACTATTATATAAAGAAGGTTAATTCATAGAATTATTCAATAAAGCTTATAGACATTCTGGAGAGTACTTCGAACTACATTAGTAGTTATATACAGGAATGAAGTATGAAAGCTTTTAAAATAATAAAAGTTTGCAACATTTTACAATACTTTTCAGTTTGGGGTTTAAACTTGATTTTTCAAATTCAACATTCGATAGTAATTTTTATATCCCACCTAACTGTGAACTTCACTATAAAACCAGAGATTTAGAATCTGAACTCTGGTAAATTATGAGTTCAGTCCAATTTAAACAAGCGAAAGCTTTCCTTATTTACTAAGCTGTTGCTTTAATATTTGCCATTGCTTACTTCCTTTTTACAGAAACATCACTCTGCATGTTAACTCACCATCTAATTCTGGCTGCCAATATTATTACTGTTTGGCTAACATACCCACTCCATCAATTATGAAAAATCAACCCACTGCTTCGCTGTAGACTATTAAGGAGATATTTATATGATCAATAATGAGAATACTGTTTTAAATGGTTTATGCCTCATGGGAGAGCGCTGCTTCTTTGTATTTAAAATTGACTGCTGGGAAGAAGCATCATCTGTTTTTACGGGCATGTTGCTTTGACATGGGTATGGATAACCTGTCTGCACTATTATTATGAATATGCCTTTAATAAAGTATCTGAGCAAAAACATAAAAGTTATATACTATATCAATAATCTTAACGAAAAAAGGGAGAGCTTTTTGCAGCTGAATGTTATGCCTGAATTGATCTATTTGGAAATAGTAGTATTGGGAATATCCTTTTAAAAGCTGAGGTTTCATCCTGGTGATGCTTTAGCTTAATCAAGAGCTGGAACCTAACCTTCAATAGCTTCAGAATTGATTCTTGGAGAAGTGTTTCCCCAAGAATATGTACAAAATTTTCTTAGCAAAAGTGTGGGCATTAATCTAACGAGGCTTGGAGAAATAAAAGCCTCGCTTTCTAAAGTGTTGATGTGGGAATTGTTGTTTTCTCAATCGATGCATGGATGTTGTTGCCGAAATTCGAACCAGTCTTGTTGGTATTATGGACTTTACTGCTGCCAGCCTTTTACGAGATGTAGAGATGATATGTCTGTATGCTAATTCCAAGGTGGGTGATGTAATTGGAAGCTAATGATTAGATGAGGGGTGGTTGATTATGCAATAAATGTTAATTCAAACCAAGGACGGGTTATGGAGAATTCAATTTAGATCCAGGGTAATGATTTTTTATCCCGTTAATATAAATCCCCATTAAAATTAAGTTTTTTGTTCGATTTAGCATGAAACCAGAAGCCCCTTTGATCTGTTTGTAGTGCTGAAAGTTAAACCAATCGATACAAAGTCAGTATATTTTTATGTGGTGTATTTAGGGCTGCCTCGGCCAAGCCCTGGGCAGCCGTGGCCAGTTTCTAGCTCTGAGCCACTCAGATCAAAGACTTATTTAAAAATCTCTAAATATATATAATATTTCCGTTTTGATTACAGATGCCCAGAGCCGAAGCATCCCTAGGTGTATTGTTTTATAGCATGGGTGTCTAAGAGCAGTATCTTCATGGTTGTTTTAAACACTCAAGAGAACACAAACAATTTTCTCAATTTAAAGCAGGGAGCTGATGTTAATGCTTCTTATACCATCCCAAAAAATGAGACTGACAATTGTCCTTTTACAACATCAGATAATGTTTGTTTAAATAAAAGATCAAGAGCTTGTGATCAGTGTAGCAACCTTAAAGTTCGCTGTGACAAAGTTTTCCCCTTATGCCAGAGATGCTTGAGAATGGGGATAAGTTGCTCTTGGGAAAAGGCTCAATCTCAAAGCTATCGGATTGGTCGCCCTCCAAAGAAGCCTTGCAACAAAATATCCTGTGAGAATCAACAAAGCAAATCCTCTCTTGATCCCAGTGAGGAAGAAGACTCTGGTAAAAGTTCATTTTATCTAAAAGCAAAAAAATTTGAGCTAAACTTTAACCAAGACAATATGCCGATTTCTTCAAAGGCTAGTAAAAAGCAGAAGCACCCGCAACCCTTTAGAAAGACATCAAAGGCTTTGAGTAGCAGAGCTTTTAAATCTAATGTGCAGTTTTCATCCTCCAGTGGTTTTGCATACCTTTTACCCACCTATATATCCCTTGTGCTTTCATCTAATCTTATTGGTCATACAAAGTTCTTTCTTCGCCTTGAGAGTGATTGTATTTATATTGGAAACAGTCCGGTTTCATATCATCTATCCTGGTATCCTCAATCTTTGCGTGCACTTGCTTCGCTTGCAAGTCCTGAAAATCTTATTTCTTCTGGGCTATTACCAAAGCCTAAGCTATCTCTTTTTGGAAAGTCAGCTTGTGATCAGAGCCTTTCTAGTTTTCCTTCAAGAGAGGCGTTTGTCTTTGATTCCCATAACCAGCTTGCCCTTGATCTGAATTCCTTTAATCTATCTGAGGATCCAAAAACTATTTGGAAGCTTATAGACTTATATTTTTACCATTTCAACATTGGCTACAGCCTCCTTAGTCGTGAGTTCTTCAACCAAGCTTTGCATTCAAAGTTCCATGCACCTGAAGTGAGACTTCTTCTAAATGCGGTTTTGATGAGTGCTTGTGGATTTCTATCTGATCCTGTCTCTTCGCTTAAACTAAGCCAGATTTATACTTCTCGTGTTTTAGTTGACCTTACTCGCCTGTGCCGACGTCCTTGCTTGGAAGTAGTCCAAGCACTAATCCTTTTATCTCGCTTTCCTGCAACGATCCAGGCAGATCAGATCTCCCACCGAAGCTGGTATTTCCATTCCCTTGCTTGTGCAATGGCTAAATCACTTGGGCTGAATTTATCTTGTAAGCGCCTCAAGTCAGATCTTTATGAAGCTCGGAAAAAGACATGGTGGATTTTATACACCAACGATGTCCTGTTTAGATTACATATGAACAAGCATCCTCAGCTGTTCTGGTCGGATGCGTTTATTGCAATGCCTACTTTCCATTCACACCTATACTCTAGCACTTACCAGACTGGAATTCTTTCCGAGCAGAAGCGCCGATCGTTCCATCCGACACCAGGGCTAAGCCACTTGTCTGTGCTGATCCGTATCCGATATTTCCTAATTGCAGATGTTGCAGTTGAGCTGCATAACCAATACCGCTCAATCCTATGTCCTCCCTCCTGCCGTGCCCAGATACAGGTCCCCAGATTTCCGTTTTCATGGAATCTTAGTGAGCAAGTTGTCAACGGGCCGGAGTATACCAAGTTCCTTCGTGAAACCAAACACCTTGAAGCTCGACTGTTTAATTGGTTTCGATGGTCGTTTGGGAATCTGCTGTCCATATGCCTTTCAACATACACATTTGAAGTCCCAAGCTCACAGGATTATTTCTCTTTGCTCTCGATGCTACACTTTGCCTATCTGCTAGTTGAGCTATACCGCCCGTTTTCTTCAGCTCCCTTCGAACAGTTTGAACAGCTGCCAGACATTCCCCACCACAACTTGCAAGATGTGAATCAGCTTAGCGAGACTGAAAAGTGCTGGTTTGGGTGTCGGCTTGGGGCATCATCGATCCTTGCTCGCAAGGCAGAGTTCCTTGAAGTGGGAATATCTGGCAAGTGGGTGTGGATTCAAAGCTTCTTCTTGGGGCTATTCAATGGAGGTGCCCACGACCAGGATCTAGCAATGCGCCTAATGGACTTAACTGAGCATGGGGCCCAGAGGTTTGCACTCGCCGCGGATGTGCTTGCATTGATGCGAAAGCTTCTTGCCGCCAAGCTATCTGGTATTATTTTAGACTGATTCCGCTCAAAATTCAATAGTTTAAAACCACTTTTACCTAACCCTTCCTACTGTTAAATCAAACATCATATGTTTTAAATATTCACATTGTCTAATGAAGCATTGCAGATCTTATTAATCAGACCTAAGCTTAAGCTTTACTTCATTGGCCTGGGAAAGGATTAGCTTTTGCTCATCTTTGTGTTTGTCGCGATTTAGTCAGTTAGAAAGCTCTCTGCCAACCATGCCCTTTGACCAACAGGTTACAACCATTAAGGCCTAACTTATCACATTTCTGTAAAATATTGTTTATTGCTCGCCAGACACCTTAATAGACAGATATTGCTGAGGCTATACTGAAAGCACTTGTTATTTTCAGCTCTATCAACTTATTATTGGTGATAGTCTGGTGGAACAAGGACCAACCACCACCATACACTATGCTTGCAGTTACCAGACTCAACTTTTCATGCTCATCAACAGGCAAAATTAAAGATTGCTGATTGATATCACACCTAGATCCAGGTTACTAGGAATCATCCAACCCAAGAAGCAAACACAGAAATAAATGCACAACTTCTAAAGCAATCAAGGGTTCAAGGTATCAATCTGGTAGCCAATTGAGGGTAGAGGTAACCCAACCTCAAGCACCTAAACTCTTTGGCAGCGATAATAATACCATATCAATGCTGCAAAACTAGGTCTAGTATATCAGGATTCATGCAGCTAATAAACCAATCTCAAGTTAAAGTTTAAAGCTCAGCATTGATCTTATAGCCTGCACAGATCTCACTATACAGTATTTTTCAAACCTGTTGATATAAACAAAAAATCCCAGTCTAGGAATGAAAACAACTCAGTCTAAAAGTGAAATCAAAATTCAAGGAATTTATATTAAATTACAATATATTTGGATCCACTTTGATTCTTCTTTTATACTGAGGTTATTTGTTTATCTCAACAGGTTTGAAAATTACTGTACCAAACTCTTTACCCTAGTGGTTAAAATTTCCCCCAAAGTACTCCAATAAGCAGGATCCCAGTGAACCTCTCTTCTCAGGTAAGCTGGCAATCTTCTTTCAAAATGAAACCCCATAGACTGGCTGAAAGACCCCCCAACCAGATAGCTTTTCTTTAACTTCTTCAAATATCCTAGGAAACAACACCCCTTTCCCACTTAAGTTAAACACCACGAGATAAACATCTCTTATTACCTGGCCCTGTTTTCCAGCTCTAACTGCAGTGATTTTAGAGCTGCTGAGATGAATCAGCCAAATCTGGCCCAGCACATTCTAAAGCCACATATAGGCCAAGAATATCTGCACAAGTATTTTCAGTAGTGTCAAAGGATATGGAGCAGTTGATACTTTTATTTCAACGTATCAGATACACCAATCACTTGAGAAAAAATATAGCTGTACTTGAAGCCATTGATATACTGTCACAATTGATACTTTAAATTCAGAACCTAATGGTAGAAATGTGGATTATCAACCCCTTGGTCCAGAATTTGAATTAGATTTGCGGGATAGCCTTTTTTAATAAACTGGATTCTTTGTACTTTTATTTGAATATTTCAAACTGGGGGATCTCATAGACACTTGGAAAATCCCAAGTCAAGAAGTACATTCCAAGTGGACAGAATATGTCAACAGGGATTGCATTTGAAGCGTTCAAATCCATCACCCTGTCTTATTAAGGTTGCTATGTATTTTGAGATTGTGGAGTTGTCAAATCTGACAACCAGATTCTAAATCACAGATGAAAGCCAACAGCAAACTCAAATAATAGTTGCAGGAACTGAGATCAGCTTTGAAGACATGTTAAGTATCCTGGGAAACACTGACCCAGATTGAGAAGCTTCACTATGACTAAAATCAACTGGAAGATTCAATTTTAATGGCCATGTTTAGACACAAAAATCAATTAAAGTGTAAACCTGTCTAAAGTAGGTTCTATTGGAATTTGATACACTCCAAATCATCAATAAAAAAGCTGTGGTACTATAAAAGGCTGAATTAAGAGAAAACCCAAAACTAACCTAAAATCCTAAATGAGACATAGATTTGATCCAATATATATGTTTCTTGTTTTATTTTAAGGACAGACCATCACATCCCTAACCAGCTCCTGCAACAGGCCCTGAGAAATTTGTCCAAGAGCATGCCCCAGAGGGTCCAGGTTTAGACCTAGAACACAAATCAAGCATGTTGAGGTCACTACTCAGGCCTCCCAAGGTGTCATTGCCAGCCAATCACCTCCCGCATCACAAGCCAGGAACAGCAGCTTGAATCCCAGACAGAAGCCACTCTCACAGCCTGCCACTAAAGTCTCTCATATCAAGGTCATCAGGAACAATGAGGTTACATACACCTCCACCGTATACCCAGTTGTCACCTGGCCCCGCACTCTTGATCCAAGAGTTGCTACTTCCTGCCCCCGCGTCTTTGACACCACCTACGAGCCATTGGCAGCCACTGTTGAGCCATCTGCGCCTGTGATCTATTCCACATTCAGCAGTGACTTTTGGAGAGTTGATACACTCTGAGTCTTTGGATAAATCTCTTGACTCTGAAAATAAGTTAAGCTCATCTTCTACAGCTGAGCCAGGTGAACTGAGTCTCCCACAATCTAGACTTACAGATAAAATAGTTTCTTACAAAACTAGTCCTGTGAAATCAGCTCTTTTATCAGACAATACAAAGGCGCTCAGTTCCTCAAAGGTGTCAAAACCTCTAATCCAAGCAGTGAAGAATAGTATGTATACACCAAGATATTCTTTGAGATCACATAAGCTGCCTAAGGGTTTAAATACCTAACCTTTTTATTATCAATAAACTTATCATTATCTTGCTCTAAGTGAAGTACTTTTGAGTGTAAGCCTTTTGGATTTTAAGTGATCTAATCTCAATTTTTAAAGACATTTACCAACACCAAATCCCACTCTAGTAGATTCTGTGTTTAGGTCACAATCATTGTTTTAACACTAGCAAACAATAGCAGTTGCCTTCTCCAGACTTGCCAACATTTCAGTTCTTTCAAAGAGCTGGATCAATAATTCATTGAATTCATCTCTTTCTTGCTACATTATGCAAGAATATGACAGTAACATTTCAAGAAAGGATGATGCTGTTTTATACACAAAGGTCCCCATTCCAAGTGTCGACCAAGATAGCTTGGATGCTCTAGTATCCATCAAGAGCAGGTGTTTCATGCTGATTGGATAGTAAAATATTCATTGCTGTAAAAGCAACATTGATATATTAGGCTTGGTGAACAATGGGACAGCCAGTAATCTTATCCTGGATTCAGGATAGGTTGGCTGATCAACTCTTGGTTGTAATTCTGGCCAGTATTAAATATGATCAGCTGATCAGAAGTTGATATTGGCTAAGATTGCAAAGGGATCCAAATAGGACTAAAAGGATCCTGGTGCATTGTGGCTGTAGTTAAATATCTCATATCTATAAAACCCCTTACTTGATAATAAAGAAAAGATTGACTGTTAAATTTTATATATTTATTATATGCACTAAGTTTAGGGATGACTCAACTTAGTATTTGATAATAGTATAAGTTGTGGTAACAAGTAGGCAAGATTAAGCCCTATATCACACTCCTGTACAATCACGACAGCAGGCCTTAGATTTCAGATAGTGAGTGAGAAGCTATTGTCAAGTGCACTCCACAAAAGGTCCAAACCTACGTAGAAGCAGCCACTTGCCTAAATGAGGTTAAGGCAAAAATTAAAAATGAATAATATAATAAGTGTCAATCAACACTAGTACCCAGAATCATATCTGTAATGTATTTGATTGGGCTGCATGATGCAGAGAATAGAGGCAGAGAAATAGAGAATACCACTTCTATTAATCAACACCAGCCAGCCCAGAATTAGCTGCCCTTAAAGCCCCCAAAAAACCAAAGTCTCATTGGAAGAATGCCTGTGGACCTAAAGCCCAAAATTTTTGGAGACATGAATTTTAGTAGTATAAGAACCCTGCTATGTTGAGAATGGCAGTATTGTCATTCTGATAATAAAGATTAAATGGACTTTTTGTTCACTCAAATTCCACCTTATTTAGTTTTTGTATTTTAACATCTCTACTCCAGTCTCACAAACTCAAAGGCCCCTGCTACTCCTATAAAAAACCTGTGGCCCACTTGTCTGTGTTATTCTGTCCACCTGGATCACCCTATGGACCCGTAAATTTCATCAATTACCCTCAAACCCCAGCCTACTCAAAGTTCACCCTGGAAAATATACTCCTTTCTGGCCCCTTGGCAAGAACTAGATTCACAGAAACAATCATCCATGAA
Source organism: Entomophthora muscae (assembly GCA_014839935.2). Taxonomy (NCBI): domain Eukaryota; kingdom Fungi; phylum Entomophthoromycota; class Entomophthoromycetes; order Entomophthorales; family Entomophthoraceae; genus Entomophthora; species Entomophthora muscae. The sequence continues at coordinate 899,994 of QTSX02007106.1, forward strand.
GGAAAGTGATACACAGTTCCTCCCAGACTATTCCAATGCAATACATAATCTCAATAATGCCATCTAGAAAGAAGCCATATTGAAAGTTTTTGTAATAGCATCAGGATTTACATCAGAAAAAATAAAAAAGCTTAATAAAAAGTATTAAATATCTAATTTTTATATATTGGTTTCTAATAAACCATCTTAAAAAACACATTGCAAACGTGTAATCTCAAATCAAAATAAAAAGTGTGTTACCCAAATATGTTTGTAAAACTTGGTGTACTCCAAAGCAGAACTACTGTGGTGATCCACATGTGTGCTGTTTTGCAGGCAAGGGTTGATTTGGCTTCAAATAAAGACAATATGCTGAAGAGTGACAATATGTGGTTAGCTGGTGATGCTATAAACTAGAAGGTAACATAGGGCTACTAGGTGTGAGTAGGATGAGCCTAGTAGGTAACATAGGACTACTAGGGGGTAAGTAAGGCCTAGCTGGTAGGTAACAAAGGACTACCAGAGGCATATGTTGCCTCCACCCAGCAGAAGATATTGGCTGCTTTGGGCTATAGTTCTTCACCTAGCAGGGAACTATGGCTGCGGAAGAGTGAAGACTGAGATAGCAAGCAGGGTACTTTGTCTGTCTGGGGGGAGAAGGTTTTGGACCCCTGGCGGGTAACGCGGGCTGCCAGGGAGGGGAAGAGCTCTGAGGGCTCTACATACCCTGATATGCTTACAGGAGGTCTGTGAACAAGCACCCTACCTACCAGACTGGTAGGGTGTCCTTGTTTATACCCCTATGGGAGCTTTGGGGGAACCCAAAGTGAGCATTGGAGGGTATAGATTTGCTCAGAGGTGTCACCAAGGTGGCTTGCTTGGGGAAGCAAGCTGCAGAACTTGGTGTGACCAGGCATCTGGGAAGTAGAGCTGATTACTCTATGATTGAAAGCCCAGACTTAATCACCTGGGTGAGTAAAGACAACACATAGACATATATTTATGGTTGAATGGCCTAAGTGGATTGCCACTTGTGAGGGCCCAGTCAAATGCCAGTTCAATGTAGACTCATGCCTGGGTCTACAAGTTCTGGTAATGGGGGCTGAGATAAAGAACCAAGGTGGTTCACGGAATTAGCAGAGAAAACTAGCAAGAGGGACTGTTTGGTCACAGTGAAGGCTAATTGATGGACTTTTAATTCATATTGAATTGTGGGAACCAATATGGTTCAGTGTGTAGAAGGAACAAAGGAGGTTCCTAGTGAGGATTTGTTGAGGAACTGGTTGAGGAGAAGTTGAAGGACAGGAAGATTTTGGAGGCAGGACTAGCTGATCAAAAAGCAGGATGGCCAAAGGACCAGAAGTTGGTATTGAAGAACTGAAGAGCTGAGAGGATGAACTAGCTAGACTGGATGCAGAGGCTGGAAGAGCTTATTTTAGTGATTTTTGAGAGGAAATATAGATAAAAAGAAGCAGTTAAAGAATAATTAAATACTGCCTGATTATAATTAAAAAAGGATTAAACATCATATAATAAAAAAGATAGAGAAGGAAAAATAACATATAGTCTGTTAGAGCTATAAATTTATTTAAAAAGAAGGATTAAAGAAGAAGGGAGCTGGAAAGAAGCTGGAAATGTAACAGAGAAACTATGAGGGCAAAAGAGAAAATTTTGCCAAGAACAACTAAGAGAGGCAAAAGGACGAGCAGCAAGCAGGTTCAAAGTCGCAAAACATTGAGAGAAACATGGAGAAACGTTGAAAAATCAAAGGGTCAAATTTTGCCTAAGTAAAACATATGTGGAAGCGCTCAAGATTTGCTGGGGAAACGTGATGGGAATTACAGCAAAACCGTTTGAAACACAGAGCAGTTGTTTACCCAGAGCAAGACAGCCTCAAGTTTGAACCAGGGTTGGGGATGGGTCATCCGGGGAAACCTTTTTGGCAAAACCGTTGAGTTGAGGCATATGATTGGCTGCGAGCTGAAGTCTATTTGATCAGTGTTTTAAGGACTTTAAATTAAGATTTAAAGCCTAAAAAATGAGGAGCATAAGCAGAAAATTCAGGGATTTCATTGGCTGAAGTAAGTTTAAAGGTTTAATATATTATAGAAGAAGAAAAACAGGATAGTTTAAGCTTTGAAGAACCAGAGTTCTAAGAGAGGTTTTTGGTCTGAAACAAGGGGCTATAAAAGGGGGAGATATCTGAGACTCTTCAGGGACTAGATCAAGTGGTTTACAAAGTCCACAAAAGCTACAGAAGGAGCCAAAGACCAAGAATAGGAAGCCAGAGCTGGAACAGACTGCAGGAGCCCAAGATTAGATCATAGGAGCCCAAGACCAAGGAGCAGGAGCCAAAGACCAAGTATAAGGAGTCCAAGAGATTGTTAAAAGTCTCCAATTATTGGCACAACCCCCTCATTATTCCCTATCCTAAGGCCATATATCAGAAGGTTTCTAAGGGGATCTTCCTTCTGACTGTGAATAAAGTGCCTATTACAACCCCTATCCAAATTTCCCATGTTAAGAAAGGATATAGGTCCTATGAGTCAATTACCCCACATTTTCTATCCTAGCCCAGGGGACAAGGAATCCTATTGCCTAGGGTGTAGGAAGTTTGCCTATAGTAAGTCTGCCCAGGAGGAGTGGGAGAAGGTGACTAGGCATCTGGAAATGACAAATAGAGATAGAGAGTTTATTGGGGGAGAGTTTGCGAGATTATTACAAGATTGGTATTGACCTACAGAAGGGCTGGCACCTGCCAAAGTACAAGTGTATGGTGGAGACGCTTGCCTAGTAATTGGGAAGGTACTGGAGGAGCTTGCTTTTATGCAGGCCAAGTATAAGCTCCTAACCAACCATTCACCACTGTTGGAGAATGACGACTCCTCCAAGCCAGTCCCTGGCTACGACCCAGGACACACTGTGGGGACTGGTGACAAGGAACCCCACAACTACCCAATTGTTGCAACTGAGATTGTCACCCACCTGCTAATGTATCTCCCAATACAAAGGGGGCTTGAAGAATTGCCCCATGACATGCCTTACATATGGCTCAAAGCTGAGCGCAATGCCAAATTGTGGGGGCTATCACCTAATTAGGAGTGTTGCCAATTTGACATGCTGATTCCTTGCTCAAGTTATTCTCAACCCAAACCTTATATTGAGCCTGCCACTGTACCACCCCCTGGTGGACTTGTAGCCTCTCAATATAGTATATAGCCATGCTACTCTCTAAATAAATATCATTTTATTCCTATTATTGTCCTTTCTATTTGGAATGTTGTCTTTGCCAATCCAAATAATGAACTATAATAGGTTCAGCTACAACAGTGATAGCAGCAGTAGGTTTGATTAACAACCTACCTATAAGAAAATTTCCCCCAAGAAAGGATAAAGTGCTAGCCATATTGCTACACCTCACCAAGAGACCTTCCTCCCCATTCCTGATGGGGACATCTCCAAGGGTTAAATTGTATACCAGAATCAGTTAGTTCTCAACAGTGTCTACAACCAAATCCGCCTGGGACAACATGACATTAGTTTCACCCTGTATCAGTCAGATCTATCACAACATATGATGAACTTATAACTTAAATCCTTCACAGGTGGTGTGAAGGGGGCCAACATAGTAAACTGGCTACACTCCACAGAAGCCTGTCTCCACATTTGCCAGGTACCTGAGCCCATGTGGTTGCCACTGTGTCAGGATGCCTCACAGGGCCACCTGATATATGGTTCACAAACACGCTTATCAAAAACACATGGTTGCCCAGGCAGCCTTCAGGGATGCTGCCAAGTCCTGCTACAGTGAAATCATTTCACCCATTGTAGTGAAGACCCCCTTGCTTGCCATCAAAAAAACATGAAGCCTCCCTGAATACCTTGCTACCTGGCAGCAAGCTCTTGTTGCTGGCCCAGAAGCTATTACCAATGGAAATACAATGCTCTTCACTGTGATGGTCCACATGGAAGAAGTTTTTCAGTCAAGGGCTGATTTGGCCACAATAAAGACTCTATGCTTAAAGTTGGAGGATTATAGTGGCTTTAGGACAGATAAATCCCTAGCAGGTAACAAGTGGCTACTAGAGGGAATGAATATCCCTGCATAGTAGGTAATAGGTGGCTGCTAGAGGTGGGGAGTGCTCTAGTATAGTAGATAACGAGTGGTTTCTAGAGCTGGAGGATGTCACAGCCTGGTAGGTAACTGATGGCTACCAGGGCTAGATAGGGTCCTAACCTAGTAGGTAACATAGGCTACTAGGAGAAGATGAAATACCAACCTAGTAGATAACTTAGGACTTCTGGGAAAGAATAATGCCCAGTATAGTAGGTAATATGTGGCTACTAGGGATGGAGGATAATGTAACCTAGTATGTAACTTAGAACTGCTAGGAAAGGGAGGGGCCAAGGTAGCTTCACAAGCTTTTATGCGCTTACAGAAGGTATGTGAGTGGGCACCTTACCTAACAGACTGATAAGGTGTCCTTGTTTGTGTTTCCCTGGAGGCTTTGGGGGAGGTCCTAAAGCTATCATTGGAGGCAAAGATATACCCAGAGACGTTGTCAAGGTAGCTTATTGGAGAAGCAGCTGCAGAACTTGGCAATTGATAGGTTTCTGGGAAGTAAAGTTGGTTACTTTGCGGCTGAAAGCTCATGAATAACCACCTGAGTGAGTAAAAACAACTGCAAAGACATGAGGATTGTCTGTGGTTGATGGTCTATAGGGGTGGTCACTTATGGGGCCCAGTCAAATGCTAACTCACTTGAGGAGACTTATTGCCTGAGTCTGAGGTGTTATTAACAGGTACTGCAGAGAAGAATGGAACCTTGCTGGTTCATAGTGAAGGATGAAACCTTGGTAGTTCAATAGAGAAGGACATAGCCTTAGTGGTTCATAGAAAAGGACAGAATCTTTGTGGTTCATAGTGCAGAAAGAGCAGAAGGACTGGAAGACTATAGAGCAGTGCTAGCTGAAGGACTGGTAATTCATAAAAAAGGACTAGTAAAGTAGAGTAAAGAGCAGAAGAAAGAAACTTGGACAGTTGAAGATAAGATTGGATAAAAAGGAATATTCAGAGAAAGAATTAAAGAAAATGATAAAAAGAAAGAATATAATATTAAGATAAATAATAAAAAAGATCAGAAAGAAAGAAACAGTTTGCAGAAAATACACTGTGAATTTATAAGAGATTGATTGATTGAATGAGAAGGAGCCAGAGCAGATGGAAACAGAATGGAGAAACTCTAAGGGCAAAGGCTGAAGTTTTGCCAAAATCATTAAGAGGAGAAAGAAGCAAGTGGCAGGCCGTTTTGAATGGCTGAAATGTGGAAGAAAACATGGAGAAAAGTTAAATAAATTAGGGCTCAAAAATCCCTTAAGTAAAACATATGTGGAAGCACTCAAGTTTGCCTGGGGAAATGTGACGGGAATCACAGCAAAACCGTGCAAAACATGGAGCCAATGTTTTTACGGAGAGAGATAGCCAGGTTCAAACCTGGGTCAATATTGAGTCATTTGGAAATTTTTTTGGCAAAACGCTCAATCCAGGCATTTGACCATACAACAGTCACTGTCAAGTATTTAGCCAAATAAATACTCCAAAATATAAAGTTGTTCTGTTTTTGCTGTTTATTTCATGTAGATAGGTTTGACAGGAATTCTTCAGATGAAGATTCCTGGGAACTTGGTATCTATATTCAATAAAATAATGGATTATGGGTAGTTAGACAGGTGAGGCTAGCTAGTAAAATTGAGGCAAGATTGGCCAAAGCAATCTTGGGGACTAGGTATGTCAAGCACCCACCCACTAGGAAGTAGTATTCCTAGGTGGTGAATGATGGCAGAGGGATTAAATACAGTTACCAAGGATCCTACAGGCAAGGACACCATTCCTAGATGGAATAATTCTCCAAGCACTCAATATCTGCCTAGCAGCAGGTTGAAACGTCCCAAGAAGAAGTATGCCCCCAAGTAACACAGGAGGAAGGCAGAAGCCAAAGGACAGAAGACTTGGGGTTTGGGGATGTGGATTGATAGTTCTTGGTCTCTTCTCTGAGAGGTGGGTTATGTGATAAAGGTGTAGCAGTATACCATACTCCAGGTATAACCTGGCGCCAAGAGCTGTCTAGGAATTGTGCTTTGAGAGAGGTGCCTGAATCTGCGCGCAAACCCATCAAATGCTGGCCAATACAGCTGGCAGCAAGATTATCCAAAACAACCATTTATACCCAAGAGACTCCATAGGAGGAGTCTTGGGTAATCTCATGGTTTCAGATGTTTAAGGCTTAAGTCAAGTTAAAAAGGATAAGCAAATGATTCACAGTGGGTGAATGTAGACTTTATTGATTGAACAAGTAATAGTTCATAACTTACCAGCCTTATATAGCATGGTAGCAAAATGATAATCTGGGGAAAACATAAAGGAGATTGAATCTCATGGGGATGAAATTGGGGAATCTGGAGATCCTGGGAAGTTTAAAATATGAATTTAGAATTTTTAACCATTATGATAACTTGAGTATTCTTAAAGCCATTTTTGGATTAAAATGATTAAAATATATCCAAGGCAAGAACAGTTAAGCCAAGCTATTCCCCAGTTAAAACTGGAGAAGAGGAGCATGAGCCAGCAGAAGAACCCAAAGCCAATGGCAAAGCCATAGCAAAAACAGAGCCACAAGAGCTCTCAACATCATCAAAATGATTAAGAGATGCTTTTGAAAGGATTGTCATAGCGCCTGGTTGGCTAGAATTGATTTTGCAAGGTAATGATTTGCTTGTTGCTCTATTACTAATTGTTTCTTCTAGCAACCAAATATAAAAGCGGACAGGAGAAGACCTGGGTTCAAATCCTGTAGCTTTAATTCCTGGTTCAGCGGCCAAACCTGAACAATTCCCCTCAGGTAAAACAGAACATTTACTACTAACCAACTTAATAATTTTAGGAGATTCAGAAGAAACCAAAGTAGGAAAGCTATCTTTTCCTAAACCAAGTAATAGATTGTTGTCAGGAGTTATAGAAAAAACATTCCTGACAAGGTGTCTCAAAAACAATTTATTATTTAACCAGGAAAGTTAATTAATAAATCCATGGAAATATAATTAATGAGGATTTAATTATATTGTTTAATTGTCTTGACTGTGTCAAGAAGTTTGGTTAAGGTTAACCATAAGTAAAACCCCAAATTTGGGTTAAAAGCGCTGTTTTGGCAAATTAATTAGGTTAAAAGCGCCTTGTGCCGCCTAATCAATTTGTACAGCGCCAAGGCGCTGCCCAGTAAATGTTTCAGGTGCTGGGGCGCTGCCTGGGAAAGTTTCTGGGCGCCGTGGTGGCACCTGGTTTGATTTTTGAAGTGTTTTAATGGGTTTTTAACGCAGAAAACCATTAAAATGCAAATATAACTAAATAAAGGCAATGATATCTAGGGGTTTAGTTTTGATCAGCTGGCGCCCAGTTGGACCATTGATAGCTGAGTTTTGGAATGTGTGTATTCCACAGGGTTTTGGCACCAGGAGCTGAGGAAGCTCCATGTCAAATTGTTACATTGAGATGAATGGTTTCAGATGACTCTTTCTCATTGTAGGTTAATTCTCATAGGCTGAGAACTACAGGGGATCCTTTAGAGAAAGATCTAGGCTTGGATGAATCAGATGTCATAAACCATGTGATGAATCATAGGGGGTTTCAGCCAAATATGCCCCAAATGGTATATAAGCAAAAACAGCTAAATTTTAATAAAGATATATTGTCAATTTTGACGCTTTCCCCTCAATTACTTTTCAAGTGTTATGTCTTCTTTGTTATCTGTAAGGAATTCCATACCTTACAAAAATATAAAACCAAACTTAAAGACTCTGGGTGAAATTCAAGAACCAGAAACTGCATTTTTAAAGGCAAATTTAAAAACCAAGGATAGTAACAAAACAATTAATTCAATTTTTTTCAAAAACACATTAAAATTTGATAAATGAATGTGTTTTAATCAAAAACAAACACAAAAACAAAAGCAAGCATAAAAACCAAGAGCAACATATAAATTCTACTTCAAATTTAGATTTTAAGGCTTTGGACAACAATTATAACAACAAGAATAACAATTCAGCATATAATATTGGCTCCAATAATTACAAAACAGCCAATAAATCTAAATTTAAATGCAAAAACTGTTCAAACCAGACATTCAGGGACCTAGGAAGCCAATCAAACCCAGCAAACCAACCAAGTCAAAGAAATACTTCACATCCAACCCCAGATACCATCCCCAACCATAGTGAGGTACAATACTGCAATGCAATATCCCAACCTGCCTCTTCTTGCATTGAAGGCTGCAGCCTGCTGCAGTCCTGCAAGGCAATCCTTCTCAAATTACTCTTACAGTATCACCTGGTAACCACAATGTTCCCTTCCCCACTTGAGGTCAGTATTTAAACTGGCAAATGCTTCCTTTCCAAATTTCTCCAACAATTTCTCTTATTCCTATCAACCAATAAATCTATATTTTCAACCTCTAAACACTTGATTAGTAGATTCTAAAGGTTCTCCCTTCAACAGCATGAAGTTCTTCTTCCTTGTATGGACTTTTTGTGTGTTAATTTGTTATGGGCAAGCCAATGTGAACTTCAAAACCCCCAAACCAACTCCTACAGACAAATCAGAAGACTAAATGTGGTATCATTTTGGACCATGTTGCTGCCATGCCCCTTACATAGAAACAGCTTAATTCCCATCTATTATCCACCCCAAGGCCCCCTGGTTGGTCTTGGGGTACACCAGCGTCTATTATCTTCTAAACCACTTTGCTCTCTTCTTGGGAAGATTCTGCTTATTTGGTCACCTTCTACACATGTTAATGATAGGGATTCCAGAAGGGTCCACTCTAGTCAAATTTAACTTGGAAGCTCTCCTTCAGTCAATTGGAGAGAGACTTCTCAATGAGTGGATCCCTGACATTATCATTTAAAAGAGCAAAATTTGGAGTACTTTGCATGAAAACTGCTGCTGCCAGGAAAGAAGTGCCTAAAAGTTTTATGGAAGAAGCTTTGGCAAGGCTGATGGTCACCAAGACTGTGCCTGAGGAGGCTTTGGTGGAAGTAAAAGATGTGTTTGAAGAATTGTATTCCAATTACTTTGCAAAAGAAGGGACTCCCACACAAGGAAACCAAATCTATGCGTGAGATTCTTGGAACCTGTTGGTCAGAGTGGAAGAGATTTTACAACAAGTTAAAGCAATGGTCAACCAAGAAATTAAGGCTTTAAGAGCAAGGTGTCAAAACCACAGGCTCAACCCGCCAGCAAGGTTCCAACCAAGCGGGTTTGTGACCCGCAATTCAATTATCCGGTCACCCAAAACCAGACTAGGAAGTCAAATCAAATTACCAAATCTAACAACATGAACAAATGATGATCCTTCACGGTGGATACCTCATTTTGGCGCTTGAATCATTATCAGGATCAAGCCACCCCCTTCTTCCATCCAGCTGTGTGATCACCAATCTTGTTCCTACTATCCTTGATTCACATGAACTATATAATCACTATCTCTCCAATAAAGATTATTATCTAGCTTCTAAATATTTTTCCCCGTGTAACTCTGCTAAAACAGCACAGTTACAACAAAGGGAGGAAAAGAGTGTTAAGATCATGGCTTGTTGGCAGGATGACAATAAAGTGTTATCTTATTAAATTGCCTCCCGGGAGGCAAAGCTCCTTGAAGCTTTGTCACAGGAAGGGAACAGCAATAAGAGTCAAGGGAAAGATAATTTTAAGTTTGACTGGTTAGACCTGGATCCATCACAAGGCAAATGATTGGCTGCAGATGAAAGCCTGTTTAATCAAGGTTTTCAAGGCTTAAACTGAAGGGTTTAAGCCTAAAAAATGAGGGAATGAAGCAGAAAAAGCTGATTTTTAATTAGCTGAAGTAAATTAAAATGTCAGAAACATCAACTTGATGCTTCCTGCCAACTATGAAATTATCACCTTAACCTTGGTTTCCTCCCCCACTACTGAAACTAATCTTATCCCTAAAAAGGATATATTAGTTTGTAGTAAAAGTTCTATATTACCTTTGGATATTGAATTAATTCAACAACATCAACCTCTTTTAGGATGGACAGGAATCAAACCCAGGACCTCTCCTGACAACAAACAGTGCTTAAAAACAATCAGCGTTAAAGTTTATTCAAATTGCTTGTTACCTGCTCCTATTTTCAGCCAATCAGATTGTGAAAATTCAATTCTAGATTCAAATTTGACGGCAAATGCTGTTAAAGCACTCAAATCCTTGCCAAGCTCTGTACTTTCTGTGGCTGTTGCCCCTGGTGGTTTTGTGCCCAGCTCTGGCCCCAGAATATGTGGGATCAGTGGTACTAGTTCCCCAGCTGTTTAAACAGCACTTTGGGGATATCAGGGGCACAACCAACCATTCAGTTTAAATATATGCCATTTAAAATACTTAAAACTCCTATTTTTTGAGAAGTTTCAATTTCAATATCCCAACCCCATTCCCTTTATACAAACAGTCAATTCTACTCTTCAGTAGATATATAAGCCTGATGGAACCAGTCTTCATACCTGTTCAGTTAATAATTTTTTTCCTAAAACAACTTGATCTTTACTTGATTGCTTATTCCTTAATCCAAAAGCAATGATATTACCCAAGTCCTCCCAATGGGAGCTATTTGGGTATAAATGGTTGGTTTGGTTGCTCCTGGTGAAAGACTTTTCAGACAGCATATTACTAGGAACCAGAGAAGATTCTGGTTCCTACACTCTCCCACAGTACCTTGATAAGACTTGGTGCCAAGTGATACCAGGAGTCTGGTACACCACTATGCTCCTTGTGAGATTAGGCTGATTGACCACAAATGATCAGGCTAATCATTGTTTGCAGATCTTTATCAGTTACATGCTGTATTATCACTAGGTCAATATTCTATTAAGTGTAGTAATTTGTCAGGGACCCACTTTGCGGGGAATAAACTTCCCAGCTGATGGGCCAAGGCCCCTACATTCAAGCCTGCTATGACCAAGCCAATAGGAACCATGACCATTGCAAGATGTCCAAGTTGTCCTAGATAAGCAAATCTTCTAAACATGGAACTGAATTGCCCAAGTAGATAGTAGCCCACCAAATACGTCAAGAGGTAAAATGAGGCGTAAGGTCTAACCAGAGTAGGTTCAGTGGGTGGAGAAGCAAACAAACAGCCATAGTTGAATTTACGTCCCCAATGTCCAGAAGGATATTTGAACCATCCATTGGCAAGGGATTCCTTCTGGTGGGCGTCATCTGGGGAGGAATTATACCAGTCTGTTGTTGGAGTTGGGTTTTCCAAGGCGTACACCTTGGTCAAGAAGTAGGCTAGAAACTAAGATAGGAAGAGATTTCCCCTCATGGCTTCAGAAAAGGAGTGTTATCAAAATGGAGGAGTAGCTAGAAGAGTAATAATCTTTATTGTTGGAACATTTGAATTGAAGGAAAGTTGGGAGCTTATATAGCAAAAAAAACCTGGCTGAATCTTTGAGAGGAGTTTGGGAAATGAAGATGAGTTACCTGAAACCATCATTTAAAAAACCTGTTTAAGTATAACTTAAATATTTGCTTAATCATTTTCACACTAGCCTGGTGTAGTAAGAGGAACCAGAAAGATCTCACAATGATTATGCTAATTAAGCGGTATGAAGGCAGAAGATCAAGTATTGAAGGGTACAGAGCTTGAACTAAAAGCAGAGAGAGCAGGTCACCAATTGATTGGAATGCTGGAAGCAGCCAATCAGAAGCAAAGAGGTAAGTGACGTTTCCCAGCTTATTATTAACACTTTCAAATTCAAAAGACGTTTTTGAAAGCAAAAACCATTTGAATAACAAGGTAATAAAAAGGTAAATTAAAGATTGGTGTTGATCCAAAGCTAAAAATACACTCCTTAGAAGCATCCTGGGTTTGAATCTGGTTCCACAAGGCTTCCAAATACCAATTATTAAGGTTAAGACTGTTGTGTTGTGTTTTTGACTGGATGCCTCTTAAATCTTTATTCTGGTGTTGATTTGAGACTGTTTTTTTCCAAGGTTATCAACAAGATTCAAGTAGTCAGTGAAAGAATCCCTGACATAATTATACGCTGTATAATCATCAATTTATTATAATTGATATGACAGTTATACACCATGTAATCATTATAAATTATTATAGATAAAATTTTATACACCATATTATCACTTGATTATTATTCAAATATGTTTAGTAATTACATACTGTATAATCACCAGATCATCAATTGTTTATCTCTAATCCCATCTTACTGGATGTTGTATCAACTCAGTCCCACTCAGCCTGAAGGGCGTATATGATCATATCAAACAATTGATGTGAAAATATAAGGAAATACCAAGTTTGGATCAGCACTACATGATGTATAATTGGTTTCTTATTGATTTGGGTCAGCATTACACAGTGGATAATCCACAAGTTGATATTGTATTGAGTCTGCTATTATACAGCATATAATCCCCAATTCAAACCGTTGCATTAATAAGCAGAAGGCTTGCCAGCCAGAAAAGAGTCACTGATTAAGCCCTGGAAATGAAATACTGGAATTCTACTTTCCAATGTAAGAGGACAGAACAGGGACTATTTCTAAGTATCAACTAAATATGGTGTAGTTTTCCAGCGCCATAATAAGTGCATAAGATACAGCCAATCAATAATTGTCAGTAGGCTAGCTCAAGATGTGACAGAAATCACTGGATAATATGAAGCCGTTTCTAAATGATGGGGAATTACCACCCAAATCCACATAGAATTGATGATTAACCACCAACGCGGCTTTAAATATCTTTTTGTGAAATTTCCAATTGAAACTCCAGGATTAAGTAGAACAATCAATCCTAACCAGAGTAAACCAAGATAGATAACCTGGGAAAGCATCAATTCATCTTCAGCGTAGAATTCTGGGCATTGAGAAGTGACACAATTTTCATTTTCCAGAATGGGGGGAGGAGCTACAAAATTGGCTGGCATGAAATTAACATTTTGCGGCGCCAACAACAAAGTTCCAGATGCTGGGCCCCATCTTCCTGAAATGATTCTGTTCAGAATCAGATTGTATGGGATATATTGCAATAACCCAAGCACAGGATGCATTTTAAAATTTAAAATTAGAACTTGGGATAATTGATTTTTATTGAGTAAATTTAGAAGGACTCAACTTTTAGAGTTGAAACAGGGAAAATTATTCAATATATATCAGAAAAATTGACTAAGCAATACCACCTTAGTCCTGATCTCCTATTCCTTTGGCATCTTCAAGCAAGTATCTAGACCAGGCTGCAAAGAACCCTTGTGTGACCAGTTTCTGACAACCATGCTGATTAATGAGCTTATATTGGGTGACCCTCATAATACGTCAATTTATCAACATCAGTTTACAAGGGGAAGCTGGTTTCAGCTGGCATACTGGAGCAGCTGTGACCCATTTTCAATCAACTGTTTGGTTTAAATGTGTTAACTCAGTCAATTTTGGTACAGGTTTTCTGGCCTTCTGTGCCTTCTTACTTGAACAAACAATACCTGGCATTATGGAACCTACGGTGACATTACCCTCTGCTTTAGCCCTGGGCACAATATCACCATCTGGGAGATGGGATAAAGAGAAATTCTTATGGGCAGGTGGGAGTTTCATTGCGGTGAGGGTAAGTTCAGGGTGTCCAATAGCAGTGGGATTGCGCTTGTAGAACTTGTGGATCAGATCAGAGGAATTTAAACAATTGTAGTGGGGAACCCAGGAGTTTTCAGAATCAGGATAACCTTTCCAAGATACCAAATATTCCAAACGGCGGCAATTCTTGCAGGAAGCTAGAATACAATTTAACTTGTACTTAGGTTCTCCTTATACAAGAATGGGTGGGAAGAGGGGGTCTCTGTTCCTTTGAAGGGAGTAAGGAGACATTCATGGAAGGTGTGGAAAATCTTGAAAGCAGGAGGTAAATCCAGCCAATAGGTAGAGGGACCAATCTGACGTTCTACCTTGAAGGGACCAACTTGCTTGGGACCCAATTTACAACAGGGAACCTTAAGTTTCATATTGCAAGCATTGACCATGACTAGATTACCTGGCCTGTAAGTTGGACTTTCCTGGCAATTGCAATCTGTTCATTCCTTGTAAGTTGTCACGGCGGCGGCAAGAGTAACTTGGAGCTCCTGATGGACCTGCTTCAATTCAGCATCTTGATCAGTTGAAGCTTCCACATTGCTAACCAAACAAGGACCCATGTTGGAAGAAGGATTGTAACCCACATTGGCATAAAATGGAGATACTTGAGTTGACGTGTGCTGGGTGTTATTATATGTGAACTCTGCCATGGGTAGATTATCACACCAGTTGTTGTGTTCTGAGGCACAGCACAGACACACAACAGGGAATCCTAATCTTAGGATTGTATTTGTACTAAATCTTGGTTAGATGACAGGGAAGGCAATAGTGTTTACCTTACGGCCCTGGATGAATAATCTCTACTAGGCGTGGCTAGAGAGAGGCGCGGGAGTACAGAAGACACAAAGACAAAAATGTGAATAGAACTTAATTTTATTGGTGAATATGGAAATGTAATATATAGTGGTTGAGAATACCACAAAACACTACCAGGACAGACGGATCACTTGCCACAAGCATGAGTGGGGCAAATGAGTTGCGCAGAGTCAGGAAACCAAACAATCATATTTCCTGAAGCAGAAGCCTGTTATTTTGAGAGTCAAAAGCGAAAGCAAGAGATTTGTCTTCAAAATGGCCCAACAAAGGCGAAATTGAAACATGGTGAATGCTGTTATTCACGTCATTGCTCCCCTCTAGATTGGCCTTTGGGGGGTGATACTTGCAGAGGAACTTGGCGTGTATGCAAGACAAAGGGCGACCACTGGAGAGGAGCTTTACAGTGTACTCAGACCCTTGTTTGAAAGTCACCTTTAAAGGACCATCCACAGGGAGTCCAGTTTGTGCACGCGCCCACCCACACAGTGTTGATAGTATAGGACATGGTCACCAACATCAAACTCAGGCAAGGGGGAGCGCCCAGCGCTGTCAGGAGAGAGCTCAAGCATCTTAGTCTTATATGCAAAAGTGTAGGCAGTGGCCTGTATATCAATGATGCGGTTGACTAAGTCTTTGATGTGGTGGTCAGGGTTCATGGCCTTATCAGAGGAGAGTAGGGGAACCCCCAAGAGCAACAGAGTGGTGGCTTCACGCCCATACAACATGGCAAAGGGGGAGTACCCTGTGACCCAATGCTTGCTCAGACAATAGGCAAAGAGTGCAGCAGGTAAGTATAGATCCCAATTGGCAGCATCAGAGTAGGTGTGTTTCCTCATGATAGAAACCAGTGTTGAGTTGGCACGCTCAACTGCCCCATTAGTGGAAGGATTACAGGGGGCAGAGAAAGACGGGTGAGTTCCTAGAGCTTCAACAACAGAGGTTACAAGTTTGGCATTGAAGTTGGTTTTGTTGTCTGATAACAGCACTTGAGGACAGCCATGGCGGTAGAAAACATCCTGCAGCAGGAAGGCAGCAGTAGTCTTAGCAGTGATGTCTTTAGTAGGGCAAGCTTCTACCCACTTGCTGAAGTGGTCAACGGCAACCAGGATAAAGCGGCATCCGGAGCGTGAGCAGGGGAGAGGTCCTACAGCATCAATGCTGACAGTGTGAGAGGCATGTTGAGGGGGTACCAATTTGAACTCATGAGAAGCAGCTTGGGGCCTCTGAAGTTGGCAGTCATGGCAACTAGCTATGACATCTGGGATCAACAGGCAAAGATTCTCCCAGAAGTGACTCTTCTGAAGCCAGTCAAAGGTCTTGGCAATGCCTCCATGGCCAGTTTCTTTATGAGCTTGCGACACTAAGGAGAGGAAAAGACTGGGGCGCACGTATGGCAGGTATTGACCCTGTACCTTCTTGAAGAGTTGGTTATCACGTATGAGGGTGTCTTCAGACAATTTGGACAGGGCAAGTAACAACTCTTCTATCTCACTTTCCCAGGAAGAAGGGTAGCCAATTAGCTTGTACAGGTGGTCCGCCTCAGCAGGATGTAGGGCAAGGATGGGCATTTGGGACAACCCATCAGTGTTCTGATGTTGAATCCTGGGGCAATGGAGCACAGTGAAGTCATAACCTTGCAGGCGGTGAGCTCATCTGGCTAAGCGTCCTTCAGGCTTCTTAAGTTGTTGTAACCATTTGAGCAAAGCGTGGTCAGTGACAACAGTGAAATGGGTACCATATACATAGTGGCGGAATTGTTTGACTGCATGCAGCACAGCAAGGCACTCCTTCTCTGTAACACTATAATTTTTTCATGCTTATTTAGCACACAGTAAGTATAGGCTACAGGGTGGTCCACACCTTCATTGTTGAGCTGAGCCAAAATAGCCCCAATAGCAAGGTCACTAGCATCAGTGTACAAGATGAATTCCTTATTGTAATCAGGGTACACTAAAATGGGTGCTTCTTTGAGTTTCTGCTTTAGAGTCTCAAAGGCTTGCTGTTGGCTGGCAGTCCATTTGAAAGAGACATTACGCAATAGTTGGACCAGGGGTTTGCTAGTATCAGCAAAATCAGGAATGAATTGTCTATAGTAACCCATCATGCCCAGAAAGACTTGTACTTCTTGGAGGTTGGTGGGCAGAAGCATTTTGTCAATGGCTTCAACCTTCTTGGTCATTGGACAAATTCCCGTTTGGGTTACTTCATGGCCCAGGAATTCAAGGCGCTCTTTGAAGAAAGCACACTTAGAGGGCTTTAACTTGAGGCCAGCTTCTTGGATCTTTATGAATACCTCTTTAAGATGGGCTAGGTGATCTGTGAAATTTGCGCTGAAGAAGGTTATATCATCTAGGTATCCTAAGACACACGACAACTTCAAATCACAAAGGATGGAATCCATGGCCCTTTGGAAGGTGGCTGGGGGGTTACAAAGTCCCTGTGGCATGCAGGTAGGTTCAAACAATCCTTCTGATGTGATGAGCGCAGCCTTCTGCTGGTCTTCAGGAGAGAGGTCAACTTGCCAGTAGCCAGACGCCAAATCCATGGCAGAGAAAAACTTAATGCTCCAAGGCGTCAAAGGGTGTCATCAATGCGTGGTAAGGGATAGGAATCTTTCTTGGTTAGAGAATTCAACCTTCAATAGTCCATCACAATCCGGTATCAACCATCATTTTTCTTTAAGATGAGCAGAGGAGAAGCCCAGGGACTCTGAGAGGGAGCTAGCAATCCAGCGTCCAGCAGTTGTTTGAGCTCCTTGGAAACCTGCACATCTTCCACTTGGCTGTGGCGGTATGGCTTGGCACAAAAGGGAGGAGCATCTCCTGTGTCAATCTGATGTATCAAACCTTTGGCTAGTCCATAATCAGTACTATCTTTAGCAAAGATGTCTGAGAACTGGTCTAGTAAATCAAGCACCTCTTTCTGTTAGACCGGGGACAACTGAGGGAAGTCTTGGGCTGTGAACAGAGATAGGACTTGAGGCTTGTCTTTGTTAGATTAATTTCTTGAAACGTTCCAATGGGGTGAAGAGACAGGACATCAGGAGCATTTAACAACTTTCTGTAACCAATGACCTGTCCTCTGGATACTGTCATAGGAAGCGCAGTAAGGTTGGCAACTAGTAATTGAACAGGATCCTTGTGGGAAAGGTCTAGAATTCCAGGACAAAGGTAAGGCTCATTATGCCCCAGCAAAGGAGGGGAGTACAGCTCTAAGAAAGTCTGTTCAGGTAGTTCATATGATATCTGGAAGTCTAGGATAGCCTGAGAGCCTGGGGGGATGGTGGTAGCAGACGTGGCCGTGAGAGGGATTCCCTCAGTTGCAGGACAAGCCATGGGAGGACACTTCATGTTGGTGGAATGGGTTTGGTACTTTAGGGTGAAAACTCCAGTGGGGTACTCCAGAGTACATGTCTTCAACCATTTACCAGGAACTTTGATGGGCTCCTCAAAGATCAGAGGGACTTTGTACCCTAGGATAGAAAGATAACCATCCTTTAGGTTGATAATCCCATTATATTCCCAAAGGAACTGGGTACCAACCAAAAGGTCATAGCTCTCATTTTCTAGAACAACAGCTGGTGCAACCAACAGGAGTTTACCAAATTGCATTGGTAAGGCAGAGTACACACCAATGGCGCAAGTCATGGAGAGACCAGCGGTGCCATAGGATTGATAGTAATTGAGATCAGGGGCCAGCTTAAGCTTCTTCATCAGGTTAGAAGAAACAACGTTGACCGGAGAACCAGTGTCCAGGTAGCTTTGATCTTGACCTTTTAGATAGATATCTCTACTAGGGTAGTGGTGCGTCCAAAGGGTGGCAGAACAGCCCAGAATTCCTGTGCCTCAGCTAGTTCCTTGTACCATTTCTCAATCATGCATTGTAGTCCCAGAAACTCCTTATATACGGTCTGGAGAGGGAGTGAGACAGATACATTCTTGAAAACAGCGTCTGCGACTTCAGAGGCTTCCTCTGATGATTTCACTAATACAGGGGACCATTTTGCCTGAGTAAGATAGGGGCAGGAGACAACTGCTTTGGCCTCAGACAAGGGCTTGGTGGTAGTTGTAGTCTTCCCAGATTGTAGCTTGTAGGGAACTGCAATAGTCTCAGGGACAACAAGAACAGAATACCTGTATGCATCATGGTCTTCAATATCAGATTCATCCACATCAGAAATATCAGAAATGTCATGGAACAGGAGGAGGATAGGAGGAGCTTCATCATCAGCAGGCTCAGAGTCAGTAGCAGGTGGAAGTGTAGGAGGAGACTGGGAAGGATTGTCAACCGAGAGCGTCTCCGCCTCTAGGTTGACTGTTCTTTTCCCGAATGACCCTTGGGATCAGCTTCTTCAACCCGCAGATTGGGGCAGACGCGAGAGTGGTGGCCTATCTGGCCACAGTTGTGGCAACGTTGATGTCAAGGAGTATTTTGGGAGTTCACAGTTAGGATACAAGGACTGCGAGATAAGGAGCCAGAGTTGGAAGAGGCACAACTCTTCCTAACAACTGCCCCAGAATAGGTTAAGATGCATATCTTGGAGCAGTGTCTTTATACTTTTCATGAAGGACAGCATAGCCTTGTGGGCCTTGAAATGAAGGCTTAGGAGTTGATTCACCTTGAGGGCCTGAGTGCAGGCCATATATGCTTCATGCACTGTCAATTGTATGCTTGTTATTAACTGTTGTCCCTCCACGTAAAATCTATTGGGCAAATTCAGCTAATGTCTCTTTGGGCTTGAAGGATATGTGCATGAAAGCATCCTTTCTCACCTCTAGGCTAAGATCACTAACAAACTTGTCAATAGGAGCTGTATCATGTCTTCCCAGGTCTCAATGGTGGGCAGCTCTGGTACAACTACCTCTTGACAGGTTGGGTGTAGGCAAGTCAGAATATGTTCTTTCTTAACTTCATCTGCTGCTTTCCTCATAGCATTCTTGTAAATAGTTAAGAAAGCTGAAATAGTTGAGGTTTTAGGATCAAAGACTTGCTTAAAGGTAGGATTGAAGTGTGTCTTGGGAGCTGAACCACCATTATTGCTATTGAGTACATTTATGCATGGGGAGAACTCAGCTTCAGATTTGGAGGGGGGTTGTCTAGCCCACAGTTGTCAAAAACTTTCTTCAAGGGTTGTCTGAGTTGCAGTGGTTCTGGCACCTGTAGTGTTGGCTAGAGTGGTCTGTTGTTCAGTAACATCTAGGCGTTGTCCTTAGGTAGTGACAACAGTGGAGAGCTCAGCCAGTTGCAAAGTAAGGGATGGCCCCACAGATAGGCAAGGGGTGAATCTGTTGTTTACCAAATCAATTAACTCACTCATCTCCTGTACGTCTCTGTCCAACTCAGTCTGGTCTCGTTTCAAATGGTCCACCTCATTAGCTAGGGCAATCAACTCTCTGGCACAGTGGATTCAAGGAGCCCCCGCCAAACCAGGACAACAGCCATCTTCCTTGTTAACCCCAAGTGGGCTAGCGGCAGCCGTCACTACCTCATGTAAAGCAGCACTTCTTGCTGTAGTTCAGCAATCTGAGCAGTCAGTGCAAGAACCTGGGGATCAGGTTGAGGAATTTCAGTAGGACATCCTTGGCTACAAGTGGAAGTGCGTAATTCCCAATGGCTTCCCAGATTTTCTGCTCTCTGTCCACCAGATCATCAGCAGGAGATGAAGGCGGAACATCAGGTTTGGGAGTGGACAGCTCATTCACCTGACTCTGAAGTTTGGCAATAGCTGTGGCAGTGGTAGCTCTCTCTTGATTGAATTCCGCACTGCGTTCATTTAGACCTTGGGCAGCAAGGTCAGTTACCTGTTGCAATTGCTCAAAGGAGTAGACACTGAATGCATTGAGCTGTTGCACTAGGCGTTCAAAGTTGGAGAGATAAGCGTTTAGGGTGGAGTCTACTTGATTGCGCCAGGATTATTCTAACTGATGAAACTCATGTAGTTGCTTCCTAACGTACTCAGGGATAGAATGGCACATTTGCTTGATGGAATTGACTAGATGTGTTTGAGAGGTGACCAAATCATGCTGATTATCAGATATCAGGAAGAACAGGGAATGGATCCACTGTTGGTAGGCAGCAAACTGGCCCCAATGATGAGTAACAGCTGCTTGTAGAGACAAGATTTCTTGGGCGTGGAGTCACAACACCATCTGGTGGTGGGCCAAGGCAGGCTGTACAAAGGATGACAGCAGGTAATCAGCAGAGCCAGCTGCTGAGAGGAGATGTTGTGGAAACTGAGGGGCCACAATTAACTCATAGTATTTGGCACGGCTAAACTGTATTTGAAGGCAA
This sequence comes from Entomophthora muscae, assembly GCA_014839935.2. Taxonomy (NCBI): domain Eukaryota; kingdom Fungi; phylum Entomophthoromycota; class Entomophthoromycetes; order Entomophthorales; family Entomophthoraceae; genus Entomophthora; species Entomophthora muscae. The sequence continues at coordinate 920,782 of QTSX02007106.1, forward strand.
GGGATGGCCCTGTCCCAAGCTATCCCAAGGGCTACTGCCATGACTTGTTCTAAGTCAGGGGTACCCATGGGGTAAACAACTAAGCGGGGACCATTCCCAAGGTTCAATACAGTAGGGACAATAGGTGGGTTGGCGATGTCTTCCTCAATAGGAGGGCTGGTAATTTCAGGCAAGGTTGACTCCCAAATAGGCAGAGGCAAGGGACCTGCAAACGTAGATGCAAAAGAGATAACTGAGGGGCTTACAGCCCCTGTAGTGAGCACCATTTTTGTTGTGTTCTGAGGCGTGGCACAGACACACAACGGGTATTTTCAACCTTAGGATTAGATTTGTACTAAGTCTTGGTTAGATGACAGGGAAGGTAATAGCGTTTACCTTGCGGCCCTGGGTGAATAATCTCTACTAGGCGTGGCTAGAGAGAGGCGCAGAAGTACAGAAGACAAAAAGACAAAAATGTGCTATATAACTTAATTTTTATTGGTGAATATGGAAATGGAATATATAGTGGTTGAGAATACCACAAAGCACTACCAGGACAGTAGGATCACTCGCCACAAGCATGAGTGGGGCAAATGAGTTGTGCAGAGTCAGGAAACCAAACAATCATATTTCCTGAAGCAGAAGCCAGTTCATTTTGAGAGTCAAAAGCAAAAGCAAGAAATTTGTCTTTAAAATGGCCCATCAAAGGCAAAATCAAAACATGGTGAATGTTGTTATTCACGACACCAGTCATCTTGTTGCGCATTGGTGTAGCAGCGTAAGTAGACTTCCAAACTTTGGTTTACCATCTCTGTTTGTCCATTGGATTTGGGGTGGAAAGCAGTAGAGCAGCATAATTTGATACCAAGGATTCCAGTAAAAGCTTCCCAGAACTGAGCAATAAATTGAGGACCACAGTCGCTTACAATCTCCATTGGGATGCCATGTAGAGAAAAGATTCTGTCTGCAAATAACCTAGTGGTTCCCACTGAAGTAATTGTGGTTGAGCAAGATAAAAAGGTTGTCATTCTTGTGAAACAATCAACTACTACCATGATTGTGTTAAACCCATTGGAATTGGGAAGCTCACCAATGAAATCCACCAACACAGACATCCAAGGGCCCACAGCAGGCTGAAGTGGGACCAGTAAACCAGTAGTCTTATTCCAACTGGCCTTGGATTGAACACATATCAGGCAATCTCAAACAAATAGCGGCTACCTGTACAGTCAAACCTTTCCAGGAAAACTGGCGGCAATAAGTTCCACTGTTTTGTTTTTCCCTGGATGACCAGCTGTTGGACAGGTATGATTAGCCTCCATGATTTCATCCCAAATAGTGCCTTCAGGGACCCACAAGTAACCTTGATGATATAGGACTGGACCAATCTTATAATAACCCTGAGGCTGAACTACTGGGTTTGCACATGCTAGCTCCAATAACCTATCATAACCTTTGGACAAAGGTTGCAGAAACTTAATCTTGGAATGCAAGTCCAGGTCTACGCCCTCAGCTAAGGACATGGTGGCTAACGTAGCTGGTGGAGGCAATAAAAAAGGCACCACAGCCTTGTCTGGAATCATAGTATGTGTGTTAAACTTGGCGTCCATACTAGCATCTGGGAGATGTGAGGGATTCCTGGTTAGAGCATCAGCCAAGTGATTATCAGATCCCTTAATAAACTTGTAGCAGAACTTGTATCTTGTCAGATCACCATGCCATCTGGATTGGAAACCCAATAAAACCCTGGGTTGTTGATAATATAGAAGAGCTTTGTGGTCAGTTCTTACTACAAATGAATGACGTGCTAACATGAGATGGTGGTGCAAATGCTTTAACAATTCCACTACAGCCAACAATTCCTTGTCGTAAATCATGTAGTTGCGTTCTCAAGCCTCCATCTTCTGGGAGAAATACCCTACAGGTCTCTTGATCCCGTCACTAGCCATCTGCAACAGCACACCAGACACAGTGTATTTAGATGCATTGGTGGAAACAACAAAAGGAAGATCAAGATCTACATGTCTTAACACTGGGGAGGACAACAAAAGAGCCTTGACTGCTGAGAAGGCACTTGCACACTCAGGCGTCCAGACTAAAGTTGTCTTTCCACTAGCCAAATATAAAGGGGCGGCCACCTCAGACAAGTGGGGAGTACATTTCTTCAAGAACGTACATTTACCCAGGAAACTAAAAAGTTGGGATACTGTCACAGGCGTAGCATACTCTCAAAATGCAGCTTCCTTGTCAGGGGCAATGGTGTGGCCATCTTCAAAGATAATATTACCCAGAAAGGTAACCTTAAGTTTAAAGAATTCACACTTACTCCTTTTGATGATCAAGTTTGCTTGTAGAATGCGCTCTACAACTGACAACAAGTGTTCCTTATGGGACTCCTCATCCAGAGAAAAACCCATGATGTCATCCATATATGTGATGGCACAAACACCTAGGAGATCTCCCAGGACTGAATCAATCAACCGTTGAAAGCAAGCCAGGGCATTCTTCAATCCAAAAGGCATTACGCAGAACTGGAAGATACCCTTCTTGGTTATAAATGCTGTTAACTATCCCATTCCTTCTGCAATCCTGATTTGATTGAAAGCATTCAACAGATCAAGTTTTGAGAATATCTTGGCCTTCTCAACACATCTAGAGATCTGTGCTTCAAGAGGTTAAGGATAAGAATCCGGAATTGTAATGTTATTTGAATTCCTGTAGTTGACACAAGGACAAAGGGACCCATCAGACTTCTGAACTAACAATAAAAGAGAGCAGATTGACAAAGCCTTCTTAAAAATGTAGCCTTTTGCCAACATGTCACGAGTCCACTCTTCCAAACATGCATCTTCCTTCAAGGTTAAAGGGTAAATAGGAGACAATTCTGATAAGATCAACAGTGACCTTAAAGTCAAAGTCAAACTGAGTGTGCTTGGGAAGGACCTTGCCTCTGGTGGCGTCAAATGCCGCAGACTAAGGTTGCAAACATGCTGGTAAATCCAAACTTACGGGGACAGGGACAGGAAACAATTGTATGGTCTGTGATGATTGCTCAGATTCAGACATATCCAACAGCAAAATTCAAATAGTTATACCCAAGGAGTGTTCCACCTGTAGCTTGTTTTAACCAGTAAGGTTGATAAATTATGATCTCTCTGCCAACTCACTCCCAAAATGATAGGATACATAAGGGTAGGGCAAACAGAAAACCTTGCGGTAAAAGACTGGCCTGCTACTACAAAAGTAACTGGCTTCTTCAGCTGGAAAGAGGGAAACGTTTGACAATTTCCACCCTTAACAAGCATTCCCAGATGGTACTTGAGTTGTAGCAAGTCAGCAGTCTCTACGCTTATAAATTTTTGGAAGTACCAGTATCTAACAAGATGGCTGGCTGATAGATAGTCTGACCATTATTGATGCTACCATGAAACAAGAAGTAACCAGAAGTGGATTTATTTGCAGAAAAGGTAGCATTCCTGGCAGGGTCTTGTTTTTCATTGGCAGTACAGACGGCAGCTAAGATGCAGTATGCTCCTGGAAGTAACACTCAATCATTTCTTGGACAGCAGCTGGAAGAACAGGATTATCACAATCAATGGGAATGAGGGGTAACTCTTCGGATGTAATAACGGAAGATTTTGAAGGTACAATGTGCTGAAGCATTGCCAAGGAACTATCAGGAACAGACACTATGGGGCCCTCCTTAACATCACCAGGTTTGTTCACCACCGCCAATTGTAGCTGAGACAAGCTAGGGAGAGAACAATCTTGGCTTTGGTTGGAAGGACTACCGCGGAGCAGGGACCAGAAAACCAGGAGCGCGCAGCAGGTTTATCCTCAATTACCAATATACCTTGTTTGGAAGTAGACAGAATTGAGACAAGATAAAGAATTTGGCTTACCAGGGCCTCAGTTGTGGTTAGCAGGGAATCCCAATCCGCTAAATCCTGGGCAGTCTGGTCAACTGCTAACCACAACGCTGAGAGTTTGTTCACCTCAGGAACTCTGATTGTACAGCAGTAGGTAAGAAACTGAGGAGGGGTTACCAAAAGCAGAGCTGTACCCTGACAGAAGGTGTACAGCTTACAATATACTTTGAGTCCTCAATAGATACACACAATTTTTTCAACAAAGGGTATAGGATGCACTCTCAGTTAAAACATGTGGATTGCACTCCACCACGCACAACAACCATTCTTGAGCATCTTCAGAAACCTTTGTTATCACATGGTAAACTTGGGATTTGTGACTAAGGCAAGAGCCGGAATAAAATGATAATGCTGAAAAAACTTCACATGAAATTTCATCAGTGGTTAGGGCAGGAAAATAATCCGGGCGCCAAAATGACATGACGCAACGGAAATAGGAAACAGAGGATCCAGTCTCTACAACTGCAACTGGAGATGGAAACCAAGAATTAAAGAAAAGTTAAACTGAAAACTCAGAAATGAACTAATGCAAATAAACATGGTAAACACAGATATCTTGACAGAGCAGGAGAAAAGAAACACAAATTCATGATGAACTGCTTCCAAAAACTCAGACGTAGAAGAGTTGAGTAATGTGACAGAAATCACTGGATAATATGAAGCCGTTTCTAAATGATGGGAAATTACCACCCAAATCCAAATAGAATTGATGATTTACCACTAATGCGGCTTTAAATATCTTTTTGTGAAATTTCCAATTGAAACTCCAGGATTAAGTAGAACAATCAATCCTAACCAGAGTAAACCAAGATAAATGACCTGGAAAAGCATCAATGCATCTTCAGCGTAGAATTCTGGGCATTGAGAACTGACACAATTTTCATTTTCCAGAATGAGGGGAGGAGCTTCAAAATTGGCTGGCATGAAATTAACATTTTGCTGAGCCAACAACAAAGTTCCAGATGCTGGGCCCCATCTTCCTGAAATGATTCTGTTCAGAATCAGATTATATGGGATATATTGCAATAACCCAAGCACAGGATGCATTTTAAAATTTAAAATTAGAACTTGGGATAATTGATTTTTATTGAGTAAATTTAGAAGGACTCAACTTTTAGAGTTGAAACAGGGAAAATTATTCAATATATATCAGAAAAATTGACTAAGCAATACCACCTGAGTCTTGATCTCCTATTCATTTGGCATCTTCAAGCAAGTATCTAGACCAGCTTGCAAAGAACCCTTGTGTGACCAGTTTCTGACAACCATGCTGATTAATGAGCTTATATTGGGTGACCCTCATATTACGTCAATTTATCAATGTTAGTTTACAAGGGGGAGCTGGTATCAGCTGGCATACTGGAGCAGCCGTGACCCATTTTCAATCAACTGTTTGGTTTAAATGTGTTAACTCAGTCAATTTTGATACAGGTTTTCTGGCCTTCTGTGCCTTCTTACTTGAACAAACAATACCTGGCATTATGGAACCTACTGTGACACAAGAAGAGTGTAGGCTGTAGATGAAGTGCCATGTACGCCTTGTAAAGTCCAGTAGCAGCACACATGCTAAAGACAGCTAATCAGGATAGATGCAGCCAGCAAAGATGGACCTATTGCAAAGGTAGCCACCAAGAACTGTCTGAAAGAACAAGAAGAAGGGTTGTTACAGTATATATTGATACAGAAGCCTGAAAGGACAAAACAAGCTCTTAGTTACACCTGGCTAGATTGTACTCCAGTTTCAGTAAACATAATTATCTTCAAAGTTTTATTCTATTGTAGTCTATAGTGCTCTTGCATGGGATTAGGTAGAGTACATTGGCAAGGCTAACATCTATCTGTAGCTTTGAACATATCAACAATAACCTAAGTTGCTCAACATTGGTGCTCACTTGAAATTGAGCCTCCGCCAATGCCCATGGAACCGTCCCTGTCTGCCAAGGGTTGTCCTTGGCGCCGCCCCCTTCCAGCTTTGTCAACAAGCGTGGGTACAAAATTGAATCTTCAGACAGTGAGAGTGCTCCTGTCTTTTCTGTTAGCAACCCTGTGGTTGTTCATCCCCCCACAACTGTCCCTTTTGTTGTGGCTCCCCTGCCCTCTATTCCTGAGGATCCCATACTAGGTACTCATACAATTGCACACAGATTGTGGAGCTGGCTGAAGCGCTCTTGCATGGATTCCAGCTCTGTCCCTCTGATTGCCCTGATCAGACCCTGAGCATCTTCTTCCATTATTGTGACCAAGAATCCCGTTGGTAACTCTACTGGCTCTACCAGAACACTTCTTTCCAGGCTCTTCAGGAACAACTTTCTGATAGAGAGCACACCGTGGAGTACCTTGCATGCTTTGTTCAGCTGTCTGTCAAACATCTCCAACTTGTTACTGCATGTCAAAACCTTGAGTTGTCTTCCCTAGGGGACACCCTACTCTCCTGTTGTTGTGACTGGGCTGAACAGTGGGCCACAGCCAACACTTCTTCTCAGAGATGCATGCTGTGGTCCTGTCTAAACAGTTCATGGGGGAACACCCATGCCCAAATAGATTAACTGATATACATACTCAATTCAAAGTTCATATCAATGGTCTATGAAGATATGGGCGCTTGTGGGTCATCCCTGGCATGGTTTCAGGACGTGCACAAGTTCTGCGCCAAATCAGATAAGTTCAGCGTACGCGTGGTGGATGACTTGGCCACATTTGACCAGAATTTAATTGCCTTGGACAAGGAGGTAGAACAGCTTGGTTTGCAACTCCATCAGTGTGAGAAATATGTTTTGGAAAACTTTCAGAGACTAGAAGCAAAGATTGACAGTCAATTGAAGGTATTGTGCTTGTTCACCCCCAAACTGCTGCTGTTGTGAATGCTGTCATTCACCATGTTTTGATTTTGCCTTTGATGGGTTATTTTGAGGACAAATATATCTCTTTTTCTTTTGCCCCTCAAAATGAGTCTGGCTCCAAATTGGGAAATTTAATTGTTCAGCTTCCTGATTCTGCGCAACTCACTTGCCCCACTCATGCTTGTGGCAAGTGATACTACTGTCTTGGTAGTATTTTGTGGTAATGTCAACCACTATATATTATCTTTCTTATTCATCAATAAAAATTAAGTTCTATTAAAATTTTTATCTTTGTGTCTCCCAGTACTTTGGTGCCTTTCTAGCCACATCTAGTAGATATTATTCAATCAGGGCCATAAGGTAATTACATAGCCTTCCCTGCTATTCTAACCAAGACTTAGTACAAATCCAATCCTAAGGTTAGGATTCCCTGTTGTGTATCTGTGCTGCGCCTCAGAACACAACAAAAATGGTGCTCACTACAGGGGCTGTAAGCCTCTTGGTTATCCCTTTTGCATCTACGTTTGCAGGGCCCTTGCCTCCACCTATTTGGGAGTCAACCTCGCCTGAAATTACCAGCCCTCCTATTGAGGAAGACATCACCAATCCACTTATTATCCCTACTGTACTGAATCTCAGGAATGATCCCCGCCTGGTGGTCTACCCTTTGGGTACCCCTGACTTGGAACAAGTCATGGCAGTAGCCCTTGGGATAGCCCATGATGGGGCCATCCCTTGCCTCCAGCTACAGTTCATTCAAGCGGAATACTATGAATTGATTGTGGCTCCACAATTTACACAGCATCTCCTCTTAGTGACTGTCTCTGCTGAGCACATATTGTCATCCTTTGTACAACCTGCTTTAGCCCACCATCAAATGGTGTTAGGGCTCCACGTTTAGGAGATTTTGTCTCTACAAGCAGCTGTCACTCATCACTAGGATTGGTTTGCTGCCTATCAACAGTGGATCTAAACCCTGTTTTCCTTGGTGTCAAATAATCAGCGCAACTCTGTCACTTCACAGACTTGCTTAGTTAATTCCATTGAGCAAATGTTTCAGCCCATCACCAAATACACCAGAGAGTGTCTACATGAGTTCCACCAGCTAGAACAACCCTGGCAAGTCCAAGTAGATTCTACCTTGAACCCCTATCTTAACAACTTTGAACAACTTTGAACAACTTCAACAACAGCTCAATGCATTCAGTGCATACTCCTTTGATCAACGTCAACAAGTAACAGACCTCACTTCTAGAGGTCTTTTCAAGCTCAGTGAAGAAATTGATTAAGAAAGGGTTGTCACCGCTGCTGCCATTACCAAGTTCCAGACTCAAGTGAATGATTTGTCTACACCCAAGCAAGATGTTCTTCCTTCTCCCCTATATGGCAATTTGGTGCATAGAGAACAGAGGCTATGAGATGAAATTCAAGAGCTGCAAGTGTCCAGCCGCAGTCAAGGTTGCCCTACCAAAACACCTCAGCCAGATCCCCAAGTGCTTGCTCTGACAACTCAAGTTTCTGAGCTACAACAAGAGGTTGCTGCCTTACACAAAATGGTGGCAACTGTCATGGTAAGTTCCATAATTCCAGGGATTATTTGACTAACTAGGAAAGCTTGGAAATCCAGAAAACCTTTAACAAAACTGACTGATTTAACAGACTTGAATCAAACAGTTGATCAAAAAGGGGTTACAGCTGCTCTAGTTTGTTGGTCAAATCTGATCCCCCTGTAAGTTGACATTGATAAATTGACGTAATTTAAGGGTCACCAGATATAAACTTATTTATCAGCATGGTCATCAGAAGTTGGTCACTCAAGGGTTATTTGCAACCTGGACTAGATAATCACTTGACAATGTAAAAGGAATAGGAGCCCAGGATCCAGACAATATTGCTTAGTCAATTTTTGATATATATTATATAATTTTCATTTTTTCAACTCTTAAGAGTTGAGTCCTCCCAAAAGATTACTCAATAAAATCAATTCTCCCTTGGTCTAATCTTTATTTTAAATGCATCCTGTAGTTGGCCTTTTGCGCTACATCCCCTACAATTTAATTCTTAGCTGGATTATTACAGGAAGATTGGGGCCTTCTGTCAGCACTTTGCTGTTGTTGCCACTAAATGTTAATTCAATACCTGTCAACCTTGGAGCAGTTTCTCCTACCGTTAAAGCTTAAACTCTTGCGCTATTTCAATTCTGAATTTTATGTTGAAGACACTCTGATTCTCTTTCAGGCCAATTATCTAGGGATCTTTGGTTGGGGTTAATTATTTTACTCAACCCTAGTATCTCATTTAGAAATTTCATAAAACACTATATGAAGCTGTGTTGGTGGTTAGTCATTAAATCTATGTGGATTTGGTGGGTGATTTCCCACCACATGGAGACAGCTTCTTATTATCCCGCAATTTCTGTCACAGCAACTGCTGCTAGTTCTCCTGGGATTATCAATGAAGATGAATGCTGCCCTGGCCTTCCAGGAGCCCCTTCAATCCATTAGCTGGATAGTTGATTGCTCTAGCTAACAAGGTGAACCACTTGAAACGGGAATACTCCAAACTTGATAAAGACATGCAAGAAAAAGAGTGAATTAATTGACTCATTGAATTAAAGGTTTGCCCCTTGCATCTCAGTGGGTCCTTCTCTTACCTCCTGAACAACTGAGCTTTCCACAGTAGTAACAACACAGGGCCTTCTACTAGACTTGAATGGATAACAGACCACCTTAGCTAATAATAATGGTGCCCGCACTGCTGAGACCTTGACTACTCTTGAAGAGAGTGTTTTTCAGCTGTGGGCCAGACAGCCCCTCCAAATCTGAAGCAGAATGCTCCCCGCGTATAAATGTACTTGATAGTAACAATGGTGGTCCAACTCCCAAAGCACACTTCAAACCTACCTTTAAGCAATCCTTTGACCCCAAAACTTCTACTATTGCAGCTTTCCTAACTATCTACAAAACTACTATGAGAAGGGCCTCTGATGAGGTTAAGAAGGAACACATTTTAACTTGCCTGCACCCGACTTGCCATGAGGTAGTAGTGCTTGAGTTGCCCACCATTGAGACTTGGGGGAAAATGAAGCAGCTTCTGATCAATGAATTTGGTGGTGACCTTAGTTTGGAAGTGAAGAAGGACGCCTTCATGCACATTGCCTTCAAACCTAAGGAGACTCTATATGAATTTGCAAAAAGGTTCTACATAGAAGGGCAACAATTGATAACTAGCAGACAATTTACAGCACACAAAGCTTACATGACTTGTGCTTAAGCCCTCAAGGTTAATCATCTTCTGTGTCTCCACTTTTAGGCTCATAAGGCCATGCTTTCCTCTATGAAGAGCATAAAGACACTATTGCAGGATATGCACCTTATTCATTCTGGGGTGGTTGTGCAGGAGAATTGTATCACTTCTAATTCTGGTTTGTCTTCCTGTGGCCCTTGAATTCTCACTATGAACTTGTTGAATTCTCCTAGACGCCAAGGTTGCCATAACTGTGGCCAGATAGGTCACCATTCTCAAGTCTGTACCAATCCTTGGGTTGAAGGAGCTGATCCCAAGAAACAGGCAGAAAAAGAACAGTCAACCTAGAGGCGGATACACTCTTGGTTGACAATTCTTCACAGTCTCCTTCAATTCCCCCCTTTATAGCTGACTCTGAGCCTGCTGACACTGAGGCTTCTCCCATTCTGCTGCTGTTCAACGACATCTCTGACAACTCTGACATGGATAATTCAGATTTTGATGATCCTGACGCCTATGGGTATTTGGTTCTTGCTGTTCCCAAAACCATTATGATCCCTTATAAGTTATGCCCTGGGAAAACTACAACAACTGCCAAGCTTTGCCAAAAGCCAAAGATATTGTCTTGCCCATAACTCACTCAGTCTGAGAGATTTCTTGTGCTTGTAGAGTCATCCAAAGAAGCTGCTGAAATTACCAACACTGTATTCAAGAATGTTTCAGTTTTTCTTCCTCTCCAGACTATCTATAAAGAGTTTCCAGGTTTAAGATGCACAATTGAAAAATGAGACAAAGAACTAGCAGAAGACCAGGACATCCTGGCTGTTGTTCTACCCTTTGGTTGTACTACCACTCAAGTAGAAATATCCATCCAAAAGGTGAAAATCAAGGCTGTCTTGGACACAAGATCTCCTGTTAATGGTGTCTCCTCAAAGCTTGTCAAGAAGCTCAAACTTGCTCTTGACCTTAAATATCAACAGTCTTATGGGACATCTGGGTTGTCCATGACTTGTGCTATAGGAGCTTATTCTGCCCTTCCTATGCGGTTTGGCAAGCTATTCTTAGCCACACCTACTGTAGTCTTGAAGAATGAGAGTTATGATCTCCTAGTTGGTACTCAATTCCTTAGGGAATACAATGGGATCATCAACCTGAAAGATGGCTGTTGAAAATTGGCGTACACCAGCATATTCAACAAAAGAAATTAAAAGGCAGGGTCACACACTCACTATGTGCCTTTGAATGTGAAGATTCTGAAGACATTGATCAATTTGGATTGTAATAAAGTTTATTGGGTCCTATACAAGTAGGTAAAAATTCTGCCCCTTGGAACTTACTGCCAACACCTTATATAGGGGTATTCTCATATTACTAATCACCAGTCACTAGCAATGTCTTCTAGGACATTCCAGCGCACTGTAGAGTCTTGGTTGGGTTGGCAGAAAAAGGGGCAACTTTCTATTTTAGGACGCAATCCTGCAATGCCTAGCACAAGGACACCCTCTGCTAGCACATTAATCAGTGATCCTTTTTAAGATATGCAATCACTTCTATATCTAGTTCTAACAAGGAGTCAAATAGGCTATTCAAATTGACCCTGGCGTCTCAGCGTTATTTCTCTCAAAGCTGGCGCCTTGGCACTTGATGTTAATTATTGTGGTGCTCTGGCACTTGCAATTAATTGTGTTGGCGCCTTTGCGCTTGATGTAAATTATTGCGGCACTCTGGCGCTTTAAAATAATTGTACTGGCGTCCCGGCGCTTGATGTAAACTAGAGCAGCACTCTAGCGCCAAGAATAATTAATCCCAGCGCCGTGGTGCTTATTATTTAAGGTAGCGGCGGCGTGGCGCAATATTCCTTGACAACAACATCATGGTCCACTAATCATATATTTAATTATATGGTAAGTTGACACTAATTTCCAAAAGGGTAATTGATTGGCCCTGGTTAATTGCCCATAGCCTCCTAATAAATTAAGCTTTCCATAATCCCTGGTCAGCAATTCTTCACATATTCCCCCACTTGACCAGGGCTACCCTTCATTCTTTTCCTCACAAGCGCCTCCAATAATAGCCAACCTTCCTTTTGCCAAGTCTACCAAGACCTCAAGGCTGGTATGACAGATGAAGATTGTAAAGCATTTATGCAAATGCTGCGCTCTTCTTGGGTCTGTTTCATGAACCAGCTACTTCCTGTTAACAGTTGTCAGTTGCAGACCCAGGACTGCAATACCACAGTGGTGGGGTCAGAGCGTGGCACAGCCACGCATATCAAAGGGGAAGAGCAGGTAGACTCTGTTTTTGCGGAGACTGAGGCACCCTTAATCTGACTTCCTTGCCTTGTCTTTGAGGATCTACAAGATTGGTCTGACAATATCATCCTTGAAACTGCTTGCTCCCCGCTTGCAACGCCCTCTGCATTACTTTGTGCTTGTTGCAACTCCAAAGAGTTGCCCTCCGCCTACCCTGCCATCATCAATTGATTTGGGGTAAGTCACCACAAAGAGACGTTATACATGTATGTCCAGGCATTGTTTGCCAAAGACAACGCTGTGACGCCAATCTTCTTGGGAGCTTGTTACCACAGTAGTTACAATGTGGAGCAACTAATTGGGGAAGTTGACCTCTGTCTGCACGTCACGGCCAAAGATACCAGTGGATTTTCTTTGCAGCATGTCTATACCATCACCCAGCGCAACCAATATGTTTGTGAGGTTGCTTGCATCTGGGCATTAGAGCAGTCTGCCAATCCTGAGCTTACCTGTACTCTTGGGCTGGACCTTCAGGCTAACGTGCCCCGTCACTTCTCCTTGGCCTTGTGTTTGTTTGTGCAGGCAGTAAAGGATAACAACCCCAGTTGTATCTTCCCTTGGCCGCGTTTGTTGCCCACTTCATGTGGTATCCTCCCAAGGTGTGTTCTTCTAGCGCTGTTAGTTTTGCAGGGCGTTGCCTTGAACACTTCTGAGGGCTACCCTATCAGTCAAAGGTATCCTTGCCAGCATGTTACTCCTACATGGAGGATGTACTGCTTGACTGTCTTACTATAGGCTCTGCCTTCTTTGCTCATGGTGGGTGGGGACGTCTAGTTAACAAGAGTAATCTTTGTTTGCCTCTGTGTGGTTGGACCGGTATGTCCCACAATTCTCAATTGGCTTGGTGCCAAATGTTTGTGGCTCTTGCCTTTGTCTGTAACCAAATGGATAATGATGAATACAAGTTGGTAGCTCCTCTGGTTCCCCTTTCAGCATCAAAGCGCCCTTGTTCTGCTTCCAGTTGTTGTTCCATCTCCCGTCTTCCCGCAGGCAGTGTCCCTTCTGCAGGTACCTCAAACAGGCCTCTAGGCAACAGGTCTCCTTCTTCTGGCTCTGGACGTTGTTCTCCTAAATAATCCAGCAATAAAGCATTGCTTCCTTATTTGTCTTTATAGTTATACTTTATTTTTTTTGTCTCAGTTCCTCTTTTTACTCCCCCATATACTTATTTCTTTGTAATTGTATCACTTTATTCTTTGGAAGGGGGATTCTTTACAAACTTTCTTAGGATCTTTGTGTGTACCTGGTTGATCATCCGTCCCTCCTTAACCTCTTTAATAGTATAGGCGTGTGTGGACGTCCAGGAGATGATTCCAAATGGGCCTATCCATAGGGTAGCCAGTTTGTGCACTCTTCCAAATCCATGTGTGTCATGGAAGAGCACCCAGTTGCCTGCTTGGAGAGGAGCCCGTCAGATGTTATCTTTTTCCTGACTCCTTATCTTCTTGGCCAATGCACTGGAATAGACTTCTGACTGTAATTGAATTAATGTGCAGGCAAGCCTTTTCTGGTACACATGGGGTGACTGGTTGTCTTCTTCCTCAATGCAGGAGTATAGAACGGGGTAGCGTGGGGTGCCTGCCATGTAAGAGTTGAAATGGCAATTTCCCTGTAGAGGAGTGAGTGACAATATTTTAGGCAAAGATAGCTGGCAGCAGGAACATGTTCCACTCAGCGGGGCAGCTAGCAGCCAATTTCTTCAAGATGTCTACTAAGGTCCCATTAACTCTCTCTACCATTCCATTTGACTTGTGGTAGTAGGGTGTTGAAAATACTCCTCAGATTTCCATAAGTTCATTAAGCTTGGTCACCACGTGGGAAGTAAAGTTGGTGCCGTTGTCAGTGAGGATAACTTGGGGCAACTGTAACATAATATGATCTGTTCAAGTAAGAATTTTGCAGTAGTGTTAGCACCTAAGTTGCGCACCGCCTTTGCTTCCACCCATTTGATCAAGTGGTCTATTGCAACAATGATGTACTTGGTGCAATAGTTGCTGACTGGAAAGTGTCCTACAACATTGATTGAGACGGTGTGCCAAGCAAAGTTAGGCTGAGCTAAGTGGTAGGATGTTGACTTTTTTAACAGGGTTTCCCCTTGGCATTCTTTACAGTAGCTCAGAGTTTCTTTTACTTCAAAGGCCATGGCTTCCCAAAATTATGTGGTTTTTACTTATGCAAGTGTCTTCTGGAAGGTGTCATGCCCTATTGTCTTATGAGCACAAACTATTAGATCAGCCCGTTCTGATGGTCTAGGCATTATTCTTATTCCTTCTAAAGTGTGTTTCAATATATGCCCATTCTTGATCTTGGTGTCTTCCAGCAGTCTATCTAGAGGGCGCTGGACTTTTGCAGGCTTGTCCTGGTAGTTGTCTGCCAGCATTTTATCCTAAAGTAGGTCAGAGACACCAGCCATTTGGGCTACTTTTGATAGCCAAGATAGTCCATCCGCATCTGATGTTTGACGCCTGCTCTGTATGATATTTCAAAGCTGTAGGCCTGGAGCTTTAGGCCCCATCATGCTAGACGCCCTTCAGGTTCTTTCAAGTTCTGGAGCCAGCACAATGATGCATTATCTGTGATTACTTTGAAGTGGACGCCATGTAGATATATGCAAAATTGTTTGTATGTCTATATCACCACCAGGCACTTCTGTTCAGTCATGGTATAGTTATGCTCATGGACGTTCAAAGCTCTGCTTCAGTAAGCTACAGGGTGTTCTTCACCATTGGAATTCACCTGGGAAAGCACACCACCCACAGCAGTCAGTGAGGCATCCATTTGAACAATGAATTCACAGCTGAAGTCTGGGTATTGCAAGATTAGTTTGTTCATAAGACTCAAGTGCAGGGTGTCAAAAGGCTTGTTGACAGGCTGAGGTCCTGTCAAATTGCACATCACTCTTTAACAAATGAAAGAGGGCCTCCTCCTTCCTTGAGAAGTCTTTGACAAAGCGTCAATAATAACCAATCATGCCCAGAAACACCTGGACATCTTGTTTATTAGACGGCACCTTAATTTTCTCTATGGCCTCAACTTTGGCTGGCTGAGGCCGTAATCCTTTGGCGTTGACCACAAAGCCAAGGTATTCAAGCTGATCCTTAAAGAAGTTGCACTTCTTGGGTTTGACCTTAAGGTTAGCGGCTGCTAGGCGCCAAAAAACCTCCTCAAGGTGTTGAAGGTGATCAGAGAATGTCTGTGAAAAGACATTAATGTTGTCCAGATAGACTAAAATGCAGCTCAGCTTGAGGTTATGGAGCATACAATCCATGGCGCGTTGGAATGTGGAAGGTGCATTTCACAGTCCTTGTGGCATTCAGGTAGGTTGGAAAAGACCTTGACTGGTGATGATGGTGCATTTTTCTTGCTCCTCAGGAGACAAATTAATCTGCAAATATCCAGATATTAGATCCATTGCAGAGAAGAACTTAGTGCCTCCCAGGCAGTCAAGCTCATCATCAATATGTAGAAGAGGATAGGAGTCCTTCTTAGTGATGTTATTAAGCTTGTGATAGTCATTGACAACAAAGTTGCTCCCATCTTTCTTCTTGACTATGAGTACTGGGGACAACCATAGGCTCTTGGATGGGATGAGTAGACCTAGTTGGACCAGCTTCTCAATTTCCTCATCTAACGCAGTGTCAGAAGCACAAGAACGTTGTATGGGGCAAAGATGTATAGGACTTTCCTTGCCTGTGTCAATGTGGTGGAGTGTGTTACGTGCACATCCAAGATAAAAGTTATCCTTGGCAAATATCTCCTTGTATTTCTCAAACAGGGCAAGGGCTACATCCTGTTGGGCAACAGTGAGTCCTTGCAGTTGCTCCTGTGTAATGATGGTTCATACAGCAAGTGGCATTACTTCTTCTGAAGGGAGGCCAGACTCATCCAGGGTGCCAAAATTGTGTATCTCCATCACCTCTTCTACTAGTAATAGATACAGGTGCACCACTACTTGATGGTGTTTTACCTCAACAGGAGATTGATTGAGGTTGGCAAGTAATAACTGTATGGGACCATGATTAGGTAGCACAATGCCAGGTGCAACTAGGGGTTCTAGCCTAGAGCAGTTCTGGGGGGTTTCTATTTCCCTGTAAAGCCCTTGAGTGATTTTTAAATCTAATCCAATATCCATTAGCACCAGATGACCAGTCAGGATAGTGTAAGAAGAGTTGGCACGCAATGGCAGACCCTTATATTCTTCAACTTGGGTGGGAAGATGTTTAACCTGACGTCCCAACTTACAATACTTGACTGGGACAACACCATTGCAATATATGAGGTTAACATAGGGACTGGTTTGGCTACCCATCTCTGAGTTTGTTTGGTTGTAATACAGCGGGATGCCTGCCCCAATATTTCAAGGACATTGTTCTCAAGGTCAGTCTTTACTCCATACTGTCGCATGAACAAGGTTCCACTAAGGATATTGTAGTTCACATTTGGTAGCATTATAGCTGGGGCAGAGACCAGAGAGCCAAAACGTAAGGGGAGCGCACTGTATGCTCCTTGGGCGGTGGTACAGTCTAGTCCAGCTGTACCATACTGTTTCTTGTGATCAACATCTGAAGCAAGTCCCATTTGCTGTACTAACTTGGAGGGCACTATATTTATAGGGGCCCCAGTGTCAATGATAGTTTTTACTTTGAGTTTATTCACAAAAATATCAGCGTAAGTGCACTCAGAATAAGAAGAACTGATATTGTTTACTAAGTGAATGTCTAAATTTTTGGCAGTGGAGAGGAATTTGACAATACTGTCACATAGTTTGGGGTGGTGATCCTTCATTGTCTCCATGGGGATGGCCACATTGACGCCCCTAAGAGGGGTGGCATCACCTGAGCATTAGGGTTCTGTATCAGGTGTGTTGTCTAATAACTGGCAAGCATAAGGCTTGGAAACTTTCTTAGTGGCTTCTTGAGAGGCCTGAACCTTGGAGCGGGTCTGTACCATGTGCACATTGTCAACGAGAACCTGATGGAGCACATTTCCCAAGAACCCGGTGTCAGGCGTAAAGAATAGGTCAGGTGGAACGTTTGAGGATTGCGTGGATGTAGAGAGCTCCCCCTCTACTCCACACTGACTTTTCCCTGCACTTCAGGTTCCAAGGAGGCAGCGCGTGGATACCCGTCTTTGAGTTGCAACTAGAGGTGTAATGGCCCTTCTGGTTGCAACAGTGACAGATTACCTTAGTGATATTGGGTTTTGATGGGGACTTGTTGTTATTGATGGGAGCCTCCAAGCGTCCTGGATAGTTGGAGACTGGGTGGGTCTTTAATCCAGTGTTGGGGGGGTCCAAAAGTGTCACCACACTGGCATAAGTAATTTACCATGCCATCTAAGGTGCGGTTATCCTGGAAATCTGGCATGAGAGTTTGTTACAAGGCTTTGTAGGGCTTTACTGTGACACATAAAGCTATATGGGCGTCATGCACGGTCAGTCACCCTGAGCCAGTGAGGATCTGCGCCTCAAGATAGAAACAGTTGGCAAAGTCAGCAATTGTCTTGTCTTTTCTGAAGCTAATCATCAAGAACTCATTCTTCCTCTCAGTAACCCAAGTGATGCTACCAAATTTGTATAAGAGAGTGTTCTTTGCTGCTGCATACAACCAATTGTGTTTGGGCATGTGCAGGATGATTATATCAGTACTAGCTGCATCTAATTGATTGAGTAGTTTGGTGGCCTTGTCTTGGTTGTTGGCCCCATACATAGAAATCTCAAAAAGACAGATGAAGGTGTGTACATTGCCCTTAGGGTCAAACTTGGTCAAGTTCATTGGCTTGAATTGTGTAGGGGCTTTAGCTTGGGGACAACGGCAAGGGGGAGACTCTTTGTGGTGGCTTTGGTTGAAGAAGTTGGTACAAGAGCTCCCGGCTGGGCCAGTCTCCCTGGGGGCTTGTGGAGTATCAACAGGCGTTGGAGGGACAGCAAATACTTGTGGGAGGCTTCAGCGGCCTGAGGATGATGAGGTAGCCCCGTTGTTGTATACTGAACTAGAGGTGGGATGTAGGTTGGCGCTTTCTCTAGAAGGCATTGCAGAAAGGCCAAGTCCTTCCAAGCCTTGACCAGTGCAGCGGCATCTGGTTTCCACCAACTTGGCCCAAGTATCTGCTATTTCTATCTCTGCATTTTGGAGGGAAAAACAAAGACGCTTGATCAGCCTGGAACACTGGACCATTCCTTTGCAGAAGTCTTCTATGGCAGCACACTGGGAGGCAGAGCGCTTGTCATGTCCCCTCAGTTCAGCTCGTAATTCCTCAAGCTTGGCCTTGAGGGAGGCAATACTCTTCTCTCCTTTGTCACGTACCTGCTTAATTTCCTGGAACATCTCATTATTTGTGGCTGCAATATCTTCTACTTGTTGCTGTACTTGGTGAAGTTCAGGGCGGCAGTGGCCCTCAGTGGTTGAGTCCTTGGAAAATTGGGATGAAAACTCCTGGCGTAGCTGGGAGACCTCTTCTCAAATGATTTCCTTGATATGGCCATCATATTTTATGAAGTTGTCTTGAAGTGCCAGAACCTTGGCCTTAGCGGCATTAGCAATATTACTGGACTCCTCATTCTCCTGCCAGACAAGGTGTTGTACCTTGTTAATATTGTCAGTATTGTTGGCAACCTTCTTGCTCAGGTCATGCAGACAACTACCTTGTTGCTCCAGGGATGTGTCATTCTTAGCAAGAAGGTCATCCATGTTGCTCTTGGTTATGTGGGTCCCTGCTACGTATTGCTCAATGACTATGGCGTGGCGGGTAACGTTCCAGGCTCAGGCGGGCCCCAACCCAAAATTCTTCAGAGTTGACTCTATTACATATACCAAGCAACTATTTAACTGGTGGGTGAGGCCCTCCAGCTGGCAGGCCAGAGTGGCTTGATTTTACTTGTTGGCTTGAGTGTAAGCTTGGATTTCCTTGAACCTGGAGTCCAACTGTTGTACTAGTCAGTCCTGGTAATAGTGTTGGCACTCCTCATACGTAACCAGGTCTCAAAGCTCCAAGTAATGTTGGGCTTGGACTCCCAGTAGCTGATGTAACGCAGGGTAGAAAAATCCTTGCAAATAGTTGATTGCCCTTTTGAGGGTGGAGAAACGTCTGAGGTTCCCTTCATCAGTTGCCAGATAACTATAAAATATAGTCATGAGGTCTTGAGCCTCAGGATGTTGGTGGAAGAGGGACAACTGGGTATTGGCTGCTCCTTGCTAAGCTGATATCCAAGGAAAAGTCCAGAGGCCACCGACGCCAGGTCTTGGCAATTGACCAGGGTAAGGCGTGTCAGCAGTACCACAGGAACTCCAGTGTACTGGTGGGAAGGAAGTACGGGTAGGTCTTCTATGCTGATCACATCCTCTTGCTGACAGAAAAGCTGGTCTCT
This sequence comes from Entomophthora muscae, assembly GCA_014839935.2. Classification (NCBI taxonomy): domain Eukaryota; kingdom Fungi; phylum Entomophthoromycota; class Entomophthoromycetes; order Entomophthorales; family Entomophthoraceae; genus Entomophthora; species Entomophthora muscae. Next base: position 940,454 of record QTSX02007106.1, read on the forward strand.
CTTGATGTTGCTGGTTTCCATTACCAAGTAATGTTCCCTAAATCTAGTTAGGTCTTTGGGGATAGAAGGAGGTGTGTCCAACTTGGAGGACAAGGGTTGGTTGGAGTGTGTGGTGCCCCTGTAATGAGCACCACTTGTTAAAAATTGGCATACACCAGCAGATTCAACAAAAGAAATTAAAAGGCAGGGGCACACACTCACTATGTGCCTTTGAATGTGAAGATTCTGAAGACATTGACCAATTTGGATTGTAATAAAGTTTATTGGGTCCTATACAAGTAGGTAAAAATTCTGCCCCTTGGCACTTACTGCCAATGCCTTATATAGAGGTATTCTCATATTACTAATCACCAGTCACTGGCAATGTCTTCTAGGACATTCCAGCACACTGTAGAGTCTTGGTTGGGTTGGCAGAAAAAGGGGCAACTTTCTATTTTAGGACGCAATCCTGAAATGCCTAGCACAAGGACACACTCTGCTAGCACATTAATCAGTGATTCTTTTTAAGATATGCAATCACTTCTATATCTAGTTCTAACAAGGAGTCAAATAGGCTATTCAAATTGACCCTGGCGTCTTGGCGTTATTTCTCTCTAAGCTGGCGCCTTGGCGCTCAATGTTAATTATTGTGGTGCTCTGGCACTTGCAATTAATTGTGTGGGCGCCTTTGCGCTTGATGTAAATTATTGCGGCTCTCTGGCACTTGAAAATAATTGTACTGGCGTCCCAGCGCTAAATGTAAGCTAGAGCGGTGCTCTGGCGCCAAGAATAATTAATCCTGGCACTGTGGCGCTTGTTATTTAAGTTGGCGGCAGCGTGGCACAATATTCCTTGACAACAAAATCATGGTCCACTAATCATATATTTAATTATATGGTAAGTTGACACTAATTTCCAAAAGGGTAATTGATTGGCCCTGGTTAATTGCCCATAGCCGCCTAATGAATTAAGC